>NWSH02000517.1:1293954-1326371 GCA_002382865.2 Heliothis virescens
CAAATTTTTTTTTTCGAATTCTTACTCTTCTTTCAATTTCTAATAACCCTACATATTTTGTTTTGTAAAAATATTAAATGTACAGACACGATTTTTTTACTGTTTTATTATATGTATAGAAGAAGATAGATAGATATAGATATAGTTTTGATAAACGCTTCCAACCGATTTTTTTAATATTACATACAAACATATGTCGTAATATACCTAATAATGTAAGTCGCTGAAAGCGAGCCTAAAACATGAAAACTTAAAAAAAATAGCAAGTTGTGGGCACTTTAATCATTAATCTTAAAAGAAAGTCCTAAGCCTGCTTGGTTAGCACAAAATGCTGATTGCGATAACGCCAACCTTCGTAACTTTCTAAACCCAGATTTTTCTGGAACTTACGTTAGGTGTCCAAAATAAAAAGTAATTCTATTATCTATCTAGTTTCGTAAAATATTACTTTGAAAATTACAAAGGCGAATTTTACCGCTGTGTGGAACTATGATGCACACATGTTTCTTTTGGTCTACTCGCTGTCTCAAACAGTAGAAAATCGCGTGTAAACATTTCTAAAATGTACGTGAAACTGCAACATTTGTACAACTGCAATTTTATGTTCGTGAATAAATGAGCGCGAACAATTTAGCTGGAATCTCAACATAAGATTTGCAGAACCAAACTTCTAACATACAACCACTAAACCATTTCAAAAATTCCATCTATCGCCCATCTAAAATTGCTGAGGCTGCAAGACATTACAGTGGCCATAAAACCGATGTTTAAGGCCCACAGTCCAGTGCGATGCTATGAATAGCTAATACCCGGAACTAACGTACCAGCCGATTCAATTGCTTCCCAATCGGAATCCCAATCGGTTCTCAATCGGTTTGCCGCTGTCCAGTAGTTGGAACCCCGTGGGAAGGACCGATTGTAAGGAACCGAGTTTTGATGACATAATTTTGTTTCTGAATTGCTTTGTAGTTGTTTTGAGGTTATAGATTTAGATTGAATGTCTTTTCTATATTTCAATTTTATTTTTTTTCCTTTTTGGAATCTGGTCCTTGGAGACGAAAATGTTGGTTGATATTATTTAGAGTGGATCACACAAAAAAACGGAGCGTTCAACTTCAATAGTTACTTTCATTTTACAAAACCTTTGTGAGTTCGGCCTGAGGTTTTTCCTGTATCCCAAAGGAACTATTTTCTGTGCAAGGATGAAAGTAGCTTATATGTTATTCTGATATATACGCTGTAATACTAGCAAGTTTAATCAAAATCCATCTTGTAGTTTAGCGTGACAGGAAACATAAATTCTCACAAAATTTCGCATTTATAATATTAGTAGGATGGCAAGAAGAGCTCGTGGCTAAGTTAAAGCTGCGCGGATCGATCGATCATAAGGTTAAGCAACGCTTGGTGCGGTCGGTCCGTGGACTGGTTGGACCATCCTTTTCATTAACGGAGTTCTCCGTGTTTCGGAAGACATGATAAATGGTGAGGTCCGGCTGTCATGGTGAACATCTTTGTAGTCGTTACGGGTAGTCAGAAGCCAGAAAGTCTGACAAACAGTCTTACTCAGGGGCCAGCTTGCCCGGGGTAAACTGGGTTATGGAAATCAGACAGGCAGGTCGCTCCATGTAAAACACTGGTTCTCAGCTGCATCCGGTTAGACTGGAAGCCGACCCCAACGCAGTTGGGAAAAGGCTAGGCAGATGATGAGTAGGATGGCAAACTTCAATAGAATAAAGCCCAATTTCCTGGGTTCTTGATTTATATTTGTACGCATTATAAGCATTCAAAATTAGGGTCACGGCCGGTACCAAAGTTAACATTGCTGATCTAATTCTGCTGACCCATCAAATTTTAGAACAACATTAAATCTGCCAATGACAGCGAAAGTATTGATGCGAGACAATCGACATTGGCCGACATCCCGCTGTCGGCTAACCGGAGTGTCAACATGGTAACTAATACATAACGGCCTTTATTTAGAACTGGGCTATTTTCAGCAATGTGGTTCGAATGTGGTTGACGTTAGTAGGCAGCGATTGTCAGTTGTTTTTTTTTTTGTATAAATTATGGATCGTGGAGATGTTTTTTAGGGTTCCGTAGCCGAATGGCAAAAAACGGAACCCTTATAGATTCGTCATGTCTGTCTGTCTGTCTGTCTGTCTGTCTGTCTGTCTGTCTGTCTGTNTCCCAAAGTGCCAAAATGTGTGTCCCCCCCCCTGTAATTTCTAAACTACCAAAGTGAAAAATCTGAAAAAAATATATGTTATAGATCTCAATAAAAACTACTAACCAAAATTGGTTTGAACAAGATACAGTTAGTGGTTTTTGAGATATAGCTCTTTTTCAGTAACCGCAAATTATAACTTTGTTATTCATATATTTGTGTTTTGGCTAATTGTAGGTAATAAGTACGTTTATTTTTCATAGATATTGGAACGGAACCCTTCGTGTGCGAGTCCGACTCGCACTTGGCCGGTTTTTTTACATTGTATGGAGCTTTGTTATTGCGTTCCGTTACCTACAGGTATTCACCGCATATGATTGAAGAGTAAATTAAAACTATCATTCATGTACCCAATGGTATAAACGAGTATTTTTAGAAGCCTACCAATAAACCAATAGTCATTGAAACTGAACGACTGGACTGATTCCAATGATTCATGTTTGTAGTTTTGTAAAAAAAGGTACTCCGAACGCGGGCGAAACCGCGTGGAACCGCTTAGTTGCTATATATTGTTTTTATATATTATTACAGTGGAGCACAGTCCTCAGAGAAGCAGGTTTAAAGGCAACAATTTAACGGTTTACGATCAAGTTTAGTATTTCATTACTCGCTATCCGTAGTAATGATATTGTAAACTATAAAATAACCCGCACCACTATGAGTTTGGTGATAAAACTGTTTTGTCTATTTTCGTAAATTTGTCTTTGCTTTATTACGACTGAGGGAATTCTTTATCAACACTCTAGTTCCTATCTGGGTATTTATGCATGTTATAAAGTCACATAAACGAATCCAAGTTTTAGCAAAAAATCCCATTGTAAATACCAATCCGAAGCGTAAAAATACTTTTTCTGATCCATCGTTCTAAAGACCGTTATCAACCTCTCCGTAGTTTGCAATGAGAGATTGATATTAGACATACAAATTATGTCAAAATACAATCTCTAAAAAT
Source organism: Heliothis virescens (assembly GCA_002382865.2). Lineage (NCBI taxonomy): Eukaryota > Metazoa > Arthropoda > Insecta > Lepidoptera > Noctuidae > Heliothis > Heliothis virescens. Next base: position 1,297,131 of record NWSH02000517.1, read on the forward strand.
TTTTTGATACGTAATATTAATTTTATTTAAGTTGGTTTGTATATTATAATTTTAATTTAGTAATTTAAGTTTGTAAATATATTAAAGAATAGAGATAATATCATAAAGGCAAAAAAAAAATCTCTAAAAATCAACGGATAGCTAAGTTACCAAAATTCTGCGAAAAAGTTGCAGTTACGTTTATTTTGCCAAAGTCTCATACAGCAAAGTATTTAAGATTTATTTTTTATTTATGATGTTTTCAGTAGATTTTTTAGCAATTAAGATCCTCCTCCTTTTTAGGGAAGCCGGTCAAAATACCACAGTGAACTTTCTCACCTGACCTTTGGAACCTCAAACAAAACCGCTAAGCTAAACCAAGAGCGACAGAACTGATTTCCCAGGCGACTCCAGGGGAAATACTTGGACGTTACAACAGGAGTGCGCCATCAAATTGCCATCACTTGCGCCACATCTGTCACAGTCGTAGATATGATATTGTGTCGCAAGGATGTCACGAATACGACTGCTAAAATGCTTGTTGGCAATCCTTATCTATTTATATCTATACATAAATAAAATATTTTTACAAAACAAAATATGTAGAGTTATTAAGAAATAAAAAAGAGTTCTTACTCTTTTTTCATTTTCTTCTTATCCGAAAAAAATTTTTGTTTGTTTGTCTGTTTTGCACACGCTAATCTCAGGAACTGCTGGACGGATTTTGATTAAATTTGCCACACATATAGCTAACATATCAGAATTTTTATCCGGGTACGGGAAATAGTTCCCTCGGGAAGCGGGCGAAGCCGCTGGCAGAAGCTAGTTTCCAAATAAAAATAAGAGCTTATTTTCCAAAAGATTACAATTTAAAATTATCATTAGCCCCAAACTAGGCGAAGCCTGTATCTTGAACGCTAATTTACAGAGGGTTTACCAGTACATTAAAAAAAGTACAAGTTTGGGTGGACTTTAGATAATGAACTTAAAAAATTAAAATAAAATATGAAGAAAAATGCTATAAAAGATAAAAATTACTAACTAATATTATTAAATGTGAAAGTTACTCTTCCATTGCGGCTTCACGCCATAAAACTAAATGTTTGGTACACGGACAGTCTAGAGCCTGAGGAAGCATGGCATATTTTGTAAGTGGTTCTCTTTGGAAGTGGCTGAAACCGTGGGGAACTGCGAGTTGGTTTATTAAAGTGACATTTATTTAGATAAAGTAGGCTAATTATAGCATCATGTATATTTTCATTTCTGAGATGATTTCAGTGTAAGCACATCATATGATTTCGCCCTCTCCACTGCTCCATTCTTTGACATTTACACTTACGGTAGTAACGACTTCATTCATCTGAGAATAACTTTATAACTTTAACAAAAGCTTATATGCCAAGTTTACGTAAGTATTGAGTGACGTCGTCGTGTAAATTGGACTTCTATAAATACAAATACAAATCGAAAATAAGTTCTTACACTCACGTACACAAAAACTTAAATAAACATAAAATAGCTACCGAAAACCCTCGTCAACCGTGACAGCTGGCTAAAGATCTTCAAACACAAAGTGTTTCTAAATATATTCAGTTTATAATATTTTTTGTAAAAGTAACCGGAGAATAAGTGCCCAAAACTATCACACAAATTTTTATAAAAAATTTCGTTAAATATTTTTTGCGTCAAAGCTTTTGTCTAGGTTGTTACTACACTAAAAAATAGGATAGGCTCTTCATTATTATCAGTAACTTTTTCACTACGGCTAAACCACGGCACAAACAAGTATCGGGTTGCCAGGGTAACTGGTTTGAGAAGGTCAAATAGGCAGTCGCTCCATGTAAAACACTGGTCCTCATCTGTATGCCCCACTACACAATGCTACATATGGAGGCGGACTAGTTGGGAAAAGGCTAGGCAGATGATGGTATCCGTATCTCGAAAAGAGTGTCTATGAAGTTTCTTCTCGGTTCTTTTGGAACCGTACAACTAGCTTGACGTCTGAAAAAATATTTAAAAACTACTTGAAACTTGAAAGAACAGCAATTACATTGAGTTCGTGACAACCCTAGACCAATTCTTAGTTTACGATTCACAGTAGTCGCAACCGTGCCTCGCGACGCAGCTGAATAAAATTCAGACGACACTGTCAGTTTATTTAAAACGGATCACCGTTTAACTGCAGGTCACTCAGCAGGTAAACGTTATGTTTACCTTCTTACCTTGCTTGCTGCTTTTATCATGTGTTTTAAATACATTAGAAAAGATTACAACCATTACAAAATATGAAGTCCAGGGTTCGGTTCACATTTGTATAAAGCTAAGATTTAAAAGAAATAAATAAGTTCGACCCCTTTTGTCTACCCGTGAAGTAAGGACTTAGTTACAGGTAGAGGACAAATCATCATCATCAGGATTAAAACACTGCAGACAGTTGGCATTGAGATATGGGAAGCTCGCGATCCGTCCATCGACAATAGGCCTGTGTAGAGAGGCGCGTTTTGTTTTAAAAGGTAGTCGGGAAACTTTGTGGAGTGCTCTCTTCTGGGAAGAGGAAGAATTAACGTTGATTTTTCCCTTTTTGCGTTAGCAGATAAAAGTGACACACCAAATAAATACTTGAAATACTAACAACTACTTCTCATAAATCACATCTCATAAGTTATACTACCAGAACATAAAACCAAGCAAATGATTCTAAAATTCCAGTAAAACCAACTTTAAGTAGCCTTATTTAAGTTTTATTTTCGCGTGGTGACGTTTTACAGCTGGCTCTGAAAAAATATAGCTCACTACGTTGTATTTCATTGGTACAATAAAGTTGGGGGATTTTCACTCAGTTTTAGAGTTTAAAATTTTCTCTAATTACCTGCTTAGATCCTCTTGAGAATTACTATGTAACGGATTCTATGGCTAAGTTTTGATAAGCAGATGGCATAGGTGATATCTGCCTGCCTGTTGGACGTCGTGGGTTTCCCCAAATAAGTCATTTTTGTGTGCATGAATATCGGTAGTTGATTTAGTCTAGAAGTTTCTATGTCTAATATGTTTGTATTGAAAAAAATTACCTAAGTATGAGTGTGTTTATCAATTGTCTAGTCCTAATTATATATGCTCTGTTTAATATGGAGTATGGGACTAGATAAGGTTGTGTGATTGCCCAATGCAAGTTTGGCTGTTACAGATTAGATACGAATATCATTGCATGGTTCTCTGCTTAACAAATCAAGATGAAGTTTGGTACCGAAAAAAAAAACAATTGAATAACTAAACTTCTATATCAGACAGATGTTCACAGGACAATTAAATTAGGTAAAGAAATTAAACTCTAAGAAACTGTTATGAAAAACAACGTGCTTTAATTTTGACCTCAAACTTGTCACTTTAACATAATACCCATGTTTCAGGTTTTTATGTTTTCTGCCATTTTCAAGAGAATGCTCCTCAGTAGATTTGCTAATAACGGATAGTTCTGACCTAAAAGTGGTGCTCGAAGCTGAGGCACGCATACCTGTTGGAATAAAACACACCATTATTGCGAAGCTCGTGTAATCTATTTTCAATTCTATTACAATGTACATTAAGTCTGTTTTGGCATAATTTGCGTCTTCTAATTTTAATATCTAATGATCTTACATAAATAAATTATTCACATCGAAAATTGTATTCCGTAATAAGTACCAGTGAACATTATATTCCTTAACAAATCACAAAAAATATGACTGCATGAGAACATTACGTAAAATTAACTGAAATAATTTTCTTTATAAAAATACGATATAATTCCAGTCATAAATTAATTAATAATCAATCAATCTTTTCACAACCAATAAGAATAAATTAAGAAACCCATCAGACCAATCATTGAACGGCCGTCAAAAGTCTTTTAACCATATGAAATTGGAACCACAACTTAAATAAGGGTGTACTGACCACTGCTAGTACGACGACCAACAAAGGACAGACCAGGTTAATCAACAGCGTCAGAACTGCTCGCACCAGCCACCACAGACCTATTACCACCAGAATACTGGCTAACATTACCTGGAATAAATAAAAAAACAGTTAACAAAATAAAAAAGACATTTGCATGCTTACTAAAAATTATAAAACTGAAGAATTTGTCTGAACACGCTAAGTCTAGGAACTACGGGTCCACCATTTGTAAAATTCTCAAAAACATTCGGCGCTAAATAGCCCATTCACCAAGAAGGGCTATAGGCTACTTTGTATCTAGGTATTTAGAGTAGTTCCCACAAGACGCGTGTAAATCGGCTGGAGGAAGCTAGTGTATTATAAATGTAAATATGTCTTCACTAATCTCTGGTCCTAACAGTTATATTTCTATTTGATTCACCTGTGCCTCTTCATGGGCCCTCAGCCAGTTTCTAACAAGAGTCACGACGGTACCAGTTCCATTATCCGGACACGGCACGCGAGATACACTAAACTGAAATACAAGAAAATGTTAATACCCTGCACTGTTGAAAATACTCTGCAGTTTCCATAAGTGGGTCTGCAGTTTTGAATTAGGATGAATAATTATATGCTTATAATAGGCAGAGTTTTAAACTTTAAGTGACATTCCAGAGTAATATCTATTTAACTAATTTTAGTAATTTAAAATGTTTTACATACACTATGGCCAAACATTTCTCTCTGCCACTGGTAGTGATCTGTGTACATGTTTTCGGCGGCGTCGCCAATAACTTCAGTGGCGCTTAACAGCAACGCATATAAACTTCTGTCTAGAACACGGGGTTCTGCAAACAAAATTATACTCAGGTAAGTCAGTTTGCAGACTTTGGGAAAAACTCTGCAATGTCACTAAAAGTTTGCAACTTATTCGACAACTTTATAACATTTTCAGGGCTATATTACTAAACCAAAATACATGAAATTTTTCATAGAGGCACCTTACATGTGGAAAAATATTTTTAAAAAGTTTATAATGCAAATGAAACCGTTAAAAAAGGTATTAATTTAAAAATTTTACGTTAATAGGAAATGCTGAGTTTTCCTCTTGCCCATAAATTATTTAAATAGCCAGCCATAAATTAGTAAAAAACACAATTAGTCGAGCTAGTTCGTATTTTTTGTAACATTTTCATTATATTGTAGCTGATTTACATAAAACTTTTGGTCACGTGAGAACGAATCGTAAATTCCGGTAATTAACCGACAATAGCTGTTAATTTGTTCTCTTGTTACGTAACCTACCTAATTATGCATAATATTATTTTTTTTATAGTAGGCCTCGGTTAAACAGCGTTATATTTATTGCTTAATAGAGGCCTACAGTCATCATCTAACAGCTTGTTTTGTTAGCGAATGATTTAATTTTGAATTTCAAGAGAAGACTGAAAAGATCTACCTTCTATAATAAATATTATAAAGCTAATATTAATATTATAAATACTAATATTATAAAGCTGAAGAGTTTGTTTGTTTGAACGCGCTAATCTCAGGAACTACTGGTCCGATTTGAAAAAATCTTCCAGTGCTAGATAGTTATCGAGGAAGACTATAGTCTACTTTTTATCCGAGTGCGCTAAGTAGTTCTCACGGGACGCGGTTTAAACCGCTGGCAGAAGCTAGTAAGTTAACTAAAGGTCGGTTTGAAATTTTCCAGTTTGAGTTCTAAATAGCTATCTGACAGATAATGCCACAGAAAACTAACCAAAATTAAAAACATTTATATGACAGTATCAGTTAGATAACTGTAAAGAACTTTACCTGAAACCTGTGAAAATGACGTTAAATAGTGTAAATTATAAATCATACTTAAAACATATTATAATATTTCTACAAGACCCGCCTCATAAATTCTATGCAGACACGTAATCAAGTACAAACGCTTAAGTAAGAATTTACGCTCATTCCTCATAAAGATAACATAAGAAACCGCTGGTAAAACAGCCATCAACCACAGACGACGCGTATTTATTTACTTTCATGTCGTTTATCTGGGTAAAAAATACTCTTTCTACATGTTATTATTTAATACTGTAGCTTATTGTTTGTGTATTTTTTTTTTTAAATAACTTAGTAATTTATTTGAAATACGTATGTAAAAAACGTAATGCTCTAGTTCTGTTTATTGTTGAAAAAAAAATTATGTTGTTTAATATGCCTTCAGGAGGTCTTGATGAAAACTATTGGTTTTATATTGAAATATTAAAGGGAAAATCAAAGGGAATGAAAATAGCAGTTGTATTTGTAAAAGAACCGAAAAGAACAAAAAAAATACATTGACATCATGAAAAAAAATCAAAAATAAGTCGCCTTCACGCTTTGGGATGCGTTCATATTTCCAACAGGTCTTTCTGATAAATTTTGTTACTAGCAAATTATATAGAACATGAATCCTATTAAGTGCTGAGAACTCGACAACTAATCAAACTTCTACACCCCAAAACAATAGATTAAACTTTAAGCAAAGCTAGTAAAAAACATGCAAATACAACCTTACCTAACATTTCCCACTTTAAACTCAAAACAACCCATTTAAGCAATTAACGGCTTAAACCTAATAAAACATCACTTTTGCATGAAAATGCTATTAGTTTAACCTACCTTCTTCCTACTGAAGGAAAAACGTCTCATTACCGAGATTTGGCACGTAGCACATAGCTTAAACTCCAACAAATAATATATTTCAGAAGGCCAACTTTTTTGTAGGTCCACAGAATAGACTGTGGAAGAAATAATTTCTGCACAAGACCTTCCGATCTGCACTGCGGTGTATTATGTTATAATACACATATTTTCAAGGACATACGATTTGAAAGGTATTTGTAACGATCAAACTGCATTTTAAATTGTCAAAGCTGCAGTGCTTACCGAAAGATATTTTAGTCTTTTGCCTTCCTAAAAATATTGTAAGTGAGCCTTCTGTGCCTATTTTGTGCTCATTTAATTTTATGCTATTTCAATGGAAATTTTGATTCTCTTGTATTGTAAAAAGATGCGGTTATAACAATCGCATAGGCATCGATGTCAAACAAAAAAAAAAGAAAAGTAAAAATTCTAACTCACCAGCCCCTGGAATATTTGGCACCATTTTTGACAATCTTTATCACCCATTTTAAATTAATTAATTGTTTAAAAAAATACAAAACCTCGTGAATAATTATAAGAACATGATTGTGAAAAGATAATTGTTTTTGGAGCGAGTTTAATTTTTATGATACTGGTCCACCATGACGTGGGTTGTCAGACTTTGACAATCATTTCGATTTCTATTTTTAAATAAAAAAGCAGAAAGGATTTTTGTAAAGAGTATTATGTGTATCTGATTTAATTTTATTGGTCTGTTCGTTTTATGAAGTCCGTAATACTATGATGTAGTAGTAGTCAATTATAATAATTGATGAAAGAATTTACGCTTTTTTGTGGTAATCAATTGAGATGGTTGTGTAGCTATTTTCAAAACTTCATTTTGGTATTAATTAAAGAGCATACAAAATATCACACATTTTTATATTTAAGAAAATAAACCTAAACAAAATAGNAGCTGAAGAGTTTGTTTGTTTGAACGCGCTAATCTCAGGAACTACTGGTCCGATTTGAAAAAATCTTCCAGTGCTAGATAGTTATCGAGGAAGACTATAGTCTACTTTTTATCCGAGTGCGCTAAGTAGTTCTCACGGGACGCGGTTTAAACCGCTGGCAGAAGCTAGTAAGTTAACTAAAGGTCGGTTTGAAATTTTCCAGTTTGAGTTCTAAATAGCTATCTGACAGATAATGCCACAGAAAACTAACCAAAATTAAAAACATTTATATGACAGTATCAGTTAGATAACTGTAAAGAACTTTACCTGAAACCTGTGAAAATGACGTTAAATAGTGTAAATTATAAATCATACTTAAAACATATTATAATATTTCTACAAGACCCGCCTCATAAATTCTATGCAGACACGTAATCAAGTACAAACGCTTAAGTAAGAATTTACGCTCATTCCTCATAAAGATAACATAAGAAACCGCTGGTAAAACAGCCATCAACCACAGACGACGCGTATTTATTTACTTTCATGTCGTTTATCTGGGTAAAAAATACTCTTTCTACATGTTATTATTTAATACTGTAGCTTATTGTTTGTGTATTTTTTTTTTTAAATAACTTAGTAATTTATTTGAAATACGTATGTAAAAAACGTAATGCTCTAGTTCTGTTTATTGTTGAAAAAAAAATTATGTTGTTTAATATGCCTTCAGGAGGTCTTGATGAAAACTATTGGTTTTATATTGAAATATTAAAGGGAAAATCAAAGGGAATGAAAATAGCAGTTGTATTTGTAAAAGAACCGAAAAGAACAAAAAAAATACATTGACATCATGAAAAAAAATCAAAAATAAGTCGCCTTCACGCTTTGGGATGCGTTCATATTTCCAACAGGTCTTTCTGATAAATTTTGTTACTAGCAAATTATATAGAACATGAATCCTATTAAGTGCTGAGAACTCGACAACTAATCAAACTTCTACACCCCAAAACAATAGATTAAACTTTAAGCAAAGCTAGTAAAAAACATGCAAATACAACCTTACCTAACATTTCCCACTTTAAACTCAAAACAACCCATTTAAGCAATTAACGGCTTAAACCTAATAAAACATCACTTTTGCATGAAAATGCTATTAGTTTAACCTACCTTCTTCCTACTGAAGGAAAAACGTCTCATTACCGAGATTTGGCACGTAGCACATAGCTTAAACTCCAACAAATAATATATTTCAGAAGGCCAACTTTTTTGTAGGTCCACAGAATAGACTGTGGAAGAAATAATTTCTGCACAAGACCTTCCGATCTGCACTGCGGTGTATTATGTTATAATACACATATTTTCAAGGACATACGATTTGAAAGGTATTTGTAACGATCAAACTGCATTTTAAATTGTCAAAGCTGCAGTGCTTACCGAAAGATATTTTAGTCTTTTGCCTTCCTAAAAATATTGTAAGTGAGCCTTCTGTGCCTATTTTGTGCTCATTTAATTTTATGCTATTTCAATGGAAATTTTGATTCTCTTGTATTGTAAAAAGATGCGGTTATAACAATCGCATAGGCATCGATGTCAAACAAAAAAAAAAGAAAAGTAAAAATTCTAACTCACCAGCCCCTGGAATATTTGGCACCATTTTTGACAATCTTTATCACCCATTTTAAATTAATTAATTGTTTAAAAAAATACAAAACCTCGTGAATAATTATAAGAACATGATTGTGAAAAGATAATTGTTTTTGGAGCGAGTTTAATTTTTATGATACTGGTCCACCATGACGTGGGTTGTCAGACTTTGACAATCATTTCGATTTCTATTTTTAAATAAAAAAGCAGAAAGGATTTTTGTAAAGAGTATTATGTGTATCTGATTTAATTTTATTGGTCTGTTCGTTTTATGAAGTCCGTAATACTATGATGTAGTAGTAGTCAATTATAATAATTGATGAAAGAATTTACGCTTTTTTGTGGTAATCAATTGAGATGGTTGTGTAGCTATTTTCAAAACTTCATTTTGGTATTAATTAAAGAGCATACAAAATATCACACATTTTTATATTTAAGAAAATAAACCTAAACAAAATAGAAAACTTCAAGTTCTTTTTTTTAGAAACATAATTTTTCATTACATGTCACATTTATTTTTATCCCGTAAACAAAGAAAAAACTCGCAAAACAATCACCGCCAAATCTTTTCCATAACTGAATTGAAAAAGCCACAAATTCCTGAAGCCGTGTCCTACTATGCGAAGTGATAAATTAAAGCTTAGCTTGTTCGTGACATCTGGCAGTCGCTATATTTTTATTTAGACTAGTACGAGCCCGTCACGTTGCCTGCCAGACATTAAGACTTGGATTATGTTCGTTCTTACTGACCAGACAGTATTTCATTAAGATTAAATGGTCTGTTATCTTTTTCATTTAGTTTTTCTTGACATATTGCCAGGCCGAGCTGAAAGAGCCTGGGAGGCTGCTATTTGTTCCGTGTATACCAACCATACTGCATGTTTAGACACAACAGAAACCTGTTTCTCTTTCTTAAACATTAAAGGAGCCCTTCAGTTTACTGCAAATAATATGAGCAGCTAAACTAATGTTATCTGATCAGTGATCAGCAATTCTTAAGTGTATTGTGAACAGACAGACAGATGCACCGCTCCACTATGTTTTATACCATGTAGTTAAAGTACTACTACCATTCGCTAAACTGACAACTAGGACAAGAAAATATTTACAGAATCACACCGCTGCTAATTTAAACGCACAACCTCAAAAACCAACACCACTCACGGCTTCAAACACCCTGTACAATTGTAAGTGAAAAAGAAGGAATTTAAGCACACAGTTAGTAATTAGCAGAGTACACAGGGTGTTCACACGTCTGAGAGCACTCTCAGCGAAGATACGAGTAAACAATGATACGCTTGTTACTCGCTCAGAATTAAGTGTCGAGTAATTTCAACACCATGTATACTGTCATTGCCTAAAATTTATGCGGTAATGTGCGAGGATGTAGAAGGCTTCACTTTGGAGTAGAAAATTATGAACTGGCGAAATTATTGGTGGTAATAAATTTAAGGGATCTGGAAAAAAATATTAGATAGTAATGACTGGTGATTATAATTTTTAGGGTTCCGTACCCAAAGGGTAAAACGGAACCCTATTACTAAGACTTCGTTGTCTGTCTGTCTGTCCGTCTGTATGTCTGTCTGTCTGTCTGTCTGTCTCCACGCTGTATCTCATTAACCGTGATAGCTAGAAAGCTGAAATTTTCACAAATGATGTATTTCCATTGCCGCTATAACAACAAATACTAAATAAAAAAAATAAAATATTAATGGGGGTCCCCATACAATAAACGTACGGAACCCTTCATGCGCGAGTGTAACTCGCACTTGGCCGGTTTTTTTGACTATGTGGAAAAAAGTATTTTTTTAAATGTTCGTTACAATAAAAAGTCCTATCTATTTATTCTTACCTATATCATACGTCGGTACAGGCTAAACGATTTTTTTATGTTCGCAAGTGCAGTTTAAATACCTTAGCAACCATAAAATTAGTCTATCTACACTTTGTCAAGCTCTCGGTTGCCTCTTTGATTTTAAAATATAAGTAAGGAATCTCGCCAATCTTGTATTTCATTTTCAAAATAAGTATTGACACTACACAAATCTGTTCTTTTTTACCCACTGTACAAAACACGTCCATCTCCTAGACAAAAAAACGTATTCCACTAAAGAAAAATATATTACAATAATCGCACAAAGAAATGAGCAGAAAAAAATATACATGTAATAACGATTCAGAGCCATGTCATCCGCGTTCTGCTACGGACGTCTGTAAATTTGTTTCAGCTGAGTTTTTTTCTTTTGGTTTAATATTTCTTTAAAGCGACATCGCGGTGACTTGCTTTGTGGGAGGAAAAGAGGTGTCACACTCACAAGTGGTTTGAAGGCGAGCGCTTCGAAATGCATTCAGTTGCGTGTCTTTTTTCTGTTTCTTTAATAAAAAATATAGTTGTGTTTTTGATGGATTTTATTTTTAAGAATACGCATTTTGCTTTTGTTAATAATAGTGAATATGCAAGTATCAGTTAAGTCTAAGTAAATAGCAAGCATATTTGGTTTTTGTTTAACTACAATAAATAAATAACTCTGACAGGATTCTAAAAAAACTTATTCTCTAAAACTGACCAACAAGGTCAATATATCCATCACTTCTTTGTAAATGTGGCCTATCTTTAAAAAAGTAATACAAACTTGGCCAAAATCCTTGTAGATGCAAAAATATTTTCTCTAACTTGCTGAGACTTTAAAAAATTGTTGCGATTACGAAACTTTTTAATGCCTTGACTTTTTCGTCGGCAAATGAGAGTAAAATTAAGTTCGTTGAATTCTGTCTGAGTGATTTATGATTTTGGCCCACTGGGGTGAGGGTGAAGGACCACTGTGCGATGATATGATGATATCATTAAATCAAAGGCTTTTTGACGGATGTACGGTGAAAGGAAACGTTATTTAGAATTAGCTTATCTCGTGTTTATAAAAGGCTGAGTCTTACAAATGTTTACTTTTTAACTTTATTCAATGGACGATGAGTAAGCTTTTTTTATAAGATTTAAATGGAGCTGAGTTCTGTTTATTTTTGAGGAAATTGCTAAGAATCAGTTTGCCATGATATTATATTTTTTTGCATTAATAATATTTTTACTATATAATTATCTCATATAATAACTCAGTGACGTAAACAAAAAATATTTACAGGTAAAAAATAACACACAGTTTTTGCCACTCTAAAAATATTCTAAATTTATCCCTTACTTATTTATTCAAAAGTTATTAAAAGTTCTGAAATACGTAACTAAATAAGTACCTGTAAGCCTAATGTGTTTTATTACTACTTTTAATATGTACGTAAAAATTTAAGTACCCATCCACTAAGCAGATTTGTTTGAAACTTCGTCAAAAATATTCATAAAATAACAGCCTTTCAGACAACAAGTACGTAAAACGAGCGTTTATTATATTCTCTTGACAAACGCTTTACTTAGTGTTACTACTAATAAAAAATAACGATGTACAGACAACAGCAGGTCAACGTACACGAATCTGTCAAATTTTACCAATCGAATATTAACCTTCCGCTATTGTGATAAAGTTGAAAATCTATTGCAGAAATTTGACAGATTGTGGTCACTCGATGTGCTGTCGTCTGTACTAGAATTTAGTTATGAAGTACTTTCTCGTTAACTTTTTATTAGTGCTAATTCATTACCGCTTAGATTGTCTTTAAAATAATTGATAATCAAAGGTAGTATTTACTCATCCCAGCGGGGCCCACTAGAGCCAGAGCTTGCCGGAGCTGCGGAATTATTTGAAAGAGTTACCGCGGTCCTGGCACACAGAGTGCTCTAGAAGGAACACAGTGGATTTAAGTCAGTAAAAGTCTGAAACACCCTCACGCTGTCACCCACAGTGGGAGAGGTCATAATGATGATTTCCTAACGACAAAAAAAAAGTAGTATGTACTCTCTGTCTTGCTTATAGAAGTATTGCAATGTTCTTCTCTTGTGGATTGTTAAAAATTCCTTCAAATTAGTCCAAATTAAAGACTACTCTAGCTCTTCTTTATCGATAACTAGTTCTTTCTCGCTGTTTCACCCGCTTTCTGGGGAATCTTCTTCTGATACCCAAAATATAGCCTACCTAATTTTCAAATTGGTTCATTCGTTTCGGAGCCTTTGTACAAACGTTTCCTCTTTATCTATACTTGATATTATAAAGCTGAAGAGTTGGTTTGTTTGTTTAATCTCAGGAACTACTGAAAAATTCTTTCAGTGTTAGATAGCCCATTTATCGAGGAAGGCTATAGGCTACTTTTTATCCGGGTGCGCTGAGTATATATTTATGTCCTTTCTTAGGCTGTAGACTATAATAATGTGCACCAATTCAATAGTTTTGGCATGAAATCGCGACAGACAGTCAGCTACTTTCGAATTCATAATATTAGCAAGGATTCACTCGATGTTCAAAACAAGATCTAAGTTTAAGGAACAGTCTAGAACAAGTCTGAATGGTTAAGTTCGTATTTAAACTGCAGAACCCGTAGCTACGTTTAATCTCACTTTACATGAACCTTGATTTAACCCTTCAGGAGGTATTTAAACAGCTCCTAAACTTTGGCAAGTAATTTCAAGCGCGTCGTTCATAATATTGCGTTCTGTATGTAGGGTCTACAGAATGGTCCTTTTGTGTTTTAATTAATAATTTTTAATAATATTATTAGCAAAATTGGCGCGTGATACGATTTTTAATTGTCATTTAAAGTATTGCTAACCTTCAGAAACATCGAGAGTGTAAAATATAGATTAGTAGGCCCCAAACTAGACAAAAGCATAAAAGTTAGTGACAATAATACAGTACCTATCTGTTTTGTTTCTAAGTCCAAAATACCAATGGTTATGTACCCTATTTCATTTAAATCGGGCCAGTTCTTTTGGCCTGACGACAGAGATACTTTCACATTTATAATTTTAGTAACTATCAATTCAAGATACCAGTGACGAAGCTAGGAACAATTTAATACGTATCTACATATCTGCAGACGCTACATTAGCCGCCATATTGGATATTCTATTTGTGTAGCGAGCGCTGACAAGCAGTATGCATGCTGTTTGTGCTTATCAGTAACTTGTGATGGTTCCTACTCAGCAGTTCCTCTTAGTTTGTTGAGCGATTAGCAGGTGTAATATTTGCAGTAGTTAATATGAGGAATTATATTTGGTTGGAGCGCCTTGAGAAATTAGATAGCACAGTTTGCGAGATGAACTACTTTTTATTATAAGCTGATTAGTGCCCGTAGGATGTCGTTTTACTATTTTCTGTCGGATTATTTTTCGGATACTTAATTTTTCTATACTAATATTACCAAGAGGAAAACTTTGTTTGTTTGTTTGGTTGTAATGAATAGGCTCAAAAACTACTGGACCAATTTTAAAAATTCTTTCACCATTCGAAAGCTACATTATCCACGAGTGACGTAGGCTATATTTTATCCGGGTACGGGCAGTAATTCCCACGGGATGCGAGTGAAACCGCGGGAAAACGGCTAGTATTTTATGAAGAAAAAGAAGATTGCATGTACAGACGCTAGCCGTCAATTTCTTCCAGAGAAAACTGCCGCACGAAGGAACAGAAAAGTTTCCAAAACGATTACCCAATAACGTTACAAGACCAAACAGAGAACCCCTAATGCACTCACACCATTAAACAGCTTAAGTTCAAAACAAAAACAATAATAATAACATCTAAAAGGATCCTTCTAAAAGCCTTTGACGCTGCAGCCAGGCTTAGGAGCCAACCAATAATCATACATTTAAACACAAGATGCTGGAACTAAAATCTACAATATTAGAGTAATAACGTGATCGCCAGCAAGTTAGTGAACACACGGTTCAAAAGAATGGGTGACAATATTCCTCCCCACAACAACAACACAACAACTGGTTGTTCGAACGCGATAATCTCAGGAATTGGAGCAATTTAAAAATTATTTAATTTAATGTTATGTAACTTACTAATGAGGACGACCAAGTTGATATCTGCTAGAATTACGAGTATTTTGGAAAGGGCCACCGCAACCTAAAATACGAACAAATAAAACGGAAATTGCATAGTCAACAAGAGTCCAACTCTTCCTCTCCAACCTAAGATCATGTTGGAAAAAGGTTCAAGCTTCTATCCTGATGCCTTGAATTAACACGCCATTTAAAAGGAAAAAAGTCATAACACAAACTCCCAAAAAGCCAGCAAAACGTCCCTTTTAAAAGGACGCCTTATGACGTCATTTATCGTCTTATCCTTGGTAAACAGAGATGCGCTAAACGCATTTGTACTCAACGCAGATAACGTGCCCACTGGAAGGGATCGGGCTTCCTGGAGGCGTGACGTAATTACATGACGCTTCTAGTAAATTGAGCGCGTATATCTTTGGGGATTCTGCTCTCTTTTTTGTTGTCATGGTGTTTTGTTACTTTTACTGAATGGCATATATGATGTTTTTTTTTCATTATTTTTCAATTTTCAAAGTCCATTATCGCCCATCCTTCACGGCACTGAATCCCTTCGCCCAGAGGCTATCATAAAATTTTATTAAAGTTTGAAACTTCTTAGAAGATGTGTTAAACCACCCAAGCATTATACGCAGTAAACAGTTACATTTATTTCCACAGTTATTTTCCATTTTCCTGGCTACTAACGACCGAGTGCATTATGCTAAAGTAAGACTTTCAAACTCATTTAGTCGGATCACACACTACCATGCGCCACGCTATGAGAATTAAATATAATACGTGTGGTTTTGTTGTGAAATGGAAATGAATAGCTTTACAGTCTACACCCTAAGCTGCAGGACCTAAGGTGCGACTTTAGGGACTTTAAGTACGCAGACGCATAATCCCAATCCCACCGTGCGCTGAGGTTGCGTTCAGTTTTCGTTTGAAACGCGTGTACGCGCGTCATCTACGCGTGGGCAGACCACTTGAGCAGGCTTTAAAATACGGCATGTCCTAAGGCTTAAGCGAATCTTGAATATATGAAACCAGAACCTCCATCGGAAATCACAAAACCCCCTTCTAGCCCATTAATTTGAGAGTTTTGCACAGATGCCTTCCGCACATTTTTCGAAGCAGTGTGTGATGTCTTTCAGAAAAGCTTTCTAGACCAGAGTACGTAATGAGTTTACGATTTTGCGGTACATTTTTTTGTGACCACGTGAGATTTGGGTGCGGTTAATTAGGNAAAATTCTTTCACCATTCGAAAGCTACATTATCCACGAGTGACGTAGGCTATATTTTATCCGGGTACGGGCAGTAATTCCCACGGGATGCGAGTGAAACCGCGGGAAAACGGCTAGTATTTTATGAAGAAAAAGAAGATTGCATGTACAGACGCTAGCCGTCAATTTCTTCCAGAGAAAACTGCCGCACGAAGGAACAGAAAAGTTTCCAAAACGATTACCCAATAACGTTACAAGACCAAACAGAGAACCCCTAATGCACTCACACCATTAAACAGCTTAAGTTCAAAACAAAAACAATAATAATAACATCTAAAAGGATCCTTCTAAAAGCCTTTGACGCTGCAGCCAGGCTTAGGAGCCAACCAATAATCATACATTTAAACACAAGATGCTGGAACTAAAATCTACAATATTAGAGTAATAACGTGATCGCCAGCAAGTTAGTGAACACACGGTTCAAAAGAATGGGTGACAATATTCCTCCCCACAACAACAACACAACAACTGGTTGTTCGAACGCGATAATCTCAGGAATTGGAGCAATTTAAAAATTATTTAATTTAATGTTATGTAACTTACTAATGAGGACGACCAAGTTGATATCTGCTAGAATTACGAGTATTTTGGAAAGGGCCACCGCAACCTAAAATACGAACAAATAAAACGGAAATTGCATAGTCAACAAGAGTCCAACTCTTCCTCTCCAACCTAAGATCATGTTGGAAAAAGGTTCAAGCTTCTATCCTGATGCCTTGAATTAACACGCCATTTAAAAGGAAAAAAGTCATAACACAAACTCCCAAAAAGCCAGCAAAACGTCCCTTTTAAAAGGACGCCTTATGACGTCATTTATCGTCTTATCCTTGGTAAACAGAGATGCGCTAAACGCATTTGTACTCAACGCAGATAACGTGCCCACTGGAAGGGATCGGGCTTCCTGGAGGCGTGACGTAATTACATGACGCTTCTAGTAAATTGAGCGCGTATATCTTTGGGGATTCTGCTCTCTTTTTTGTTGTCATGGTGTTTTGTTACTTTTACTGAATGGCATATATGATGTTTTTTTTTCATTATTTTTCAATTTTCAAAGTCCATTATCGCCCATCCTTCACGGCACTGAATCCCTTCGCCCAGAGGCTATCATAAAATTTTATTAAAGTTTGAAACTTCTTAGAAGATGTGTTAAACCACCCAAGCATTATACGCAGTAAACAGTTACATTTATTTCCACAGTTATTTTCCATTTTCCTGGCTACTAACGACCGAGTGCATTATGCTAAAGTAAGACTTTCAAACTCATTTAGTCGGATCACACACTACCATGCGCCACGCTATGAGAATTAAATATAATACGTGTGGTTTTGTTGTGAAATGGAAATGAATAGCTTTACAGTCTACACCCTAAGCTGCAGGACCTAAGGTGCGACTTTAGGGACTTTAAGTACGCAGACGCATAATCCCAATCCCACCGTGCGCTGAGGTTGCGTTCAGTTTTCGTTTGAAACGCGTGTACGCGCGTCATCTACGCGTGGGCAGACCACTTGAGCAGGCTTTAAAATACGGCATGTCCTAAGGCTTAAGCGAATCTTGAATATATGAAACCAGAACCTCCATCGGAAATCACAAAACCCCCTTCTAGCCCATTAATTTGAGAGTTTTGCACAGATGCCTTCCGCACATTTTTCGAAGCAGTGTGTGATGTCTTTCAGAAAAGCTTTCTAGACCAGAGTACGTAATGAGTTTACGATTTTGCGGTACATTTTTTTGTGACCACGTGAGATTTGGGTGCGGTTAATTAGGATGTTAACGTAAACAAGAGCCTGGATGGAGTTTGTTAGGTTTTTGCTAAAAGGACCCCTTTTTTGTTAGACTTTGTGGTACAGTGGGTAATCTGTTTGCCAGTGTATACCTAAGTAGGTTTTTAAACGGAATTTAGGAAATAGGTTTTGGTCTTTATCCAAAGGGACATAACTTCAGAGGAAAACCGTTTTAATATAGATATAGTCTGGAAGTTAAAGATAACCCAGTTATACGTAATAAGGAATCAAAATAACGTTAAATGTTTTCCTCAAAATGATTTTCATAATTTTCTGAATTGCATAATCCATTTCAACAAAATGAATGGTGGTCATGTTTCACCATGCTTTTAGTAACTCCGGTCTTTTTTATTTTAAAGGGACAGAGTAAAAAGTTTTATCCGAAAAAAATATTTAACAGCTCCAAAAAATATTTTCACTGTAGATGAACGAAAAAAAACTGAAACATTGCCGGTACGAATTCCCTTGCAAATATTTCTTTTCAGGTTCCATTTTGTTTTTTAAAATGATTCGTTTACGTTGAGTGTTGCGTAATAATTTAAAAAAATAACACTTTTACATTTAAATTTTGGATTTACTGAAATACTAGATCAGTGAAGTTCACGATTTTAAACCCTTATAAGAAAACATCATGACAATACTTCAACCATCAGGCAAGTTGTATTAACTTATCAATAAGTAACTTTTGTAGCTAGAGGTTTGTCGTAAAGGACGACTTTGAAAATATTATGCTAGTACCTACCTACTAGGAATAGAGAACTAACCTAGGACCGTGCCCAATATTCTATCTATCTTGTTATACGTACCTACCAGAGATAAGAATTAAATATTTCTTGCTTGGGCTAATGTCAAAATTCTATCATCAAAATTGTAAGAAAATCTACATATACCTAGATAGAATACCGAGAAGGGCTGATAGAAAATTGACCCAATGAACTGCAGAAAAGGGTACATAATCTGTTGTCACATAAACTGCTCTGAACAAAACTATTACGATTCTCCATTCTCGTAATGGTAGGTGTTTTCGCGCTTGCGATGGATAGCTATGGCGCTCGTTATGGCTACCCTGAAATTTCGGACACCGTCATTTCGAAAATGAAAGTGAAAATCATGGACCTTATGATACTGAAAAGCATCGAAATATTATCACTGTTCTTCTTTGTTATTAAAAGAGTGCTTCTCAAATCTTTCGTAAATTATCTACTGGACTATGTATTAGTCTTTTGGACGAACATGCATCTCATCTATCTCTACTTCCCTACTAATATTATAAATGTGAAAGTAATATATAATAAAAAGTATATATATAAAGTAGTATATAGTATTTAGTACAGAGATAGAATAGACCCTGAGGAACAACATAGCCTTTTTACTTACTTTTTATCCGGGTACGGGAAATAGTTCCCTCGGGAAGCGGGCGAACCCGCTGGCAGAAGCTAGCACTACAATAAAGAGGAAACTACTGAACCGATTTGAAAAAATATTTCACTGTTGACAGGCACATTACTCCTGAATAACATATTTTATTCAGGTATGGGAAGAAGTGCCCCCGGGTGGAGAAACCGCAGGAAATAAACACAAACACTCTCAAATAAGCCCATGAATAAATTAACATCTTCCATACACACAAAAAATCGTCTTCCAGTATATAAAATGTTTCGGTAAAAAGGACACTAAAGTTATTTTCAACTCGCATGGTTTTAACGCGCTTAGGACCAAACTTATAACTTTCTTAGACTGAAGAAGCACTGTTACCAGACTGCCAGACGTACATACCAGCCCTGTCTACCGTGTCTCACGTCTATGCCATCGGTCGTGTTACTCGCATAACGGCTAATGTTCCAATTTATTATCATTTAGTTTGTTTCTTTATGGGATCTACTTATAGAATCATTTGTCGTTATGGTTATGAGGTGTAAGAATAAATGGAGTCTTTAACGTTGTTCTTTTTTTAACTTTTATTGTATTTTTGAGCTACATTAAACGGCATTTTTATAAGCTGTGAAATATGGCACCGAATAGATGTCCTGCAACCAGACCTAGTTTTGAGAGTTCTAGTCCAAACCCTATTAAACGTTAATATAGAAAGCCTAAAGAACATAGATCCCTACTAATATTATAAATGCGAAAGTAACTCTGTCTGTCACGCTTTCACGCCGAAACCAGTGAGCCAATTTTGATAAAATTTGGTACAGAGATAGAAATTACCCTAAGGAACAACATCGGCTACTTTTTATCCGGGTACGGGAAATAGTCCCCTCGGGAAGCGGGCGAAGCCGCTGGCAGAAGCTAGTTTATTATATAACCTAACATAATCCTTCAACTTTGTATTCATGCATCTAAGATGAAAACCTCACTAGTTGCGAGCGCTGACCTTTACAAGCCACGCTAATAAGGTTCGCAGTCTCCCTAAATAGGGCACCCCTCATTTCTCCTTGACTTTTAGCCATCCAAAAAAGGGGAAAAGGTCATTATAAGAAAAGGAACAAGCCAGTAATTTGTGAGGGAACAAAACGTGAGAAGGAACTTTTATCCTTTCACCTTTGTTTGACTTCCGCGTTGGTGAAATTAAACGCTCTTTTCCTTGTTGTGTGGTCAGAATTATAAACAGTCAAACTTGAGGTGTCAGCTTAGCAATGTTTGTTACAAGTTTTTTGTTATTTTTAGGTTCGAAACATTTATTTGATAAAATTCTCTTATCTGCGTGATTTGTTATTGAATAACTTTACCATTTAGGTACACAGAGAGATGCTAAATGTTCGATCTGTTGAACCATACCATCGAGAATCGTTATACAACCTTATATCACTCTTTATTTCTCTTGTTTTCATCAAGAAGCAGTTACTTGGTTTATAGATAAAATATGAAATTATGACAAAAGAAAATAATTAAGTATTACGCGGAAACAAAACATTTTCACACCCCAAACCTACGCGGTTCGGTGTTAATTAATTTTAGCGCTATATCAAAAAATCACCTATGCTACTGCCAGAATTAATTTACATTATGAGACCTCTCTCAAAATATCTTATCATACTTTAAGAATAAAAAACCATGCCTCCCGAACCTTCTCTCTAAGTTATTGGGCCTCATAACTTGAAGCTAGTTATAGACAGACGGAATTCCAAGGCCCGCCATATGGAGTGCGTCCGACAACCATATATATTTCACACTAAATAAAACCCAAATGTCTTTTGGGATTCAGACATTACCCTTGAGGCCACGAAAATGGCGAGCTAGAAAAAACTGGAGTGATCTTTCGTGGTTATATGTATACTGAAAATACGTCTTACCAGAAGAAAGTCTAAAAAGCAATGCATTTAAATTCAAAGTTCTCCAAATAATTATTATAAAACAATCCATGACTACATTCATTGCAAAAACGGTCTCATTTCGAGAAAAAAATCAGTCAATTGATCCCTATCCATACAAGAACTTATCTTATTATGGGTGTACTTATATAATTACTAATTATCATAATTAAAGTAAATATAATCCTTATAAATGATTCCTTAGTTGAGTTTCTATAGTTGTAACGATTTCCTGCTAAAACGATCGAACTGATCAACCAAGATAGGTGTTGACGCTGGAGACGGACATAAGCTATCTACTTTTTATCCAAGCTTGGGGGTCATTCTCCTGGGACGGGATTTATCATACAAAAATCCACCATTATCTATCTCCATAATCGCTGGTTTCACAGCCCACACAACGCAAGTAGCCCGCGTGCATGAAAGTGGCCATTCGAGCACTCCTAAGGGACTGACCCAGTCCACGACACGCTAAATGCTCCAGATTTAAGGCTCTTGGCCTTCGAAGCCCACTTAAGCAGGTGGATAAAGCGAGATAAAATATTGACTTTAGTATTTGCGTTTTTCAAAAACGAATATTTTCTTGTGAAAAATCCGTACTTTATTCGAACATTTTGAGGTTTTTCAAAATCAGAATCTTTTTTTTTGGGTTCCGTACCCAAATTGTAAAACGGGACCCTAGACTTCGCTGTCCTTCCACCCTCCATCCGTCCGTCTGTGACAAAGCTATATCTCAAGAAACGTGTTAACTAGATAGTTGTCATTTTCAAAGATGATGTTTTGTTGGTACCGCTATAAAACTGGAAACTAGAATAAATAAAATACATACTTAGGGAGTGTACAGTGTACATATTTAAAGTGATTTTTATAGATAATGGTGCGGAACCCCTCGTGCACGAGTCCCACTCACACTTTTGCCTGTTTTTTTTATGACGCAGCTGCTTAGTCAAGTATGAGTCGGAATAGAAACCAACGGTCCCGATTTCCAAATTCAAAATGGAACACAAGTGGATTCCCGAAAATAACACATTTTCAATCGATTGCAATTACCTTTGTCAAAAACATCAGAGAACATTGTAGGCGTCTATGAGTACAAGAAACCACCCACTGACACAGTAAACGTTAGCACCACTTAGCGTGGGTATAAATGTATAATCCTTTGACAAAATTGATTAAAGGTACATAATTGTACAGACGACAGCACATCAACTCACCTCAATCTGTCAAATTTCTTCAAAAGATTTTCAACCTTATCGCAATAGTGGAAGGTTGATGTTCGATTGGTATTTGACACAGGTAGGTTGATGTGTGGGTGTCTATACATAGGTGTACGGAGTGCGTGTCACAATTACCATTAACGTAAAACATCTTACGCGATTTTGAACGCGCAAAATGTAAAAGTGATCTCAAATAAGCGAATGTGCGTTATGATAAAAGCTAATGTGTATACCTATCATAGATTGCTGTAAACATGATGAGAAATTATGATAACGATATATCCACGCAAAAAATATTTTACACTCATCACAGTTCATTGTCAAAATTGTTTTGGAAGTAAAAAATAGTTTTATTAGAAAAATACCTATTATTTTTAAAACAACAACAAATAGATAACTTACATTTATTTCTAAACCAATTACTGAACAATAATCAATAAGTCAAAGTTCTAGATTATTTTATTTGAATTTCTACGTATTCATTTTGTTAGTCAAATGATTCCACTCAAATTAGTCCCTAATACTACCAAAACTAATATATTTTGGTTTTCAATTAAACCCTAGTCTGTACAGTCGACGGCAAAATTCAACTAACGCTTTCGTTTTTGTTTGTGTAAAAATAAATTATATTTTTTATTCTAGTTAAAATGGATTTCTTTAAGTAAACGTTTTCAAATGATATAATAAGTCAAACTCCAAAATTTTAATTCAATATTCAAAAGGTAAACCCCAAAACACCAGCCCTTGAGCATTTCTTAATACTTATGTGTTTGCTAGGAAGAAGAAGTAGCGCAACAAATTCTCCAGTATTACATGTCTGTCTATAAAATTTGAAAAACCAGATTTATCCAAAAATGTCCAGTAAAAACATAAGTAGTAACATTTAAAATAAGGTTTCTTCTATAGCTCTAGCCAACTTAGTTGTGTTTTTACTGTTCTATTACACGTATTACGAACGATTGCTTCATGCAATTCTAATATTTTCAAAAAGGAAAACGTAAATATCCAACCATTTACGTCGCTGACTGTACCCACAGTCTATTATACTTAATTAACCTATTTGTCCTACCCCATTTAATTCGCAAACTATTTATACTGATTTCGCTACATTGAGTTCTACCAATACAGTTTGATTCTAAAGATATTTCACTATAATTAGTTAAGGTATTTAAAACATATTCACAAAGTGTATTGAGGTATAGAAATGTAATTGGTTAAGCTCACAACTTTAGAATTGAAATGAATTAGTTGTAACGATTAATTAAGTACAGCAATGAACATCAAAAGTGAATTTAGAGTGAATGAATTTTGCTAGTGAAAATTAGAGGTGAATTTTGGGGAAATAAACTTTTGTGATGAAGGTAAATGTAGTAGACTGTACAATGAGTTTGAACTTTAATAATATTTCATGTATTAACAAGATTGATAGTAGTTTTTAAACAATTTAATTTTTTATTGCTTCTATCTAGCCTAGATTCTTAACTATAGGAGATTGAGATCAGATTTCAGTCTGACTGATTGCAGCTGCGTATCTATGTCTTAAAGGAAACGACTATCTATCTGTTACANCCACACAACGCAAGTAGCCCGCGTGCATGAAAGTGGCCATTCGAGCACTCCTAAGGGACTGACCCAGTCCACGACACGCTAAATGCTCCAGATTTAAGGCTCTTGGCCTTCGAAGCCCACTTAAGCAGGTGGATAAAGCGAGATAAAATATTGACTTTAGTATTTGCGTTTTTCAAAAACGAATATTTTCTTGTGAAAAATCCGTACTTTATTCGAACATTTTGAGGTTTTTCAAAATCAGAATCTTTTTTTTTGGGTTCCGTACCCAAATTGTAAAACGGGACCCTAGACTTCGCTGTCCTTCCACCCTCCATCCGTCCGTCTGTGACAAAGCTATATCTCAAGAAACGTGTTAACTAGATAGTTGTCATTTTCAAAGATGATGTTTTGTTGGTACCGCTATAAAACTGGAAACTAGAATAAATAAAATACATACTTAGGGAGTGTACAGTGTACATATTTAAAGTGATTTTTATAGATAATGGTGCGGAACCCCTCGTGCACGAGTCCCACTCACACTTTTGCCTGTTTTTTTTATGACGCAGCTGCTTAGTCAAGTATGAGTCGGAATAGAAACCAACGGTCCCGATTTCCAAATTCAAAATGGAACACAAGTGGATTCCCGAAAATAACACATTTTCAATCGATTGCAATTACCTTTGTCAAAAACATCAGAGAACATTGTAGGCGTCTATGAGTACAAGAAACCACCCACTGACACAGTAAACGTTAGCACCACTTAGCGTGGGTATAAATGTATAATCCTTTGACAAAATTGATTAAAGGTACATAATTGTACAGACGACAGCACATCAACTCACCTCAATCTGTCAAATTTCTTCAAAAGATTTTCAACCTTATCGCAATAGTGGAAGGTTGATGTTCGATTGGTATTTGACACAGGTAGGTTGATGTGTGGGTGTCTATACATAGGTGTACGGAGTGCGTGTCACAATTACCATTAACGTAAAACATCTTACGCGATTTTGAACGCGCAAAATGTAAAAGTGATCTCAAATAAGCGAATGTGCGTTATGATAAAAGCTAATGTGTATACCTATCATAGATTGCTGTAAACATGATGAGAAATTATGATAACGATATATCCACGCAAAAAATATTTTACACTCATCACAGTTCATTGTCAAAATTGTTTTGGAAGTAAAAAATAGTTTTATTAGAAAAATACCTATTATTTTTAAAACAACAACAAATAGATAACTTACATTTATTTCTAAACCAATTACTGAACAATAATCAATAAGTCAAAGTTCTAGATTATTTTATTTGAATTTCTACGTATTCATTTTGTTAGTCAAATGATTCCACTCAAATTAGTCCCTAATACTACCAAAACTAATATATTTTGGTTTTCAATTAAACCCTAGTCTGTACAGTCGACGGCAAAATTCAACTAACGCTTTCGTTTTTGTTTGTGTAAAAATAAATTATATTTTTTATTCTAGTTAAAATGGATTTCTTTAAGTAAACGTTTTCAAATGATATAATAAGTCAAACTCCAAAATTTTAATTCAATATTCAAAAGGTAAACCCCAAAACACCAGCCCTTGAGCATTTCTTAATACTTATGTGTTTGCTAGGAAGAAGAAGTAGCGCAACAAATTCTCCAGTATTACATGTCTGTCTATAAAATTTGAAAAACCAGATTTATCCAAAAATGTCCAGTAAAAACATAAGTAGTAACATTTAAAATAAGGTTTCTTCTATAGCTCTAGCCAACTTAGTTGTGTTTTTACTGTTCTATTACACGTATTACGAACGATTGCTTCATGCAATTCTAATATTTTCAAAAAGGAAAACGTAAATATCCAACCATTTACGTCGCTGACTGTACCCACAGTCTATTATACTTAATTAACCTATTTGTCCTACCCCATTTAATTCGCAAACTATTTATACTGATTTCGCTACATTGAGTTCTACCAATACAGTTTGATTCTAAAGATATTTCACTATAATTAGTTAAGGTATTTAAAACATATTCACAAAGTGTATTGAGGTATAGAAATGTAATTGGTTAAGCTCACAACTTTAGAATTGAAATGAATTAGTTGTAACGATTAATTAAGTACAGCAATGAACATCAAAAGTGAATTTAGAGTGAATGAATTTTGCTAGTGAAAATTAGAGGTGAATTTTGGGGAAATAAACTTTTGTGATGAAGGTAAATGTAGTAGACTGTACAATGAGTTTGAACTTTAATAATATTTCATGTATTAACAAGATTGATAGTAGTTTTTAAACAATTTAATTTTTTATTGCTTCTATCTAGCCTAGATTCTTAACTATAGGAGATTGAGATCAGATTTCAGTCTGACTGATTGCAGCTGCGTATCTATGTCTTAAAGGAAACGACTATCTATCTGTTACAACCATATTTTAGACAACAATCCGGGTCTTACTCGCGATCAAACTATTAAAGGTTTTACGATACCTCTTTTCTCCCGACGTTTCGGCAGAATTGTACCGACGACCGTGGTCATGGTCATACACGGGTATACTCACAGATGGACCTTTATAATTTCAATGGCGAGTAAGACCCGTTTTGTTGTCTAAAATATGTATACAAGTCGCGAAAGTTGAAAAACAAATAGAAAATAAATTTTAAAATTACAAGTAAACAAATTGCAAGTAAAATCTCTATGATTTAAATGCATAATTAGTTAATGTTCTCAGTAGTTAAAGAGACAAATGGGCATCATTTCTCGCGTATAACTGTCAAAGTTGTGCAATGAAAGCAGCTGTATTTCATAGTACAGCTGATACTTGCAATCAAACTACCCGCTAGATAAAGTTTTTCCATTCGCTGGCAGACTTAAGGCACAGCTCCATTGCGGCGAATAGGGTGGCATGTACATACAGTCGGCATAACATTACAATCCTGAAGAGTCATTTTTTTAATACTTGCGCAATTGATCATCCGTAATTTTGCTGTCTTCTCTGTGTGAGAGGAAGCTGTGGCCAGCAGTGGGACGATAAAAAGGCTGAGGTCATGATGGATTTGCTTGTCTTTAGTTGGCTGGTTGGTGAAGATAATATCACAATAGCCAAAACAGAAAACTACTGCGCATGCTTGCAGTGTCAAATGGCTAACTTCACAACTAGTGACATAGTTTGTACGATAACGAATTTAATGGCGTCGACATTAATATAAACCTGGCTGATATAGCACGACAAACATGCTCAACATTAGCCATAGTAAGATATAATTTTATTGACACCTAGCAGTTTAAGGAAGGCAATCCTGACACAATTATAAAAATACAACGGAATATTTATTACAGACACAGATCAATGTATGAAAATACCTTCGTTGTCAAACGAACAACGCACCTAAAATAAGCCGTGTTCGCCGTAATGGAACTGAAGCCTTATCCTCGGATGCATTGTGGTCACATCTGGTAAAAACTCGTTTGTTTCATTATTACTTGACTAAGAAGGTTATAGCAATTACTGAAATGACATTTTTAACAAATCGCTGCAATTCATTCGTTTTATTTATTTGTAGCTTTAGCGTTCGTATTTCTAATTTAGTTTTGTTTGACTGTCATTTGTTTAATTGAAAATGTTCACCTGTGCCTTTATTGTTATGTATAGTAATTATTTTGTCAAGATTGTTACAATGTTGGAGCTGTACTTAGCTACCTATTTAAATTTCTGTGAGGAGTTAACATTTTGTTTCATATTATGTAGAACATTTAATCTTGTATTTGCGACGAAGAAGTATCCTGAAGAAACAACGGTCCTACCTTCCTCTAGACCAGGGGTTCCCAAAGTGTGCGCCGCGGCGCCCTGGTGCGCCGTAGAAAGCACAGGGGGGCGTCGTGAGTCGATCCTCTTATTGTTGGACACCACAAATATTGGCGGGTACCTTTTTGAGTGTTCGCATCGGAAACGAACGTACCTCAAATAGTTAACTAGGAGAGGGCGCCGTGAAAAAATATTAAACTTGTAACTGCGCTGCGGGTTACAAAAGATTGGGAACCCCTGCTCTAGACTATCTGAGGAGCATTTAAATCGGTTCTGTAGTTCTGGAGTGAAAGCCGTGTATCAGACAAACAGAGCTATGTACTTTCACACTTGCACTATTAAGCTATAACTATAGATCACACTCGCAAAGTTCCAGTAAGCTTACCTTTTTATTTACAAAGAACAGTAAAAAAAATACAAAGTTTACAAAGTTGGTAAAAAGAATGTTTTCCTAGGTGCATCATCAATCGCCTTCAAAGCTAAAGTTCTATACCCTAGGCTCTATACTTAGGTCTTAGTATTCATTGTAAGTAATCGAGGCTCCCTAAAGTATAGAAACTGTATTTTTGTTACCAACAATATGAAAGTGTCGTAAAATTTGTGAATTGCCGTCTCCCGAGGGAGTGATCGGAACACAGGCGGCGGTGTTATGGGACTCATTAGCAAGTTTGGGCCACTATAGCAAAACATACCGAAGGATTATTGTTTTTTAAAGATAAATATTGTAAAATAAAATATCAAAAATCCATTTACCGGTTAAATCTACTGCAATTAAAAATTGGTTTGGCACAACATATTAAGTTACCACAATATGTCAAATTTCTGCAATAGATTTTGAACCTTATCACAATGGAGGTAAGTTAAATTCGGGTCCCGTGACCTGCTATTGTCTGTACATAGAGCCTGAAAAAAACATATACTCGCTTTTTTACGGCTGCGGGAAACAGTTTCCAGGGGACGTGGGTGGAACTGCAGGAAACAGCTAGTGTAATAAAATTAAGATATGTCTCTGTAGTCACCTGGTAAGTTTCTTCACCAATGATAGTCTTATTTTGGAATTAAATCGAACTTTTTATTTATATGACGCATACTCTTTACTATACTTGGTAGATTAACTAACCCACCAAAAACATAAATGTAAAAAAGGAAAGCCAAGTTCAATATAAAACCTATGCTTGGTTGTGGGCTTCGCCGCAAAAAGAATGGAGATCTAAATGAGTACCAAGTTCTGTACAAAATCCAAATATGTATTTATAGGAACAAGAT
>NWSH02000517.1:1330192-1344223 GCA_002382865.2 Heliothis virescens
GATTGACTGGCCAGTTTTCATTACTCAGATATTAATAAAATATATATAAAAACATTTTTTTAAACCTGATAAAAACTGGCCAAGTCATATCTTGTTCCTATAAATACATATTTGGATTTTGTACAGAACTTGTACTCATTTAGATCTCCATTCTTTTTGCGGCGAAGCCCACAACCAAGCATAGGTTTTATATTGAACTTGGCTTTCCTTTTTTACATTTATGTTTTTGGTGGGATATCATTACTTTTTGTTTAAGAAGCCGGTTTAGATTTAATTTTTTTCTTGCGTTTCCGCTGTATAGTTTTCTTTTTAGGATTTCGTACCCAAGGGTAAAATGGGACCGTATTACTAAGCCTATCTCATAAACGTGATAGCTAGGAAGCTGAAATTTTCACAAATGATGTATTTCCGTTGCCGCTATAACAAGTAATACTATAATTTAAAAAATATTAAATTTAGGGGGGTCCCATACAATAAACGTGTGACTTGTATGGGGACCCCCCTATTTTTTTACTTTTTTCTATTTTCAGATTTTTTCCTACGCTTACACACAATTACCGAGCTAGATTCCAAATTTCATATTTCTAGGTTATCTGGAAGTAGGTTAGGTTTAGGTACTATAAGTCAGTCAGTCAGTGGGAATTTGTGACTTTTGGACCTTCATATCTTTATAACCGTTTGAGCTAGCTTCATGAAATTTGGGCTTCTAGGTAGTTAGAATTTTTTAGTTATCAGAAAAGTCTGATTCCGACCATTCTGACTCCCAAGCTACTTTAGACGTGTATATCGACGACCATTTACGTGAACTCGGCAATGACAGTAAAGTTACCTAGAAACTAGTGATATGGTGTCAGATTCAGATAATTTTGACTTCGCAATTACCAGATCAATTACAGCAATAATATTACAAAGGAAAGGATGGAATAATGTGGCAAAAAGCACCTGCATGTACCAGATCTGAAAATATATTATCTGATAGGCCCCCGTGGGCCTGAATTATGACCTAGGAGACAGATTCGTGTCTATATTTATATTATACAGTTGATTTGATATCTCTATTAGTACATAATATTATTTATTCCTATCATTGCTAAGGATATTTTACAAAGAACTCAAAATAAAAACATGTTACGTTTTCATAGTCGAATTTGCATGTGTTATTAAAAAAAATAATAAAACTTAGATTTCTAGAATTCATTTAAATTTTTTGGTTTTTACTACTTTAGAAAAGAATTATTTTTAATATACAATTATTAAAATGAAGGTAATTTTTAAAATTTCTTTTGAAAAATATCGTTGCATTTCGGGTCAATATGACCCGGCCTCATCGTCCGAGTAATTATTTTCACGTCATTGGCGCCGGGTTAACAAAGTTTTAAATACTTGAACCTATATTTTTTGACATATTGTATTGCTGGAGAGTTTTTCCACCATTTCTTCTTCGCAACAAAAACACATAGGACGTGGTGAATTCGGGTGCCTTGAGGTCTTTTTAAAAAAAATCCTTCAAAAAGAGCTGATTTTCAGCCAACTTTGAATAAATTACTTTTTATCCTTACATGTCTTTTAATGTGACCATCTATGTCATGACGAGTTCCTCTGCGTTTCGGAAGGCACGTCAAACTTGTGGTTCCGGCTGTCATTTGATATCTTTGATAGTCAGGAAGCCAGAAAGTTTGACAGCCAGTCCTACCAAGAGATACCGGGTTTCCTGGTAACTAAGTTGAGGAGGATACGCAGTCTATGTGCCTCAACTGCATCCAGTTAGACTGGAAGCCGATGCTATAGTTGGGAAAAGGTTAGGCCCATCAATTTGGCAAGCAATACTGGTCGATCTATGAATCAAATTCTTATTCAGATAAGTACCGATGAATACCGAAAGTTAGCTCATTCCATCGAGTTAGCAATTGAGAAAAGGCTACATGCATTTCACCATATTAACGTTTCAAACCAAACTCCCTATTTTTAATACAACTTAGTACCATTCGACATTCATTTTCGTCTTAAAACCGCTAGTGTAAACTGGATTGAGGTGGCTACACCCGTCTGATGTTCGCCTAAGCTGTGGACTGTCGTGACCACAGCGAGGAAGCCTTAATCTGCCAGCAGGAATTATGGTGCACCGATGTTTGGACCCATTTAATATGCCTCGTTTGTAATGAAAGCAGGTTGCTTACACGTAGGTATAGCTATTATGCAACTGACAGATTTTTATTAAATTGCATGAGTAAAGAAACTATGTACAGATACAGTATTATACATCAACCAACCTCTGTCTGTCTGATTTCTTCAATAGATTTTAAATCTAATCACAACAGTGAAAGGCTAATTGGTAAAATTGGACAGATTAGGATAGGTTGAGCTGCTGTCGTATTTAGTAATTGAAAAAGCATATAGATTTTTTATCTATAGCGAAATCCTATTTAAGGGTCTCTCCAGACATAGAACTCTGACAAAAAAAACAGTCAAAGTTAAAAAAGCACTCCGTCCAAAGAACACATTCAAAAATCAAACAGTTCATTTTTCTAACGAGAAAAATTTTCATCACTCTCTAAAAACCCAATAAACATTAAAAACACTTTCCACGATCTAAAAAGACTATTACATAATTTAATACCTAACTTAGTTGCAATTAGTGTTTTAGACATTAATCCTAACTCTCGTTTGCTCCGTCACGAATCTTAGCCATGTTTTGAATAATAAAGCAGCTGTATAATTCCGCTGAATCCAGCGACAGAGCGCACCAAATTTAAGCTAACAACATCAATTAGACTGGATCTAGTCATGCATAAAGATGGCCTAAGGTTTCAGAGGCTATACTCTTAAGATTAGGATCTAAATGTTTCATTATCTTTGAGGGGTCTTAAGTAATTTGTAGATAACTTAATTCAAAAGGGTCAAGTTAAACTAATTATGTGTCTTATGTTGTACTAGAATTATTTAAGTGGTTACGCCATTACGCTTCACCTATTTTTGTATAGTATACACAATACCGCACATATATCAAAAAACGTCACGTCTATCACAAACACGGATACCCTTCCAATCCAACGACTTTTGTCACCTCACAGCAAAAAATCTGACCCATTCTCACCCCGTAAAATTGAGAGTCGTCCCCTCCAAAAGCCAAACCGCAATGGCCAAAATAATCCAAGCAAGATTAGCGAGCTGCCAGCCTGGCTTGCCAAACTTCCCAGCCGACCCCGATTAATCCGGATAAAACCAGTTCTGAACCAGCCAAAACCGGTTACAGAGTCGAAAAGCCACTCTAATTATCTAATATGTAGTAAGTAGTTTTGTCCAACAATTAGTGCAGTACTGAACTAAATTTTAGTCGTGCTGAATAATTGGCTTGTTGCAGCTGACTATGTAATGGAATAATTTAAATAGAACTTTATTTTTTCTAGGCATTACACTAAAAGATGCAACGCGCCAACTTTTGCAACTTTCTCTATTCAAAATAGGTGGGCCAACTGCGCAAATCCAGGCCCTGGGTTGCCAATAAGAACTTTTAAAACACTAAGCCTACTTACAAGTATCAAAAATGTACTTACTTTTTGGTCATTTACAAAACTTTACCTGATACACTGGTACTCAACTGCCTCCGATTAGACTGGAAGCGGACTCCAACATTGTTAGAAAAAGCTAGATACACGATGAGTGTGAAACTTTGTTAAGATAGGCCTAATATACCTAATGCTTGATACATCTGCCAAAATAAAAATAATACGCATCAAGAAATTTTAAGGAAAAAACAAAAAAATATTTACTTTATCCCACACTACCATTTTAGGTAACAATCCCTTCAATAAATCCATTCCCAATAACAATAGAACCCAAAGATCAAACAGATATATCGACCAATACCATCAGACTAACAGTTAGGTGAAGCAGTTATCTCATAAACCGGTTCAAACTAGTTAATACTGCTGTCGAAGTTGCTTCAGTAAATCAATGGCCAGTAATCCGGTAGTTATGCGAATAAGTTCGAGCCCTTATCTGGTGAGTTAGTGATATGGATCTGGATGAAGGACAAAAGGAATGGTCACTAACTCCCACTGGTGGTTACGTTGCTATGAAAAAGTTTTTGTGTAGGAGTTTCACGGGTAACTGGCCAGTACTACAAGCCCTTCTCAAATTGTAGTACTTTTTTTCTCTTAAAAATAACATATACTGCAAAAATCTATCTAGTATAGCAAATTGGTAATATCTGGTTTACATTATGCAAATATTTTATTTCCAAGATCCGGCCAAATGTGGACGCAAAGTCGTGAAAGTTATTTCAATAATCCAATCAAATGAAGATGGCCACATTATAAAATGCAATCGTTTAGTGAAACTATCGAAAATTACATGAAGACAGCGATTCTACGTCATAGGGCCGCGTACTACTCTAGCACGGTAAGTGCTAATGTAGTGATAACAAAAACATTTCCAACGTTATTGTTACCTAAAAACCCTTTTAATCGCGCTTAAAACTAAACACCCACAACACAAACTTTCCCAAAATAGCCCAATAATAATATAGTTTCACTACCTTCCCTAAAATCGATTGCAGGCCTACCGAGCTATATACACGAAATATTAACGACCCTTACAATTTGTAGCCGGTGTAATAAACGCTTATTGCAGAAAATTTTACGACCATCCGTACACAGCGAGCAATGTATATGCTGCAACGGTAATATTCGAACTTTATCGATATAGCTTTGGAACCTAATCGATATTTGGTGTTATAATCGAGTTGAGGAAATATTATTGTTTTTTATGCAAGTTTTTTTAATGATTTGGAAAGTTACACAAATGGTTGTTTACCTTTAGTGGGTATTATGAGATTGCCACAAAAAATATGTAGAATGAGATTTTTGAAATGAAGATTTCTAATGACGTTCAGACAACTTTCTTTTTTAAATGTGTATTGTTTCAGTGGAAAAGTCTCGCTAGCTTACCTGAAGGAACCTTCTGTACTTAAATTGAACAATCAGTAACAATATCAACTAGTCTGCAAGAAATGAATTAGTCTGTCAGTAAAAAACTACCTAATGTAATTTAGTACCATTTTTATCATCAGCAATAGGAGCTATATGCTTTTCCAAGAAATACTTTATATAACGAGAACTTAAAAGGCAAAAATTCAGCGAAAAGCTGAAAAGGTTTTGCATGATAAATTACTTGCGAAATTGAATTCTGCAATCTTACAGGAAATTCCATTATAGAAGTAACAAGCGATAAGCAATATTTACACGAGATCAAAAAACAATATTACTTGGGAAGCTAATAACCTTGGTAAAGTTGTTATATCTCACGAAAACGGGGCCATACTTGTGCATATGTAAATGAATATACATGTCACTGGAAAATTACAAGATCCGTACAAATTGCCTAGGAAATTTATAAACTTCCGTAGGATTCTAAATGGAAAATAAATTATGTTATTTTACGTCCACATTTTCGTAAATTTATCAATTTCCGACGTCACACGGTAAAATAAATTAAAGGATATCTATTCGTAAGATTCTAAATGGTTCGACCAATCACAGAAGCTCTTTTAAATACATGCATCTTTGAAATACGTAAAATAACACACTGCTCTCTGATTGGTCAATGCTCCTAGTGGCAATGCTTGTGTGCATAGACTTCAATGGTGGCCGCGAGGAAGGAGACGTGACACGTGACAGTCAATCAATCAGATCGCGCGTGGCGTTTTGTTATTGCTTACTTATTATTTTACGAGTGAGTTCAGTAAGTTTATCAATTTACGAAAATGTAGAGGTAAAATAATCAAATTTATCTCCCGTTTAGAATCTTACGAAAGTTTATAAAGGTCACTGGGCACCTTTGTATGGAAACTATACCCACGGCGGACACAAACGAAATATAGCATGATATAATGATCTAAGGCTCTGATTTACTATGGCATTAGTCGCATCAATGTGAGGCACGGGAATCTCGAGAAAATCAAGTGTAAACACCAGTTATAATCCCTTTATCAATGAGGATTACCACTGTAAGNAAAGGTCACTGGGCACCTTTGTATGGAAACTATACCCACGGCGGACACAAACGAAATATAGCATGATATAATGATCTAAGGCTCTGATTTACTATGGCATTAGTCGCATCAATGTGAGGCACGGGAATCTCGAGAAAATCAAGTGTAAACACCAGTTATAATCCCTTTATCAATGAGGATTACCACTGTAAGAATTGGGCCGATTTGAAAAATTCTCTCTTTATTATGTAGGAGAATACACACCGATTAGCCTCATTATCATCCGGCCAGGATCTGATGATGGAAACTCTGAGAAGTCGAGGGCAACTCTCAAAAATTGTAGGCATGCACCAAGTAAAAACTTGATATTCGTCGGCATATGGAGTAAGTCTACATGACCGAGAAGTTTGGACCTTACCTGATGATGGAGACGACAGAAAGTCAAGAGAACTTCTCATAGGTATGTAGGAATTACTGCGTGTTTGGGCTTATTTAATTCGTATTGACGAGATCTTTGCACAGAGAAAGGTTTGACTGCCATTGTGTGACATATCAAGTTTTTACTCCATGTGTGCCTACAATTTTCTAGAGTTGCCCTCGATTTCTCAGGGTTTCCTGTTCATCATCAGATCCTAGACATCAAAATTAAGATCTTCCTTCTTTTGAGAAGTCGGTTAGCAAATCAAACTAGCGTTGTGACCTATACAATCCTCTGAAATCATTT
The DNA here is from genome assembly GCA_002382865.2 of Heliothis virescens. Lineage (NCBI taxonomy): Eukaryota > Metazoa > Arthropoda > Insecta > Lepidoptera > Noctuidae > Heliothis > Heliothis virescens. The sequence continues at coordinate 1,336,909 of NWSH02000517.1, forward strand.
GATTATTATATATTTTTAAACGATGCTGTACATTCTTCTCCATGGAATTTTAATGAAATATTTATATATAATGAAAGGTCTTATTATTCCCTTTAAATTAAAACCATTTTCATTCATGTCCGCCACTTTTCGCAAAGCGGGTCCAATTCGCCCAATGACCTTTCCTAGTATATTGATAAAAAAACTGACGGATCTTATTATTTTCCGATGACATACACATTGCCTTTGTACGACTCGGTGAGTCGACAACTACTGAACGGTCTTGGGTTTTCACACACAAAGACAATGTGAATTACACTCAAATAAGAGAGATATTTTTTTCTTTCTAGAGACATCTAAAGTATCAATTATTTGCCATTCAACGTAGCAATGCTGCCAGCGTTTTGGGTGTATTACCGGTTGACAGCAATGGCTAATTTTGGATTATGGATTACATATGGATTGATACATATAATTAAGCAACCCAACTACATGCTTGGAGTGAAAGAATTATGAATGAATATGTTCAGCTTTTATTTTATAACTGTGAAAACATTATCATATAAAGCAAAAATCTCCTCTTTCTAGAATTTAAAATGTAATATGCAACTAAAAAGCCAATTTTCCCAACAACTCCTGAAAAACTACTTATCGGTAAAACATAAATATTGAAACTGAATACAGCTTTTAGTGGGGCTTACTCGTGCATAATATACTAAAACGCCTAAAATATTTTAGTGGGAATATGATTTAATGGGTAACTGAAACTGTAAATAGGGTTATTTAGTTACTGTATGTGGTTTGGCTTCAAAATATTTGGGAGCAACTAAGCTTACTTTGTGGGATCAGTAAACCATTGGACGAGTTTAGTGGTCTTGCAGTTATGAAAGGGGAATATTTAGGAGATTTGATTTTAGTTATTACCTTTTTTTTGTATTTTTCAATAGATTTTATTTTTCTTCCCCTAAATAGAGAAATTTCAGCAAAATGGATCGTGAACAGATAGTGTACGCATTGTGTAAGCATGTGTTCGCATACAAAGGTTGGCATTTTCACTGATATTTTAAAAATGTTCTCTACAGTTTGCTAAAACCAGAAGAACAGAAGAATTTTGTTTTGCATTACTAGCACGCGTAAATCTAACAAAAACAAATTTTATTCAATTTAAGACGTATGGACGAAAAAATAAGACAATAAACATAAATTATAGAGGACACAAATTAAAAGAAGTAAATGAAACGACATTTCTAGGGATCACGATTGATAAACACTGCAACTGGAAGGCACACGTTAATAAAGTATGCAATAGAATAAATAAATTCGTGTATGTTATATATGAACTTTCAAAAACGTCATCGTTAAAAACAGTGTTATCTGCATACTACGGATATGTTGATTCTGTGCTGAGGTATGGACTTATCACTTGGGGCTACTCAACTGAAAGCCAAAGGGTTTTTATCGCACAGAAAAAATGCATTCGCGCAATAGCAGGAATACGTCCATGGGAATCTTGCAAACCATTTTTCAAAAAATTCAAGATAATAACCCTTCCAAGTCTGTATATCTTTGAATGTGCAAAATTTGTTAAAATGCACTCAGAGTTGTTTACAAAAGCTCATGAAATGTTTCCAAAAAGTAAAAGACACAAGAATAGATTGGTTTTGCCCATAATTCCCAGAACAACATTGTATAGTAAGAACAGCTACGCAATGTGCTGTCGTATATTTAATGCTTTACCGGATAGTATTAAAACATTACCAATTAATAAATTTACAAGGAGTCTCAAAGTTTGGCTAAGGGAAAAAAACTTTTACTCGGTTAATGACATATTTAAAAAGGGGTTTTAAAAATCAATCATATTTTATTTTGTATGACATTTGTTGTGTTGCAATAAATTATAATTATTAGTCAAATATATTGTCAATATCACCCCTTAATTATTAAAATAAAATTTATGTAAATGTTTGCATGTCACATTATTATGACTAGGAGTTGCGGATATGTTATTATTTAAGACCTAAATTGTACCAACACTTATTGTATAAATGAAATTGAATAAAAAAAAGCACACCAGTGAAAACTCGCCTGCATCTACATCGTCAAACCTGTACTGAACCAACTTTTTTTTTTAAATATCAAAAAATCGGCCAAGTGCGAGTTGGACTCACGCATGAAGGTTTCCGTACCATTATATATGAAAAATGAACGTATCTATTACCCACAATTAGACCCCCTAAATATTTTATTTATTTTAATTTTTAGTATTTGTTGTTATAGCGGCGACGGAAATAGATAATTTGTGAAAATTTCAGCTTTCTAGCTATCACGGCTTATGAGATACACCGTGGAGATAGACAGACAGACAACGAAGTCTTAGTAATAGGGTCTCGTTTTACCCTTTGGGTACGGAACCCTAAAAACATAGTAAACAAGTTATATATAACGATTCCTTGATTAATTCAACGGATTCTCTGATGACTTTCCGTCAGTCATTTATGCTAAAGCAAGTCATCCCCCTTCTAGATATGGTAAACAAACTTAACTTCCAAAACCGATCAATCAAAACTATTATTTACTGTTACATCATGTCAGTCCCTTGCAGACTCCGTTTTCGCGACAGTACAACATTATACCTCTAACTTCTATAGTATTCGTTGTCAATGTGTTGTACTACGCGAATTTTACAGGAAACTAACTGATCCCGTCTCGGGGAACCTTCTTCCCATACCCGGATAAATATAACCGATGCTACCTTTTTTTCGATGGGAAATGATCAGATGACCCCTCCTGCTGTGGGCTCAGCGTAGTGTCAGACTCTTACTGACTAAAACCCTATGGTACCTCTTTCGAACAACCCCGCAGCTGCAGCAGGCTCTGGCCCTAGTGAGCCTCACTTGGAGCTTTGTTGCCCTTAAGTAGTGTAGCTTTCTTTTAGTGATAGAATTTTTCAAATCGTTTCAGTTGTTTCAGAAAATCTCCTTATAAAATTAGTATAGATAAATAGGTGTGTTCTAGCCCATATTCTCATACAAAACTAACAATAACATTGCGTCACTTACACACAGCTGTTCTCAAGTTTTCAGACAACTAAATACTTAAGAGTAAACTCTATTTAAGGCTCACTATGTAAGTAGACGTCTCCCCTAACTTTCTAAGTTAGTATTGCTTAGTTAGCTCCCTATTGTAACGACCAAGTGTGTGTTTAACTTTGTAAAATGTTAGTTGGCACGATAAACATAGGGGAGTTTACACAGTTATTGTCTGTCTGTCTCACTGTAGAATTTTGTTTCATTTGTAGAATAAATTCGATGACCAGGTGGCGTAGTATTTGGTGAATCTATATGCCACGCTAGACGTCGCATGTTCGATTCCCGCGTAAGTCAAACATTTTTGTGAATAAAATAGATAAACAACGTCAACACAACCTGAATTTAGCATCCGACCTATATTTTAAACACATCCAATTCAGACATTTAAGAGGAAAATTTTCACAAGTACACACATTTTTTACACTTACCCCATAAAACCACCTAAATTGTTCACTAGGACGTACAAAACACGTTATTCCTGATAACCCAAAACCTAGTATTACAGTTGGTTCGCACCAGGCATTTAGTTCACAAATGGGGCGGTTTGCATAAAGGATCACGCTTGTCGCTGACGGCCGCCTGAATAACGAGCGAATGTGTTACTTTACACGATTTACGTAATTAAACACGACTTTTATGAGACATTTTGAAAAATGTACAAGTACTTGCTTGAATAATTCTGGGTTTTAAATTTCTTTATCGTCTAAATTCAGTTTCCGTCAAACAGCTCTGCGTTTCTGAAGTTAGCTATTTTACTCCTTATGCATCTATTTTTTCTTAGACATCTTATCGAGAAGCCTAGTATTTTCCAATTTGGACATTATTAAGTTATCTATTAAGCTTACCTAAAAAAAAGCACTGGGAATAGTTGGTAATTGAAAATAAAAGATTTCGACAACTTGAGAACCTCCTCCTTTTTGGGAAGCCGGTTAAAAATTACCCCTCTGAATACAAGTAAAATTATGGAAAATTTTAGAAAAACCCGACCCATCGACCTTCAAACTCATCGAAGACAGCAAAACCGATGACTTGTATTAATTATACCCATTTATATATCAGAACTGTTTATAATGGCACCCCGAAGTTTTTGTCGAATCGTGTAAAAGGCCTCAGCATTAATTAGTGTTAATTGCCTATAATATGCAGGCCTACTTTGCTGACTGGACTGGTTCTTTGAGTACTAGCTATTTCTTGCAGTTTTTGGATAAAAAAATTCTCTCAATGGCGATCTGCGTTGAAACTCCGAGAACAAGTATCAAGGCGAATATATCCTATACTCATCCTCACGTCTCCAAACCTGCTCATACTTAAACATCGTTACTGGGCAGCGATTCTGGGCAGCGTTGGGTGATGAGAATTGAAGTCATTTAACAAGTAATTCGTAGCTAAATGTTAGAAACAAGTAAGGTTTCAAGCATGAACTTTGGTGGATATAGAGGAAGGAGACGACCAAACTAACGATGGACTGATTGTGTGAAAGACGATACGGATGGAAAATGGTGTTACTGAGAAGTTTCTTTCTTCTTCCCAGCAAAAACATAGGAAGTGGTGAAGGGCGGGCGTTTTGGGGGCTGTCTTTTTATTAAATGGACCTTCAGAAAGTGCTGATTTTCAGCCTACTTTAAATAAACGACTTTTTATCTTTAAACGATTTATTTATCTTAAAAAAATCACTTTTGAGATGTCGTCACCCAGGAAAAGACATGCTGCGCCAACTCCAAATTTTAACCATGAACAAATGAGCAGATTCTCAAACAAAGTCATCTATTATATGAAAAAGTTAATCATGTCTATTTCCATAAGTTCCATTAATAAATAGAAGTTTAAATGTTTATAAACAAATCGCACGCTTAATAATAAACCGAAATAAGTAAAAAAATAACATTTTTGGGAAATCGCTGTCAAAGTTTTGAGCCTCTGCCTCGTTGGAAACATTTGGTTGTGTATCATGCGTTTATAAGGTTATTTTAAGGTTTTTTGTATCAAATTACAGGTTGATGTATAGCGGATTTAGATAAGTACATTGTATCATAAAATAATTCATATGTATTGAATAAAATATACTTTATTTCTAAAATTTCGACTTATGCCAGTTTAGTGTAAAAATAGTGCATTAAAACAGATTTCTTCATAAAAAAGCAACAAACATTTAATCAAAAACTGTAATAAGTCTAAATGTTACACCTTGTTTTACAACACAATTTTCATCTAAAGTGAAATAAATCCAAATTATGCTTTTTAAAAATAAATATTGATATAGATTAGCTTACCAGCGTTTGCGATTAAACTAAAATATTACGTCTTACCCCGTCGTCACTAAAAAAACCTCAACATCGTGGTCGCCGCAACACTGAATGGTTCGAAATGCCTTGTCGCGTGCTTTAGTAATAAAGAGAAGGATGATCCGCCCAATCAGCCATAAATGCTTTATTTGAGTGGCGGTCGGATTGTACCTATTCTTTAAGCTGTGTTAGTTCGTTTTATTACAAAAACTAGGAATCCTTAAATTTTGACATATTTCGGTTTATTATTAAACGTGCGAAATATTAATTTTCTTTCATGATTTCATTTTTAATACAAAACAGCTCAATGTTCTCTCCACTCGTTTTAATTCATATTCTACTGTTTGAACGCTCTAGCTACAACAAAACATAATGCACTAGTTTCTACACGTTTAATTTAAGTAAATATTTATATTGTCTAGTGAACGTTTCAGAAAATGTAGGTATTACTTGTGAAGTAGGGTAAAAATTAGTTTATAAACTACGTACGTCTATCTTGACAGAAAATATTTCAGTGTTAGATAAACACAGAAATTTTTTTAGTACCAGTATAGTATTTCCTAAAATATTCCTAATATCGAGCAAATACACTCCTCTGGTTTAAATAAGTATAATTTTGTTACTCATAACATTACAATTCATAATTGCCTATATTTTTTTGTAATCGTTTGTCATCATTTTAAAGTCCAAATCTACAAAAACAATATATCCAATGTACATGTAGAAACGGGGCCTATTTTTCTTCGTACCGGTCAGTATGGCATATATTTCCTAATATAAGCCGTCAGCTATACGAATATAGATGTACTATAGAAGGAGTTCCCAACCTTCGGGCTATTACGTATTGCGGCCAGTATTACTGGCTAGATTCGACAAAAATATTTCGCGCTAAATGGTAAAAATGTGTAGGATACGCGTCGGCACGAGACCACGATATTTGCATGCATAAAAAAAGTTACATTTGTATGGGTCACTGTGCCGCACACATATTAAAAGGCTTAAGGCTGTACTGACTGTTTACTATGTTTCAAATATTGTCTAAATTCCAACTTCACCGAAAACACAAACTTCAATTTTCTTAAAACAACCATTTACTGTGAATTCACACGTTCAAAGTAATCAGTTTTAAGAAAAATGCATGTTTATGCTATTTCAAAAATGGGTATAAGGGGGCGAAAATTTTATAGTAGGTATCGTAAAAGACGACTATCCAGTAGTAGAGGTTTTGAGGTTGAGTCGCCAACGATAAGAGAAAAAAGGTTGGCAGCCCCTGGGCTATAGAATAGTGATGTTGTACCGTGTGTGTTTTACTAGGGGCTAGCTTACTGATGGCCGTTTAATAGTAATATACGTATCGGGTACGAATTGAAAGGTTTTGCACTCCTGTTTTGTAGAGTAACGCTTCCAGGTAGGACACATGAAAACATAAGTTATTTTATTTTTGGTATGATAACATTATATTTGCTTTATATTAAAATGTAAGCTAATTAATAACCTTCTCTGACACAGTTAAATAATAATAAACTAATTACAGAATCCATGAGAATTTGTTGTGTATTTTTAAAGAACTGGCTGTATCCCGCGGACTGCGATCGGTTCAGTAGTTTAGGAGTTTTATTGTATACAAAACAAATACAAAAAAAATCCTCTTTATAATTCTAGTAAAGATTATATTATAAACACAGAACTAAACTTGATAATAGCTGCATTAATTAAACTGAGCTAGAAAGAAACAGGCATGAAAAGTTAAGTTCATACAGAAAAGAAACCAAGAATTCATAATATCAATATTCCCTTATTACTAACTAATATCATCTGCCTAGCCTTTTCCCAACTACGTTGGGGTCGGCTTCCAGTCTAACCGGATGCAGCTGAGAACCAGTGTTTTACATGGAGCGACTGCCTATCTGACCTCCACAACCCAGTTACCCAGGCAACCCGATACTCCTTAGTAAGACTGGTTGT
>NWSH02000517.1:1353305-1370225 GCA_002382865.2 Heliothis virescens
TATACGAATCTGTCAAATTTTACCAATCGAACATTAACCTACCTCCATAGTGATAAGGTTGAAAATCTATTGCAGAAATTTGACAGATTGTGGTAAGTTGATGTGCTGTTGTCTGTACCTTCTAAAACACGCATAAACTCATCATGATGACCCATCCAGGGATTGACCTCGACGAGCATTGCTCATTTTTTGATCGCCTGACTCGTGTGGCTGTTACCCAGCCACGGGCTCATGCGTATTTTAAATATTCGAGTGCAGGTTCAAATCAAGATCATGCAAAAACGATCACGAAATTGCAAAATTCACGAATGACATAGGCTTAAGAATTCATGACAAAGCAAAATTTCTGCCGGAATACACGTACTATGAACAAACAATCCATAACAAATTGCATTTCGTGCATACAATCAAATTATTCGGTAACGATATTGGATGCAGAAAATATTCCAATTTCGATACACAATCACGCCAAATAGTGTTAACAAATGCCAATATTCGATATTGCACTCTATTATTATGTAGCTACGTTTGGTTTTGTGCTTTGTTCGACTTATGACATTTCAAAATTGGGATTCTTTGTGGATAATAACATGTTCCATTTTTGAAATTGTGATTATGTTTCTTAATTGTAGTTGTAGAGCTGGTGGCTATCGGACTTACGCCATATAAGGAAAGAAAAAAAAAACTGAAAGTTACAGGGGGTATTGTGACACCGAAACTGCTGTGCATTTGACAGCTGTCAGTTTTCAGGCTTCTGACCACCCGTATTCCAAATGACAGCCAAAACCTACAGTTTAATGTGCCTTCTGAAACACGCAGAAACTCATCATGATCACCCATCCATAGATTGACTTCGACGAGCATTGCTCAACTTGACTGGCTTATTTGTACTAACTGACAACAACTGTCAACTGCACCAAAAAACGGTAGACTAATAATGATCGACTATTGTGAAGCCTGACTGACATTAACTTTGGTAATTAGGAAAAATAACAAAACCTAAAGCATAATTATCCTTCAAATCAAAATCAAAATCAAAAAGCATTTATTCAAAGTAGGCTGAAAATCAGCACTTTTTGAAGGTCGAGTTTACAGAAGACAGCCCCAAAAACGCCCGCCCTTCACCACTTCCTATGTGTTTTGGCTGGGAAGAAGAAATGGTGGAACAAACTCCCCAGCAACACAATTCTGTCTGTATGGTTTGAAGAACCAATTGTATACAAATCAATACATGTAGTATACAAAAAATCATGTAGTATAATAAAATATCACGTATTTGACCATGTTGGCTAGCACACACATTCTTACCTATACCTATTAATGATAACTCAAGCGTCTACAAAAGTGTCAAAAGAATTCTATTGCCTCCATTCTATGAAAAGTTATCGGTATAGCGCGTGCCCACCTACATGTGCAACGGTTTATTGTTCTTCTGTTATAATTGCCCTTCCAGATCAAACCTAAAACAACTTAGTTCCAATTAGAAATAAATACAAGTATTTTATCGAGTCTCGTACAAGACGTAACAAGCGTATGAATGGTATCAATCAAGCTGAACAGCATACGGAATTCTAAGCAAATCTCTTTAACAATTACTGTCGATACATATCAATGTAATCACGCATTGATTTTTATGTAAGTATCTTTCTTAAAAGCTGATTTGTGAGGCTGTATAAATTGTTGAGTAAGATGTTGCGAGCTTATTCTTCTTCCTTCTAAATCTACTAATATTATAAGTGCAGAATTTTGTGAGGATGTGTGTATGTAGGTGTGTTTGTTACTTTTTGCACAAAAACTACTGGATGGGTTATGGGTGTTAGAACAACATATAGGATACTTTTTATCTTGGTACGGCATGTAGTAAGTCGGGAAGCGGAATATTCAGTTTCTGGTTTGCGCTTATCTCAGGAAACAGTGTTTTACAGTGATAGATAGTCCATTTACCACGAAATATAGTAGAGGTTTGTATCTTTTCCCGTCCCATGGGCGAAACTGCGAACGAAAGCTAGGTTTCAATTAAGTTAATCTAAGCTATCCTCTTTTTATACCCTACTAAAAAATCGCCCTTTAAAATCTTAAATGTCCAGGTAACCTTTACTTACCCCTAAAGAGGACAATTTTACCTCAGCATCTGAAACCCCTCCCTTCAAAGGTGCTATTTTTAGTCCCCCACAGCCTTGAACCTCTCGAGTGACATAATGAGTTTGATATTAGTCGGTTAAGGTGTTACAGCTTGTGTCTATAGAACTTCATCTTGGTGAGAAAGGAATTTTAAGTCGATCTTTTTCAAAGGCTCGTGGAACAGTTTTTTTTAAGTAGACACATACTTAACTCACTTCAAATTAGATCTAGGAGACGGCGAGTTGGATCTCCGAATAATTCAACTATTTGTGTGCATGAATATTGTAGGTTGCTTAGCTTATCGATATTAGGTTAGTAATTAGAAAAAGAAGTGATTACCTACGTTTACCAGTTGTCAAATACTCTTCCCATAGGCTCTTCTTAGTATGAAACCAGATAACAATTCAAAGAAAAAAAAAATACAGTCATAAATTCCACTCATAATTTAGACAACGGTAAACAAACACATACACACCCTTTTCACATACACGTACAATTCGAATCAATCAGCTCTCGGGAAATCGAGTGATTGCTTCATCCGTGTAACTGAATTTCTTTTGAATAAGAATGCGAACGTTATTACAGGGGTGCGTTGGTATAATATCTCAATTTTATCGGAACGGCTTTTGCCTTAAAATACTCTCTCTGAGGACTTTTAATAATATTATGGAAAGTATTTTGGGCTTCATGAATTCACACGTTATACATCAATTATTTAGAACTTTTAAAATACATATTTAAGCCCTTGGCCACTACAGACTAATCTGTCGGCCAAATATTAGGTCTACTACAGAGTAGACCGACAGTTTATTTAAAACATACACAAACAAACTTTTTGATCGGTCTGATATCACTACTACTACCTGATGGCTGTAATGTGCGTACTACCATTAATTTCCATACTAATTATAAGTTCGAAGCGCAGAAGGTTTCTCTTCATGCATGCATGCAGGTCTTAGATGCAAGGACAACCTATGTAAGTGGGATAACACTGATAACAACAGATGCGGGTGAGGCACCTTCTATGTTGCCCAATGTCTCCTAACGCCTGCACAGCGAAAGATCTATATGGCCATGATCAAAGCCATGAGCGTGACAAAATAATGGACCTGTAAAATTTAAAGTCGATTTGCCATCGACTCGCTCCGAAGAAAAAAATAAGAACCGCATGCTGTACCTAATCATTTTCATCGATCAAAAGAGGCCGCATGTGGATTCACTAATATTGTTTACCGCGCATTTATTTCGCAATTTTACAACAAAGAAAATTTGCCATAAAAGAGTCATCATTTCAGAAACTGCCAAGTCCGTACCTGTAGAGTTATAACCCTTACGAACACAGCTCACTTAATAATGGTTACACTCGTGTTTAGCATGTAAACAAGCCGAGGTCTTAAAATAGAACCATATTAAGCACGTTCGGTCCCAAACCGCATATTTTATCGAAACCTTTCTAAATAGGTATGAGGTATATTCAGAAAAACCTTCATATTTATGAGTGCAATTTATTTACGTCTTTTTAATGTTTCGGGAATACGCAATTTGATTTAAATATGAATATCGGGAATAAGGTTGATTGATTGTTGATTGTTTGTAGAAAATATGTCTTTGTGGTTTAAGGAATATAGTTATTTTTTGTTCAGGTTATAAATACAAGTAAATGACTTCAATAGTGAAAAATTGTTCCAAAAACTATTTAAATAAATATTTTTTTTCCACAAATATTCTAAAAACATTATTTCTCTATTTCTACCATCCGAGCAAGCAACTTTATAATATCAAAATAACTTCATTTCTTAACCCTACCACTGCACACACAGAAGACCGACTCAAAAGAGGAAATGTTTTCCTCTAACCCTCCAAAAGCTACTGTAACATTTATAAGTGATTTTCCAGCGCATAAAGCGAAAGAAGTACATAAATTCTGAGAAAACGTACCTTTTGGCTTGAAAACACACTAACACGTATTATTTGGAGGTATTCAGACTTCGGGCTATTGGCCACAGAAAAGAAATTCAAGTAGACCGGGACATAAAATGCTCTTTATTTAGTCGGTATCGTACAACCCAATAAGGTTTTCGTGGATTTAAGTATATTTCTTTAGTAATAAGAATCTTTGTATGTACCTACACTTTTAGCAATTCAGGTCACTCTTAATTTGGTCCCGATTTTGATATACTCTTCGAATTTAGACCCGTAGGAAGAAAATTAAGAACTTTCGAAGGACTTTGAAAGTCGGAATCATAAATTGTGGCAAATAATCCACCTACACTATAATACTGTGGATATCAAACTCTAAAATGACTCCGTAAATATATGTAAATCGCAATGAAACAACAAAAGTTAATTCTACACTGAGAATATTTTAAATGAGATAGTTAAAATTGTAGTATTGCACTTTTTATTCAAATACGTGACACACTGCACTTCCCAAAATGTTCCCCCACAATTCGATTCCAAAAGATCAGAGAACAAGAATTCAAAGTAAAATATTCAGGAACACTTTAAACTGGGATCCAACAAACTGGCTGGAAAAGCCTATTCGTGTGAGAGAGGTTTTTTAACGGAATGTAGTTGTCTGTGTAAAACGAGAGCCGTGCCAAACGGTGTAAACGGCCTTGAAGTGGACTTTGTTACACCGACATGTAACAATTGTAAACTTTTGGAATTTTTGTGTTAGGCCTGGAATTTTATTGGTGTGTGAATGAGGAAAGTGGGTCCTCATAATGGTTAGTAGTGTGCCCTTAACCATGGCATACCAACCATAAAATACCCTGACTGGGTATTTTCTTTTACTGCGTGGAAATTCTTAGGGTGCGATCAAACTGAACGAGCGAATGCTGATTCTATTTTCACCTGTCAAACTATTTGAGACAGAAAAACTAAACAATGTCTTATGGTCTGACCGGTTTTTCGTGAAGTTGACAGTTGCTGTCAGTCAATACAAATAAGTCAGTCGTCTTTTGAAAACCGACAGCTGTCAAGTGCACATAAGATTCGATAGCACTATACGTCTATTTATATTAAAAGAACAAGTTGGAAATTATTTCTTCGTTCTACGTTTGTTTGGTCTGAACTAGAGGTCAGTGGTCTAAACACACCCTAAGTATCGAAGTGGTATTTCCCGTTAATAGCAAAAGGCTCACCATATATGACATGGGTGTTAGCGTAACTGGTGAAATGAGGGTCTCTCTATTACTGGGGGAAAGTGATATGCTATGGTATTTTTCCTGTTCTGCGAATTCCTACAATTACCTTGAGTAGGTTTTTGACAGCAATAGGTTTGGGAAAACGTAAGCATATTTACTTGCTTCTACTCAATAACAACACTGAAAATAAAGCTATACGAAAATCTGCCTTTTTCTAGTTTAAAAAAACGAAGAAAAAATCTTGTGTCTAACTATCACGGTTCAAGGGATACAACCTGGTGAAAGGCGGACATCGAACCTTAGTGATTTGACCTTTCGGGTATGAAACTCTAGAAATCTTAGGAACCAAATTATATTATACCGAATCCTAAAAGCCTAAGCCTAAGTTCAGATAAAACCAATAAGAAAAGTTCAAAACGTAGGCGTTTCATGTGATTATACTTTATCATTCAAACTTCAACACGAGACAATACTAATTGGTTCCACCCCGAATAAATAACGTTATTGAGACCGAAAAGCTTTCATACAAACATAATAAAATACTTCTTCAATCCTCAACAAAGGAAATGAGACCCCTATTCAAAAACTTGAGTGCCAAAAACTCTCTATTTGCTCCTTTAATAACTCATAATACAATGCTCAAAGTTTCTAGAACTCTAAACAAAATGTACGAAATGAAATAACACGAGAAATGAAGACTGGAAGCGGCTTCGCGTTCATTATTCGGAAGTTCAGAACGCACTTTGCAGAGCAAAAGAATATGTATACGACAAAAGAATAATTTTAGCGTGTTTCTTGTAATGTTGTGGTGGTATATCCAGTTTAGTTTTTGTGTACATCTGAAAGACTTTTTTTTAAAGTATGATAACATGGATGATCTTTAACCCTTTTTCAATAAGTGGGCTATTTATAAAATTTGCAACCCCCACGGCCAGTTTAACAGGTCACAAATAAAGTTCCAATAAAGCAAAATATAGATATCTGACAGATCATGCCAAAAGTTGTCAAAATTAAAACTATTGATATGGCACTATCTTTAGATAACTATCGAGAACTTTACCCAGAACCGGTGAAACTAGCTCTCAGAGTAGCCAGGAACTCAGCAATATCTAAGATATAATAAACGATGTATCAAACCCCATGCATCAATGTTATACATCTTTCTACATTCTGCCATACATCTTTGACGCCATCTTCCAAATTCATAGCGACGTTTAACACAAACAAAACTTCGTAGCAAAGCAACAAACACATAATTTGGTCGATCACCTTAATATTATTAATCTGTATAACAAATGGAGCTGTCTCTACAAATTGCCGAAGACACGGTTGTTATAATGAAGCCATTATATAGGCCCATTCACAATGACATAGTGCCCGCATTATGAACTCGCCTGTATAAGAATTAGCTCCACAAAATTTTCTTTTGTGGGTTGGTAGCATACTAAGTAGTGTTGTTATTTTACTATTCCTTAATGTGTTTGATTAAAGTTTGATAATTATTTAATGACTAGTACAGTTCTGGACCATTAAAAACCCAATAAAATTTAATTAAGCTCATATTTTTGGCTGCGGGTTGTTCGAAAGAGTTACCGCGGGCCTGGCACACAAAGGGCTCTCGAAGGAACACGGTGAGTATTAGTCAGTAAAAGTCTGACACTCCGAGGGGTCATACTAATGATTTCCATCGATATAAAAAAAGCTCATATTTTCAAATTAATAATAAGAAATCCTAGAACAGATTTCCTAAGCTAAAAGCAGTATAAAGCAGCAATTTTTATCATTCACTATAAACATTAATTAATTTTCCAGTATAAAGCGAAGCGAGAGTTCTTACAAAAGTAAAATCGATTTAATGACTTTTTCCATTACTTGGCAAATTCTGGCAACCCTCCGATTGTCAAAACTTTTTAAAAAAACAATTGAATTTTTCAAAAAACTTAAGTTGTTTCTAAGTTTAAAAAAATCTAATAAACTATTTGTTAAATAGTTTTCAAATTGTAACAAAAAATTTAAAAATACTTGCTTTTTAACTTTACACTTAAAAACTAAGTTAGCCATATTCGTTTAATCGAGTCTACGCAATAAGAATAAATGGTTACTATAAATTGAATTTTTCGTGCGAACAATTTTTTTCAATTGTAATACGATTTTGTATGTTACATATGAATATTAATGTCGTATCCACGTGAAGGATAAATTAGGTACAGAAGGTGCAATGATACCCATAAATTGTACTTGGTAGATTAAAAGAAAATAAATTATTTTTGATATATTAAAAATTGATTTGTGATAAGCCGGGAAATACTAATCACAATTCACTCACACACTCACGTTACAATCATCTTTATATCTTTGAATAGTAAATATATTATGTCATGGAACTCACAAATCATCGGCCTAGCTAGTCTCTTCCCAACTATGTTGGAATCGGCTTCTAGTCTTACCAAATGCAGTTGCTTACCTACCAGTGTTTTAGAACAACCAAAAATATTTAAAATCATGTTGTGTAATTTTCTATTTTGACTTGTCAAATCCTATTTTATTCTACGCCAAAAATAAATCTCACAATTCTATTTCAACGCCAATAAAAATCACAACTCCAATATTCAAAGATACTATATAGATTTAAATAAACACATTTGTAAAACATAAAGTATCAAATCTGTTCGCCACTGTGTTGCCACGCTTGCAGTTGCGCGATAAATAAATTGATTTATTTTCCAAAGAATAATATTCAATTCGAACTCAATAGAAATGTATAGATCCGGCGATACAAATATGGGTATTGAAATAGGTATTATTTGTTGGAAAAATGTATCTTCTATGTTTGCTATTGAATTTTACATTTGAATAAAATAGTGTTTCTTGAATATATTTGAGCTTTTTTGGATTTATGAGGAGAATTATTGGCTGTTTCTAGCAGTTTTAATTATAGGAATAAAACTGAAACATTTACGGCTAGCAGATAAAGTTCTAGATAACTATCTGACGGATAGCCATAGAAATGTTTTAAATTTTGTCAACTTTTCTAATTCATGATCTGTCAGATAACTATCCAGTACTTTATCTGGAAAACTGTTCGTTAAACTTTCTTAGGGGTCACATATTTTTATAGGTATATGGTCCAAAAGGTGACGTCAAAGCTCAAAATCTAGGCACACTATGATACCCATCTTATCTTCGGTGATTTATTGTGGTTTCGAGTTAATTTTTGCTTTATTCTAAACTTCTTAGGAAACTTCATTTTAACGCAAGAGTGTACTGAGTAAATAATTTCCCTATAATATTTCTTCCCACCACACCCGTTTTAAGATATTTTTAACCCCAAGCAAAACCTTTCTAACTATTCTTAAACTTAGCGGTGAACCCATAACCATATCTTGGTGTTCGGCCCCATAAATCCCATGGCAGCATGTTGGTTTCCAAGTCATTTGGCGCGGGATATTGACTATGCTTTAGAATGTTTCCAATCGTTAACTTATCGATATCATAGAACGCTCCTAGTATTTTTATGGTTTCTCGTGTTTTAGAAATATAATGCATGTTTTCGTAGAATGATGTTTTGATATTTAGCTGTGAGGATAGAAGTTGATATTTGAACGGATCGTTTCCGAGAACTGGAATGTGCTATTTTTTTTTCATTGTTACAAATGATGATGACCTTAGGTTCCATGGTGAGAACAGAAGGGCATCCTTTGTATTCCAGGAACTAAGTGTCGTACAATTTCACTATGGAGAAATAATACATTTACTTTTCAGCAGGTGTTGTTTGCTGCAGTAGATTTTTGACTCTCCTTTCGAGCGAAACGACTGATCACCACTGCTGATTGCTAAAGAAGACCTAGTAAGTATTTTGATTACAATGCTTACTTAACAACGAATTGTGAACAGGTGTTCTTAGCCGCAGTATATTTCTAACTAGCCCTACAAGCAAAGAGTCTGATCACCACTGCTCAATGCTGAAAGCTGAAGAAAACCTAATAACTATTCTGACTACAATACTGCACTAAATTTCTCTTGCTCTTTAACTTTAATAGAACCAGCAGCCAAGTTCAGCAAGTTCCAACCATGGTTTAATCTAAGGCGCATAAAGCAAAGCAAGCTATACTTTACAGCAGCGTTGGACATTCCCAGATGATTTAGGGAGAAAGTTTTTAAAGGCACTGTTCGAGAACAATACTTTATTTAGAAGTTTCCCGCTTAGCCTCCCTGAATACCGTTAGCGCGTTAATTAGACGCTCTAAATAACTCTTATTCCAAAGCCGTTGTTAGCAAGCCGGATTTTTGGGGTTCCCTACTAATATTGGTGGAATGGTAAAAGAATTATAAAAAAGAAAAAAAAAACTTTTTTTAAGAAAATATTTTTCTTGTTGGTATATTCTACTATCCAAATGTCTAATGCTATCCAAGGTTGAAATTATTGAATAAATTGACAAATTAAGAATTTTACAGCTTTTACGCTACAGTAGGTGCATGTCACAGGAATAAAACCTATGACTCGCCCTATTTTATACAAATCTATACTAATATTATAAAGCTGAAGAGTTTGTTTGTGTTTGAACGCGCTATTCTCAGCATCTACTGGTTCGATTTGAAAAAATATTTCAATGTTAGATAGCCCATTTATTGAGAAAAGATATAGGCTACTTTTTATCCGGGTGCGCCGAGTAGTTCCCACGGGACGCGAGTGAAACCGCTGGCAGAAGCTAGTTATAGATATGCTACCAATTGTTGGTATTTTTCTAATTTTAGACCGTAAAAAGTAAAATATTGGCAAGTTGTCAACACAGTTTAGTAACAAACAAATATTGCTGAAGCTTTTGTATGAAATTTTCAACATTGCATTGTTTACAAAATTCACTCGTTACAAAATACATATATCTTTATATGCAGTCGAATTGAAAACATTCTTCTATTTGAAAACTCGGTTAAAAATACAACGTTATTAAAAATTAATAATTAAAATAAAAACAAACCTTTTAAATAACATGCAAAAAATATGAACACCGTCCATACTAAATACTACCGCAACTCGCTTAAAAACTGGGTCAATTGTTGAACTCATTCCAAACCAATAATTACTCCCAAAGACGAGCTTAGACCATAAACATGCTGTGACGTCATCAAAATAAAACAAAATGGCCGCTGAATACTTCGTTATAGTATCTAATGAAACCGGCGTCAAGGAAAATTTAATTAATTTGTGGTCCTCAAAGAGTACATTAGATGCCCAGTAAATGCAACATCTTTACTAATAAGTGTGAGAGTACTGTCTGTCTGTCATACTTTTAGGGTATAATAATATATCCTCGATACACTTTTAGATGAAAATGGATTTAAAGTCAGAGGAAATATATAGGATTTTTTTTACCTCAATGCATGAAGAATTTATCTTTGGCCGTAGTCCTTTGTAGTCCCAATGACAATACAAAACAGTTATTGCGAAATTATCACTATCTTCCTGCGTGCCTGTTATGTTTCACAGCAAAATTGAAAAAAAATCTTTAAAATGTAAGTCAAACCGCCAGAAAATACTAGTCCACAATCTAAAACGTTGCCTAGTTATACCACTCAAGAGATAGCCACACAGCAAATAAAATAAACTCAAATTAAATTAGTAATAGCTGGAGCAAACAGTCCAGCTACGAGTATATTTTAGTGGTGGAATTAAATAAGTCAAAGAATCGCAAGTTCTCGGCTAATGAGCAAAAATAACAAGCTCTCGTTACTGAGCGAGTGAAACAAAAGGCCATTCAATTCATTTAACAAATAAATGGTCCGATTTGAATTTACTGCCACTGAAACTAAATAAGCAAGTAATTTACTACCGTATAGAAATACAGGATATATTTTTGTGTTAAATTGTGAGGAATTTTCACCTTTTTTGAAGTATTTTACGTCTGAATGCAAATCGTAATTCAGGCCAAAAAATTGGCTTTGCAACTTTTGTGTTTCATACTTTTACTTGCCACGTTTCATTTGTTTTAACTATAGATGAACAGAATAACATTTTTTGAAGGCGCACATTTATTAACCTTAACTTATATTTATATAATACGTATTTACATTAACTTTAGATTTAGTTTTCAGTAAACTAGGATATTGATGATAGAATTGCATCATCCAAAAATCATTCCCGAAGAATGAAAAAAACAAAACAAACCATTTAGTATTTCTTATACCTTGGTAGGCTCAAAAAGACCAGATAAATCTGTTAACAAAACTCCACATGCCACTAAATAATAATAACCCTGATAAAAGCAGACAAGAAACTAAGAGGCTGCAATCCTATGTTGCCGGGAAACGCTTTGTACAGACAAATGAATTGTTTTATGAAGTTCTGTAGATGGGGAAAGAAAAACAAGGATTAATAAGAGAGTTGTTCACGCGTTAGGGGGTACAAAGAATTTGTGGACCAAAGGACCAAAATATAAAATTGAGAAATAATACACTTGAGAAATAATCGTGTACAAAACTAAATTGTTTGTTCAGACACCAACAAGTCAGTCTACCCGAATCTGTCGAATTTTACCAATCGAGCATTAACCTTCCACTATTGTGATAAGGTTGAAAATATATTGAAGAAATTTGACAGATTGGGATAAGTGGACCTACTGGCAGTCTGTACAAACAGTTTGTTTTATTTCAGTTTTTGTTTAGGTTGATGTGCTTGTTGTCTGATAACGATTTACTTTATCAATTATATCTTCTTAGGAAAATGCTTCTAGAAGCTAAAGTAACTAGTATTTTCTTTAGTAATCCTTTAAATTACCACTATACAAGGAAAAAATTATACAACCAAGTAAACATGCTTTAAGTCATATTCACTATTTCATAACACATCACAATCATTAACAGTAGAAAAATAAACGTTTCTATAAAAAACAAATGCAGTCATATACTCTTAGCCATAAGGTCGTTATTCCTTTGCCACTAAAATGTTTCCTTGAACGCATTTTCCAAGTCTTTAATGAGATCTTCAACGTCTTCCAGGCCTACTGAGAGCCTTAGTAGCGCGTCTGAGATGCCAAGTTCAGCTCTATGTGCTTCTGGCACCGACGCATGCGTCATCAACGACCTGGAAATTATAAATGAAGACTGAAGAAATGTGTACATACAGTTTAGCAAAGAAAAACACAGTTTTATCTTTTATCCTACTTAAATTATAAGTGTGGAAGTCTGTGTCTTAAGATGTATGAATGTTTGTTCCTTTTTCACATAAAAACTACTTGTTTAATTTAGATAAAACTTGGCAGTTACATCAGAATAACATATAGGATACTTTCTAACCAGTACCGGGAAGAAAATTCTTCAGGAAGCAGGTGAAATCGCAGGTAGAAGGTATATAACTACTGAATTGTTCGAAATGAAATTTGGTGGACAGATGGTTTAGAATCTGAGAAAAGACAAGTTATTTTTGATCCGGTTGGAACCGCGGGAAACAGGTAGTAAATTACATTATAACCATTTAGTAGCTTCATTAAAGAAACTTACGGTAATTCCACTAAACTCTCAAATCCGCCCAGGCTTTCAGCCAAGATGAACACTTTTAAGGAGCTCATGAATTTCTTGGACTCTTTCAGGCCTCCTGTGTGAATGAAACTGACGATCCCTGAGTGGCCAGCCGTCTGTCTTTTAGAAATTTCATACTGTGGATGAGATGGTAATCCTGAAAAAAAACAACGTTCTAATATGTCAACTGCTTAGCCTTTTCCCAAAATATATGGGGGTTGCCTTCCAGTCTTAACCTGATGCAGCTGTAGTAGTAGAATCGACTGATATACATAAGAATTTCAAGTTTTCATCCGATTTGTGCCTGTTGTTTTCGAGAGTTGCCATCGACTTTTTAGGGTTTCCATCACCACATCCTGACTTGGTGACATAGGACCACATAGCAAGTATCCCCTTTCACATAAAAAATATTTTTGGGCAATATTAGAGAAATCAAATACCTAACAAAGATTAAAAGACACCATCAAATTGAGAACCTTCTCCATTTTTAAGTCGGTTAAAGACCAGCCAAGTACGGTCTACATACCTGGATGCATAACATCAGTAACATTAGGGTGCTTCAGTAACCACTGGGCAATGGCTAAGGAAGATGCTTTGTGACGTTCCATACGCAGAGCCAAGGTCTTCAGACTTCGGTTCACCAGGTAGCAGTCGAATGGAGATGGCACGATGCCCATGGCTGTAAAGATTGGGTATCCATTTTAATTCATAGAATAACTAGCAGAGTGAGCGTTGGAGTCGTATACGAAGGGTTCCGAACCATTAGACAATCACGTTTGGGATGGGAGCCTACTCAACTCAAACTCATTTTTTTTAATTTCAAATAGGTCTATAAAAGCTCTTTTGAAACATCGAGCTACTTGTACGGTTCCAAGAAGTCCGTCTTATGAAGAAGAACCGACAAGAAACTCCATAATATTCCTACTCTCTATTCCACTTTTCCATATTTGTTGTTATAGAAGTACATCATTTGCGAACTTTTCAACTACCTGATTATCGCGAAAACAGCCTGGTGGCATACCAACGGACAGATGGAGAGCGAAGTTTTGGTATTATAGAAGGGACCCGTTCTATCCTATGAGTACGGAATCCTAACAACAAAAAAAGTAATTCCCACTTATAAAATAGATGAATCAAAATGCTTTCCTAAACCGTCCAGACAGAATCCTAAAATATTAATATCATCTCATCTGCCTAGCCTTTTCCCAACTACGTTGGGGTCGGCTTCCAGTCTAACCGGATGCAGCTGAGAACCAGTGTTTTACATGGAGCGACTGCTGTTGAACCTCCACAACCCAGTTACCTGGGCAACTGGCACCCTTGGTAAGACTGGTTGTCAGACTTTCTGGCTTCTGGACTACCCGTAACGACTGTCAAAGATGTTCAAATGACAGCCGGGACCCACCAGTTTATCGTGTCTTCCGAAACAAGGAAGAACTGGTTATAATAAGATGGTCACCTATCCACGGACCGACCACGTCAAGCGTTGCTTAACCTTATGATCGATCGATCCGCGCGGCTTTGACTTAGCCACGAGCTCTTCAATCCTAAAATATTAATATAATACCTATCTATATAATATACGTGCAATTGTAAGTACAACAATATAACAAAAAAAAACCTTATCTTGTTTACACAATATTAATTATCTACAATAGTAAATCTATAAATACATAGGTACGTCGAAATTGTGCTGATAACTAAATTGGTGCTAATGACATTTCATAATACGCTATCAAGGTCAACAGTAAGAATAATAATAGTTTAAATACCTATTGTAAATTAATTACTAGCTTGCTGAAAGTCATTTTGTTTATCAGATTTTCTATTTAAAGAGTTTTTACTTCTTCTTTCACTTTCAGCGGCTAAATTGATTTGGGTAAAATTTTATAAGGACATATCTAGGTGCTTGAAGTAATTTCTATGCAATATAACACAAATTTTGAGCCTCTAATTGTCTATACCTGACGTGGTTGTAATGGACCACCCTGGCAGTATACACTATCATAAAAAAAATATCAAAATCGGTTCATAAACCACGAAGATTTCCGCGAACTCACAAAATAAAAATATATATGTATAATACACGAGGACGAATTGAGAACGAATGGAGAAGGTACAAAAATCTAGAAGTATATAAGAAATCTCACCTTTCTGTAAGAACTTCAGATTCTCTGCCAATTGTGGGTCATTGACCACAGCGGCACCCATAACAACATCAGTATGACCATTCATGTACTTAGTCATTGAGTACATAACGACATCCACTCCAAAATCCAGGGGTTTTTGTAAGTAAGAGGTCATGAATGTATTATCTACCGCTACCAATATATCGCCGTGACTTTTCGCGATTTTGACAACGGCTGCAATATCTACCACTTTCAGTGTTGGGTTTGTTGGACTTTCCATCCATATCATCTGAAATAAAAAGGGCATAATTTTAGTTAGTAGCTGGACTGTGTCTAGGATAACTTACACCGTTTTCACATTAGCAGATTTTCCACTCAGTTTTTGAAAGCAAACATTTGACAACGATAGTCGACCATGGCAGCTGTTCTCATTTAAGAAGATCAGCCAGCTGCGCAGGACATATCATAGTGTACAAGCATTTGCTCAGACACAGGTGTTCTCTCTATTCCTACACTCTCATTGTCCGACAATCCGACACGACCAGAGAGAGAGCCTGACAATTACGTGCTCTCCGATGCACGGACGCATCAATCGCCAAGTTCCAGACTCCGGTCTGCTTTGTGAAAGTTTCTTAACCACAAAGTTATTTCGGCTCGATCCGGGGATTGTATCCGAGACTTTATGTACAAGAGTCGTACTATGAGACTACTTGAGAGACTACAAGTAATACGCTAATGATACAGCTGCTGACCTAGCCTATCACTCATTCAATTGTTACAGGTCTCCCTACAATAGGCTTTATTCAATTGAATGTTATCATTATACCTTTTTGACTTCAAAACAAAATACTTAAGATAAAGTAAAAATAATGCTCTGGCTGTTAATATGAAAGCATTACAATAAAATTCCTGTTCATAAAAACAATGAAAAAGTGTCATGTGGTCAGGAGATAAAGCTTATTATTTTATCGTTTTCATTTTTAAAAGAAATAAACAGAAAATAATTTGTTTATGTAAATTAGAAACTGCTCTAACTTTGAATTTTGAAGTTCTACACAGGTGAAAACTACTTTTTTTAATGAAAAAGATACAACATTGTACTGAAACAGTAACTTAAACATTATTTAGTCACAGAGAAAACATTGTGCAGTTACTATAACAAGTACCTAGATGCAAATTACTCGCTTAAATAAAATAATTCCGCTTCAAACATTGGAAGATTTTCGATAGGAAGAATTTCAGTACTTTTTATCATTCATTACATTGTGATAATTTAATCATGATCATAATAACCAAAAATAAATCTTGATTATTTGTGATACTTTATCAACGATGTACTAATATTACCTACAAAAGCCTTCGATGGTTTTAGTGAAGCAAACAACTCTTTCATGATGGTCGCAATTTACAGACAGACAGTATAATCAATATTTTATTTGAATTTAAAAAATGCTCACCTTGGTGTTTTTCTTAATATTTTTCCCTAAGTTTTCAAGTACTGTAAAGTCTGTAAATGTGACTTCTATTCCCATTCTCGTTACGACTTGGCTGAAAATTAATAAACATTTAAAAAATTCTTTATCACATATTAATATAAAAAACNGTATGAGGCGCCTTCTGGAGAATGAAAACATCATAGTAGGCTCAGGTCTATAGATGGTTTATTTATTTGTGCCTTGGATCATAACAAATAAAGTGCCCTCATGATTCACGAGTTCTAGAGGAATTAGAAAGGTTGCGCAGTCTCCAAAATTATTAAAATAAAAAATAAGTTCAAAAACTAAAACCCGACTACTGAAATATCGCGCTCTAAAAAGCAAAAAACAAGATAATATGCATTAATGTGTTACATAAAATACTAATCATAAGGATGTTAAGATAATAGCCGTAGTCGTATGCCACTATTTTATTGATTTAGGGATGTTACTTTTCACTAAAGGCCAGGCGTTCAGCTCTCAATAGGCTCATCTAAAAATGGTTGAACGGTTGAGATTGACGGAGTATTT
>NWSH02000517.1:1392700-1420174 GCA_002382865.2 Heliothis virescens
GACAAAGTTGACTTATGGATGAAAAAGTGGCGAATAAGAGCCAGCTCAAGCAAATCAGTGCATGTCACTTTTACTTTGAGACAGAACAATTGTCCTCCAATCAAACTTGGCGACGATATTCTACCGCACCATGATTCGGCCAAATATTTGGGCATGCACCTTGATAGGAAGCAAACTTGGAAAACTCATATCCAGAAAAAACGCGATGAGTTAAATGCACGTCTCAGAAACCTTAATTGGCTGGTAGGCAGAAGATCCCACGTCACAATGGAAAATAAGATACTTATTTACAAAGCTGTGATCAAGCCAGTTTGGACATATGGCATAGAGTTATGGGGTTCAGCAAAAAACTCAAATGTAGAGATTTTGCAACGTTTCCAGAATAAAGCACTAAAGACTATAACTAATGCGCCTCTGTTTATCAGAATAGACGAACTGCATAAATACACTGAAATGAAAACGGTCAAGGAAGAATTGGAGCAAAGAGTAAAAGCATACAAAAGTCGCATAAACGCACACGCCAACACACTTGCGTCGGAGTTATGTCACCCATTACATGACAGACGGCTTAAAAGACAACACACATGGGATGTTTGTTAACTAATCCCAATTAAATATGAGTCGGCTTCCTCACTGGAGGAGCAGTTCTCGCCTGCAAAAAAACTCCTACAACAAATCTGCTAAGGGCTGCTCAAGCCGATCGCAAGATAACATAAAATAAAAAAAAAAAAAAAAAAAAAAAAAAAGTTCAATAATACATATTTATAATCCTACCAATATCGTATATGCGGAAGTTTGTATGTTTGTTTGTTACTCCTTCACGCAAAAACTGTTGTACCGATTGTCATGAAACTTGGCAGCAATATAGCTTATACATGAGAATAATATATAGGCTACTTTTTATTCGGATACGGGAAGTAGTTTCCTCAGAAAGCGGGTGAAACCGCTGGCGGAAGCTAATTTTAATTATTGTAAAATATTTCATTACTTATTTCAAAGTTTACACTATAATTTAGAGTTGAGATTCTTTAGTACGTACCTACCTATTTGTGTAGGCTGATTAACAATTTGCCAACTGCCAGATAAATTTTGATGAAAAAGAAATGTGATTTTGCTTGTCAATTGGAAACCGCGAAATATGGAAGATACAAATATTTACAATAGACCTAACATTTTTTTTCTCTTTCATAAAATATTCATTTCTATTCACAACCGTTCCATTTATTACAATATTCAAATATCAAACAAAGCCATCTATTTTCTACCGTAATAACAGTCCAAAAATAGCCGACAAACAACGGTCCTAACTAAACACTTGACAACCGCCAACTGAACCAGTTAATCAATTGAATTGAATTATGTTTATCTCTTAGACCATCTAACTATTCGGAGAGGCTATGAGCACGAATCTCTATGCAAAATATATGTTTATTTCATGCGGGGGACTAGGCAACGTGTTTTAAAATGATAGCTCACTCATGCATTTTCGATCCCACGACAAAATTGATAGAAACAAGCATAAACTAAACTTAAACGTGACTTACACAATTTAGGCACAAGAGTATGATGACGGGATTATGAATGCGAAAGTAACTCTGTCTGTCTGTCTGTCTGTCTGTTACGCTTTCACGCCTACACTAGCGAGCCGATTTTGATGAACTTTGCTACAGAGATAAAATAGACCCTGAGGAACAACATAGACCATTTTTTATCCGAGTACGGGAAATAGTGCCCTCGGGAAGCAGACGAAGCCGCTGGCAGAAGCTAGTACTTACATATGCCAGCAAACCAAGCTATTAAAGTCTTTAAAATGTTTCCAATCAACAATGAAGATAATACTCCAGAGATACACTTGAAAATCTATTCAAGTTTAACAGATAGTACCAACTTGGTGTGCTGGTGCTTGGTGTCTGTCTTTGGCAGAGGCAAAGGTGCGACAATAGCATTTCCAGTTAGTTAAATGATCTAAGTTATAACTGAATTAAATTTAATCAACAAGGCGATCACGCAAAATTAATAGAACCAATATTATTGGATAGTGTTAAAATAATTACCAATTGTTATTTTATTGGGAACGGTTATGGCATAAAATAATAGAAGGGTGGTCTATGCGTGGTTGTGATGTACGTACCTGCTTTTGTTACAAAACATAATAGAGTAAATTATCAGAATATTGTTACAATTACACATGAAAATTTAATATTTTATTGGCTTTAAATAAATAAAATGTCATTTATTTCAGGTAAGTTCACCCATATCAGAACAAAATTCATATAAATAATTATCAATTAATATTATTCATTACATAAATTAGACACAATAATTACAAATATATTTAAATTGAAATTAAAATTAAATTACAAATTAAATAAAATAAATTAAATTTTAAATGCTTTGCTAAATGTTGTTTTAAGTTTAATTTTTTTAGTATTTCCAAAACTGCTTCCATTATACAGGAGATTTGACCCTTAAATAAGATAAGTTGTTACCGGCGGTTCTACTCGCATCCCGAAGGAACAACATCCCGCAATCGGGTAAAAAGAAGACTACCTCCTTTCTCAGGCTCTAGACTATCTCAGTAGTATTGGCGTGATAGCTCGACAGACAGGCAAACAGAGTTACTTTTTTATAGTTAGAATTATTTTATTCCAAGCACATTCACGTAACGTGATATATTTCTATTCTATTCACACACTAATGATTTACGGCTGAAACGCAACATATTGAATGTAGTTAACCCACGCCACAGATATTCAATATTTCATCATGCAAATAAAACTGAAAAACCAACACAAAGCATACAAAACGTGATATTTTCGAAAAAACAACGTTTGACATCTATGCTACGATTTCTATGCAAAAATATAGGTATTTTTGTAATTTTTTTAAAAAAATATGAGTAAGTAACAAGTTTTTTTAAGCAATGCTTTCATGAATGCAAACGAATCCTTACTATTACTGTACCTACATATTATTATGCGAACAGTTGACTCTTGTCAGACTGTGAAGCTTCCAAAATGAAAAGTACACAGAAAGAACATAACCTACTGAATCTAAAAAAATCATAGTTTCTTTGGGGCACCGGCGAATCCACAGTGCAAAGCTAGTAGTGGATAGTTTAAAGAATAACAAATGAGAAACACTAAAATTACTTTTCCAAAAATACCAGAGGGTAAAATAGATGGATTGTTTGAAAGAAAATGGAGGAAAAATATAAAAAAGGTAAAGAAAATTGTTTCCTGTCAACCCCAATTAACACAGCCGGATAAGGAAAGCCTTAAGTTTACGTAATTGTATATTTTTTTAGACAAGGAATTATGAAAATAGCCTCCGTCACCATAGGGTCCAGTAGAAAACAAACACTTTACCTTGAGAGCACAAACAAATCTATGTTTTTTCTAGAGCATTATCAGGCTATTTCTCTTCCCAGTGCTGGGTACAGGCCTCCTCACACAACGAAGAATTCATCGCGATTGCTCAGTGCGGGTTAGTCTAGAACGGTAACTACAAAGTCAAAGTCAAAGTCAAATGTTTTTATTTCCAATAGGCCTTTGCAGGCTCTTAAGAAACGATACTACTACAATATCAAACTATACGTTAAATACATTAAATTTATTAGCCTGCATTAAAAATGTATGCCTTGTCTAAATAGTACCTAGTTATTTTAACCAGCTTAAACCAAATCGTCTTTTAACATCTTAAAATACAAAGCAAAACATCACCAACTGAATCGGATACACTCCTGAATCAATTTCTATCCGGTTTCAGGCAGTCATAACCGGTTTTAACTGGTCGCGTCCTGTTGTACAATGGACCGATTAATTACGTTGGCTATGTAATTAATTTTGGTGAACGCTACTTTGGCCGCGGGACCATTATTGTTTGTGTTAGTGTGCCATTATAGGGATATGACAGACATGCATATCATAAGGAAGTAATAGTACGAGACATACATACATACGTCAGTTTGTCTTTGAACAATTACTAAATAAGGCTAAGAAAAATTAACCAAAATCATACGCAATAAATCGTTGAATATTTTATGTTCATTGATTAAATGCAAAAGAGATAGCAATCAAGTTTCGTTAAGCAAACTGTTAAAGTGTATTTTAAAAACGAATAAGAATATCTTGATATAATATTATTTTCCTTGATGATGCTTAACTGCCTATCAAGGTTGATGCTAAGAGCTTAAGCGAGCATGGTGATTAACGCTCAATCCTCCTCTGTGTGACAGCAGTAAGACGATAAAAAGGCTGATGATTATGAACTAACCTTGACCATCCTTCCAAAATTTTATGCCTTACCCCATAACATAGTTACCTTGCAAACTTATAAACTATGAAAATTAGGCAATTTTATTCAAAGGACCAATTCTCCCAACTCGAATGAAACTCCACTAAATTAATATCAGATTCTCGCTACTGGCAACATTGCGCATCGTCTTATTGGCATAAATTTTAATTACGCCATAGAATTTAATATATGAACGACCTCAAATACTTGGTACATTTATTGAGCCCTCTTCGTGATATTTTGAAAATTCTTTTCACATATTATTATTAGTTAAAGTTCCACGGTTTTGTTCTGGATACGAATTTTATGGAAAAAAGTTTTAAGAATGTTTCATCATTTCTTTTGAGTCAACATTGAAACTGGTGTACTTTGGGGACAGTTTCTCTTCTACAAGTATTTCATTTTTTTATATAAAAATATGGTTATGAGAATCCATATATTTTTACAATTTATTGCACTTCATTCCAGGCATAATCTACCTAGCCTTTCCTCTCAGAAATCGAATAAAATTTAGATTTCTGTGGCTTTTCCTTACTATATTACGGTAACCTTCCAGCAGCAGTTGAGTACTGTTATAGCTATAGGTAGAACCGCCAGAACCAGCTTGTACTTTATAAACACCATTATTTAACAGGCATTTTTACCATCATATTTCAAACAAAATCCCCTAAGAAAAGAACAGCCAACAAAGCAGCCATGATTGAATTCTGCTGATGCCTTTCAAAAACTTATTCAGAACAAACAAACGGGAGTTTTGATGGAAATACGACTGCCATGGAATGATATTCCCATAGGAAAGAGGGGAATGGTGGGAAATGGGTGTTTTCCTTGATACACTTAATGGTACATATACATATACAATGGTACATAACTTGTTACAGTGATGGATGACTGGCAATATGAACCTGTTTCATGGAAATGGGGAAAAGCAATATTATCAATAAAATTATTATTGGTGTGAATGTTTCTTCTGTAGACGGTGAAGTGGTTTGGGGTTTATTCTATTATTCACTTACGGTGAGGCGCACCATTTAACTATGACTATAACCGAACCCTATTTAGTTATCAAATCAGCGATTTAAACAATGAGTGGCAAGTAATTGTTGGTTATGGTCTGGTTATCGATATAGTAAAATGGAACTTACCCTTAAACTATCCTAGTATGAGGCAGGTATGGAGACTTTTTGAATGGTAATGCAAAATATGATGAAGCTCGGCCAGATAAAAACTGCAAAGGCTTCAAAATACCAACGTTTCGCGTTTCAAAGCTGCCCACAGACTATCGGATACGACTGACAGTTGCATCTTACAGGTATCTGAATATAACATAATAAGGCCAGTATTTCCAGAGATTAGCGAACTAATAACCAAACAAAGATCCAAACAGGAGAGAAAAAAGTCACACTAGTTGTACGATCCAAATCTCAACGAAAAAATCACAATAGTGAAATAGTAACAGTAGTAACGTTGTATTATTTGACCCATAATATTGCGAAGAAAAACTCCCACAAAATATGGCAACTAAATTAACTTATGGCTCGCCGGAAAGTAACAGTAGTAATGAATGACAAAATGGACCCTCCGTGAAACCCACACGAATATTAACCTCATTTCCTCTTTTATACACGGTTCAGGCCAATTAGTCAAGAATAAACATGTTAGTTATTACTGTAGCTTCCTTCAGACAGGATAATGTTTTTGTGAATATTATATAATATTATATATTAGCTAGAATATACCTTTTTTCCGCGGTTTCGCCAGCGTCCAGGGGGAATTACTTCCCGTACATGAACAAAAAATTGCCTCTGTCACTCGGGGATAGTCTAACTTCCCAACAGTGAAAGAATTTCAAATTGGTCTAGTAGTTTCTGGGTTTTAGTGTAAAAACAAACAAAAAAACTCTTTAGTACAATATTATAATAAATGATTCTTTATTCAACATTTGCCTAAAAATTACAACGTCATTTTCCCAACAAAAAATTGCCAGCAAAGAAAATGAATGATCTGGTACACCATAGCTATGATAAATAGATATGGCAACACAGCCAGGATGAGTGATGACGTCACATCGTATTCTGATTCACGATGTTACTAATATCTTGGGACCGCCACCATTTGTCCCCGTCCGAGGAAATCGTCTTCTCCCTTACGTTTTGGTGGTATAATCTCATGTTATTCACATACTGTTGGTGTTTTGCATAGTATATTTACGGGCTTTTTGACGTCACAACAATCAATATATCTGTGAAACATAGGTGTTATTCAATGATAAGTGAAAGTATCAAATTGTCTTAAAAAGAGTAGTTAACTTAAGATTATTTGTATATTTTTTTATAAAAAAAATACTAGACATAGAAATGTATTATTTTTTAGGCAAAAATAATTTATTTTTAATTGCTGCGGACACATCAAATAATCTCCTATCATTAATTTCATTTTCGGGTACCAAAACTTTAATTATTTTCTCCCAAAAAAACAACATTAAACAAAAATACATATAAGAAAGCATACTTGTAATTCAATGTACTCCACACCATTGCAAAACTACAGATCCAAGTGTCTAACACCTCTGCCAGGTCCCAAAACGTTTGGAGCGTAAAGACGAGCACCGTCCCGGATGGCAAGACTCAAGCCTTTGTGACAAGCTTTTGTGAGAGACTAGATAATAGTCCAAAACTTCAGTTATTTTATCATAAAAAAAATCTAAACTAAGCATCAGTAAGTATACTTCCATTATAATGTACGCAGACACCAAGTTAACCTACCCAAATCTGTAAAATTTTATCAATGAACAATAAGCTTCCACTATTGTGATAAAGTTGAAAATCTATTGAAGAAAGATTGAGGCAGGTTGATGTGCTGTTGTCTGTGCCAGCACCCCACTTTCAAACATTCACCCACATTCAACTTTCTAAGCAAATCTACAGCTCCAAGTGTCTAACACCTCTGCCAGGTCCCAAAACGTTTGGAGCGTAAAGACACTCACCGTCCCGGATGGCAAGGCGCTTTTGTGAGAGACCGGATAAAAGGTCGCAATAAGCATATTTATTGTATCGTGAAATGTGAATCCATTTGTTATAAGCCCGTTGTGAAGTGGTGCTTCCTTACTGCTCTTGATAAATGGACCCTGTTTGTTTATCACTATTATTTCACTCACATATTGTAAAACAAAGTCAACCGATGTTTCTTTCTGTCTGTTTGCGATAAACTTAAAAACTGAATGTTCATGCGTTCAGGTTTACACGACACGTTTATCTTTGAGTAGTTCCCACGGGAAACGAATGAAACCTGTATGCCCATACAGGTTTCATTCGTTTCCCGTGGGAACTACTCAAAGATGAGCTGTCTTGCACTGTTACAATTCGTATCATTCGTTCCTGAGATTAGCGCGTTAAAGCTAACAAACTCTTCAATGTTGTACTTAACGTTACATGTATTTTTGTATTTTATGATAAATTTCAGTTTAAGTTTTAGATAATACAGTAACCACTGCGTAGACCAGTAAGGAACAAAATACTAGTTGACAGCGAGCTTTTAACAAATGGATTCACGTTTCATGACACAACAAACGTAGCCAGGAGGCTACAACCCTTTGTAAGAACTCTCGTTAATATTAATATCTACACGTGAATAAATATTGTGCCCAGTAGACCTCTTGACCAGGTTTCTAAAAGGTTATTTTTATCATTTGGTTGAGTACTCAATTGTTTCCGGGTTTGTATCTCTACAAATATTATAAAACTAATTCTTATGAACTATTGATTCGATTTTTCCAGAATATTCGAAATATAAATAAGAATATCACGTTTTTTCTTTAATTAAATTACATGAATACAATACAATCATAGATTTAAATCTTAAAAGTAACTGCTTATTTAGATAAATGTAGTTCTTAAACATCTGAAACTTTATAACAAAACATTCGAAACAAAATCTAAAAAAAAATAAAACAAAGCATTTTACTGCACCTATAATTTAACTAAACAATCCTAACTTTAGCAGTAAATAAACAAAATTATGAACAGAAGAAACTCAAGAACAAACCAACAGATAAACTTTATTTAAAAGTTAGAATATCTCGCAGTTTCGCTACAAATTCTCACTAAGCAAAATCGCAGCCTTTGTGCCGTGACATGTTAAAAATTTACTCGACTCCGGTGCACGTAAGGAGGTAATACTTTAACCACTTACATACTTAGGTATATTAACTGGCTCGGAAAATGGAATTCTGGACCACTGGATTCTGGATCTTTATTCTTGGTGCAAATTGTAAAAAATGTCTTGACACGTAGGTAATTTTAAGTCGGTGACCTAGAAAAAGTTTGCTTAAATTTTAAGTTATTTTTTGTAGGTATTTTATTCGTTAGTTTTATATCCTTTTGGAATAATCTAAATAACAAAAATCAAAGTTCTGACTCATTCACTGACTCATAAAAGCAAAGCCCAAACCCGTGAACCTGTAAAGCTAAAATTTTGCACAGAGGTTTATCTTATGACTGTCACGCGAGATGAGAAAGGATTTCCCGAAGTTAGAAAATAGAAAAAAACGTGATTTTAAGTTTTACGCAGGCGAAGCCGCTGGCAGGCATTCTATGTATACAACTTTTCTCGACGGCTTGGCAAATAAAAAATCGTTTCACATCATATCAGCGACTGACGGATCTCCTATTAAGCTGAAGAGTTTCTTTGTACTAACTAATATCTCAATTTGCAATGCAATTTGAGTGAATTTAAATAGTTTTGTTAAATATCTAAATTAAGTTATATTGCTATTGTCTTGATGAGTACGTCCTGTAAGCAAGTCCTGTGAGTAAGTCCTGTAGCTTTGTAAATAAATAAATAAATCTTGCGGATAATATCTCATATAATTTATTCTATAAAAAATAATTGCAACTTCCCTGTCTGGAATAGCCTCTTTTCTTCAAGCTGATGCAATCTCCGCGGCGTCCGGTGACTCGGAAATGGATGAGATAGCCTATTAATAGTCGGGGCCCATTATCTCTAAATTACGACGCGCAGTCAGGCAATGGACCGTAAGACACTGGTTACTGAAATTGGTTATTACTCAAGAGCCAGGAAAGTGGCCAGGAAAGATTGCCCTCCCCCAACACTCGAAGACTGTGAATACCTTATGAGGTGTGTGTACAATGAGTATCAACTCCCGCGTCCCATGGGAGCACACTTTGCTTACACGTATAGGGGCTATCAAACAATGACATAATTTTTGAAATCGGATCAGTGGTTCCTGAGGTTAGCGCCTTCCAGGAAATAAACAAACTTTTCAGCTTTATAATTTAGTACCTATAAATTATTTATCATCTTTAAGACCTTCTTCACTGTCTAAAAATCAATCTCCAATCTGACACCGCTTAAAACCAATCTCCAATCTGACACCGCTTAAAAAAAAAAGATTTTCTTCTTTCAAAAACTACAGATTGTAGAGCTTAAACTGTATCTGAAAGTTTTCAGCTATCGAGAGACATTCAATACGGCGCGTTTTGCTGCGCACTCTAAATAGAACGCTCAAGACTTGCAGGGTCCGATGTAAGGGGTAGAGTGGCCAGGCTGACGAATATTAATTGATTTATTTCATAAGTTAAGCAATAGAAAAATATTAAAAAATATATAATTATAAGTGAAGATGCACAAATCAAACGTGCAGTCCGATTGCGGTTGAATTGCAGTCGGCGTGCAGTCGTGTGAACGTTTGATTTACAGTTGATTTGATTTGATTATTTATTTGATTTACATATTACAAAGTCTTGATCTACAGTATCAACTGCATTCAAACTACTCTTGAACTGCAATTTGTAGTTGGATTGCAGCTGAAATGCAGTCCGTCTGTCTAGAGCCTAAAAGTTTTAAAGATATTTGCTTTTTCAATTTCACTACAGCACTATAATTTGAATGCCAAACATTGCATATCATCGTTCGATCCGTACAGTTGTTACGTTGGCTAATAATCTCGTAGTACCTTAATACTAGAACACAAATGTAGTCCCTTTGTCCTCACTCAACTACTTTGAACATACATACATAATTTGGCACTATCTTATAATAAACCGGAGAGTATAAACTACTTTCTTCCAAAAGAAATAACAAATGAATATTAGTTTTCGATCGTCACACATAAAAATAAAAATCCAGAAACATTCTTTTACCTTCTTAATTGTTCCTTCTGGCATTTTACGAGCCGAAAATGTTGGACTTTCCAAACTCCAGTGGACCGAAGGGCTACATTTTCACAGCTTCAATAAAAACGGATCCCGGACTGTCCCATTCGATGCTGAAATATGGCCTCCGCACGGCACTCGCCCGATCTCAATTTACTTTCACACCATTGCTGCACTTTATTTTCCTGTTCACTGTGCAGTTTTGAGCAGAAGTTCAAATCTTAACTAATCAGTTCATTTTACATCAGAAAAACGGAGCGTTGATCATGATTCATGAATAGCGAATACGTACTAAATAAATACTTTGTTTCGTAACCATTAAAACGAATTAATATTGAAATACTAATTATTTTTGAAATCATTAGTATTTTTACCCGACAAATACGAAAAATAATTTTCTTGGTACATGGAAAATCATCATGTCGCTACTGTCGCTGCGGGTGCAACGGCAGTGAATGTCAGATTCTTATTGACTAACTGCCGCACTCAGAGACGTCAATTAAGCTAATCATTACTTATCTTAAGTATAGAAAAACTTTATGGATATTGACATAAGTATCAATATTTTTTTTTAAGTAATCATTAAAATTTAATTGACGTCTCTGAGTGAGGCAGTAAGACATATCCTATTTCCGGATCCCGCATCCTCAGCAACTTTCAATTCTAACTATAACTAGACATTTTAATTATCTTCTAGTTTTTGATTATTTAACACAATAAAATAATGAACCTTCTGTATGAACTTTCTCATAGCTGAGCAGTGCATGTCGTGATTTGTGGCTCATGGGATGTCTGCGGTACTTTATTGTCCTCACGGCCCACTGGTGCATGCATCTTCACGCTCCTTCGCGAAACGAGCTGAATTTTAAGAGCTCTTAGTTTCCTTAGTTAATGGACTAATGTACTTACTTAGATAGTTATCGGAGTGTGAAGTTTATTGCCAAGTTTAGTTTGTGGTTTGAACCGCTTCTTTGGGGTGATTATTTCATACTGAAACTCATAGCAAAACAGAATGTAGTTTATGTAAAATATGCACAAAAGCACTGCACTTACAACAGAGAAAATTGCTCGTTAGTGCAGGGTGAATAATACAAATAAAATTCACAACATATTTTTCAGTTTGTTAACATTTAAAAATCTACTGAAAAGCACAGAAAAGAAATAGTTTTATCAAGTTTGCATGTAAATATGAAATTAAAAACATTACAAATTAAAGACCACTGTGTGTCACAAAAAAAACAAAATGGCGCCTGGCAGCCAGCCAGCACCGATTGGCCAGAACAACGATTACTCAATCTTATAACCCGGTAACTTATAGCCGTACGTGTCTTCAGACGATAGGGCCGTATCCAGTGATTGTATCTTGTCTGTTCACCTCGATAGATCGGCTATGAGCTGAGAGCATTTAACCAATCGAAGCCGCCAAGAGCCGCAACCATCTGCCTAGGCTACGCTATGCTTTAGGGTCTACTTCCAGTGTTATCGGATGCAGCAGAGGACAAATGTTTGACATGGAACGACTGCCTTTCTGACATCCACTACCCAGTTACCTGGCCAACTTGATGATACCCATTGGAGTTAGTAAGACTGGTTCTCAGACTTTCCCTAGGAACCGAAAAAGTGTGCCAATGCCGCACAAGAGCGAGACAACCTAAAAAATAGTGAGAGCCCACTCATGCATTATCGATCACATCACGCCCGCACACGACAAAATTACAAACACAATTGGTATCAGAAGGGAAAAGACAGCAATAGCGTCTCCGGTTATTCAATTGCTCTAAATCTATGGGATTTTCCACAACCCTAAAGTACGTGACATTGTAGAAAGTGGAAAATGGCCTGAGGTGCTTGAGCCAAGTTCGTGTGTATTTGGGCAGATGCATGCTTTGTTAGTCGGAACATTGTTGTTAGTTACCAGGTTTTGATAGTGGTGAATCCACCTATAAATACATATTAGTATAAAGTTGAAGAATGTGTTTGTTTGAACGCGCTAATCTCAAGAACCGAATACCGCTATGCAAAGGTCCGATTTGAAAAATTATTTCAGTGTTAGCCTATTTATCGAGGAAGAAGATATATATAGGCTTTTTATCTGGGTGCGCAGAGTAGTTCCCACGGGACGTGGGTAAAACTGCTGGCGAAAGCTAATATTATAAAGAGGTAAAGTTTATTGTTACGGGGTAAACTTTAGGTAGATCTATTGATTTGACAATGACACACTAGTAAAAAGTAACGTTATTTTTGACTGTTAAAAGTCTCATGTCAGGATAAAATATTTTTCCCCCAATCCCAATTCCCCCAGGACGTGGTTAAAGCTGCAGAAAACGGCTAACTTGCAAGAAATAGGAATTTTTCTCTTAGACGTTTTATAGTATTTAATACATTTATTGCGAAGAAAAAAAGAAAGAAAGCTGAAAGAAAACAAAACGCAGACGAAAATTAAAGTAGCGAAAAAGTTCTACGTCATAAAGTAGAAGAGGTGTCGATAGCAAGGAGAGTTTTATGCTAATTGTTGAAGTACCTGCAGTTAAAAAAATATATTTTTCAAGGGTTCAGTTTCAGTTACTAAGAAATTCATTTTTCTAAGAATAGCATGTTACATACTGTTTACAAAGAAGCCTTGTGTATGTCTATCTATACCAATACTATAAAACTGAAGAGTTTGTTTTTTCGTTTGTTTGAACGCGCTAATCTCAGGAACTACCGGTCCGATTTGAAAATTCTTTCAGTGTTAGTACATTTATCGAGCAAGGCTACTTTTTATCCAGGTACGCGGAATAGTTCCCACGGGACGCGGTAATTGCGCTGGCGGAACCTAGTTGTTTATAAACGACATCAATCCGATCTACTGGAAAAACATAACAGTCTTACAATTTGTGATCGCGCAAGACATAATCTTCAGAATTCAGTTAGATAAACTTTATTTCATCAAACACAGTTCTTCTAAGTTTCTCACTATAAAGACGTCTACATCGACAACTGAAACCAAATACAGTATCCAATAACAAAAGCTATTGACTAATTCCCGAGTTCCATTGAACAGTTTCCATCAGAAACCACAAAGCTTAAACAACTTCGTTCGCAAAGCAAAAACCTCAGACGGAACCAACAATGCAAGAACAATCCCACTTGACCGACGCGTCTAGCAATAAAACTTTTGCAAAGAAAATACTGCGATGGACGCAAACGAATTATATTAAACCAGCTCTTTTCTACGGTTTTACTCGGGTTTGAAGATATAGGGAAATAACGCGTCAAAAATTCCCCATGCTAAATGTACTGTATGCTAACCGACTTGAAAAAAAAAGGAGGTTCTCATGTCGACACGCGGTCAATATTTCATAATTATTCGTCGTTTATGAACCAATTTTGTTAAATCTCTTTTTTTCGCATACAAAATCTTTCAAAACTCATGTTCCATGTGCGATAATGGTCGAATACTAAAACGTGCTAAAACTATGCTCAATTTTAAAGATTGCTCAAACATCGTTCTATCTCTGTCACACTTACGTATATTTCTGCGACAGAAATGCTTTTAAGTCAAACTCATGCTTAAGTAACATTTGAGTGAGAGCCTGAAGAAAATACATTATGTATACTTACCTGAATTTCCACGAATATAGATGGTTTAAATCTTCAAATTAAAACAAACAAACGGATCTTTACAATATTGAATAAGAAATACACAATTGTTATAAAGAGCAACCGTTCTAAGGCTATTTTCCCAGAAATACTTCACGAGTTGTGTTAAAATCTTGAATATTTATAGGATAATTTAAAGAGCAGCGCTGAAGTTGGAATTGTTGTAAATTGAAAGAGTTATCAAAATTGTTTTTGTTTTATTTAGAGCTGTTAGCTTTGAGAGGGTTAAAAGGCCGCTTTAGATGCAGGGATACTCAATTCATCAAAATTCACGCTTACTTTTTCAGTTCTATTTTAATTTTTTATCAAATACTAGCTTCCACTAGCGGTTTCATCCGTGTACCCTGGAACCTACAAAACACTCCCGGATAGAAAGTAGTCAGAAGCCTTCCTCGATAAATGAGCTATCCAACTCTGAAAGAATTTGATAGACCGTACCAGTTTATCCTGAGATTAGCGAGTTCAAACATACAAATAAATTCTTGAGCTTTATATTATTAAGTATAGATTTACCTCTACTTTCTAGCACGATGCTTGAACTTGGAATAGCGTGGGATAGAAAACTTCTAAAAAAACTCATAATAATTTAACTTAAATATATACCTCCAGTTTAATATACAAAATACTTTCAAAACCACAGAATTACACTGTTCAAATTTCAATTCAGAAAACTTTGGAAAACCTAATTAGCAATTAACTAAGTTCCTTGAAGATCAGTGCTAGCCGGCCACGAAACAACGCGAAATTGTTTTAACAAACTTTAAATCAGTTCGTTTATTTTGTAACAAATGGAAACATGATTCTTCACCACTCCCAAATTAATTACCGTTTTCCTATTTAAGTATTCTAAGACTAGCTTCATGCGCGGAATTGCCTCTATTATTTTTGTAAACCAATTTTTGTATGGTAAACTTATCATTCTATATTATAAACACTATAAGTGTTATATATACAGAAAATAGAAAAACATTTACTTAAAATTGCCGCACTTCTTTAATTTAAGAGCCTAGCTCTTGTCGGTGCAGCTCTTTCCATTTTTGTCTATCGAGTGCCAACTTCTGAACATCCTTATACGTCACAACTTTCACCTTCTCTTTAGTTTGACTGATATAGCTGTACCTTGGAGGACCGACCGAAAATTGCCACTAAATAATATTTAAACATACTAAAAATATTTAGTGCCGTTATTGCACGATATTGTTCTGTGTTACTTATTTACATACTTCCAGACAAACAAACATCATTACAATAATGATTACAAAGTTTGTCCTGATTTAATTTACGGTAAACATTTTAATTGTTGTTTATTTCCTTATTAAAATTTTCGCATCGTTTCGAATTCGCCGACTGGGATTGATAAATATTTTGTCGTCCTCATAAATTATCGGACACGATAATTTGTTTTAATATCGCGATAATTTATATTCGATGGCTTACGTATTATCCTGATATAAATCAACTATAGTTTGGCACCCTGAACGATTTATCAGGTTGATCTTTATTTAAGTTTTTAATTCAAATAGCTACATCAGAGTATTAGTAACAGTTTTGATATAACATATTTTATGTAAAAGCCGAGCAAAAAGATACATCTGCTGTAAAGGAGAGAGTCCCCTTAAAGTTTTTATTATTTGTTGTTACAGCGGCAACAAAATATGTACATCATCTGAGAAAGTTTCAACAGTCTAGCTATCAGGGTTTGTGAGATACAGCCTGGTGAACGACAGATAGACGGACAACAGGCCCCGTTTTACAATTTGGGTATGTAGCCTCAAAAAATAAAGACCAATCCAAAAAAAGGTTCTCACCAAATGAAGCGCCCAACTAGTAAGCAATACCAATTCCTGAGTGGCGACATAAAATAAGGAAGTTAAACAGCGTACACAATAAATCAGCTTTATTGTCCAAGTTGGTGAGGCATTGCCCCGAAGTTTGTGACCTTTGTAAAAAATATTTTATGTTGTTACGTTATACACGACGTGATAAAAAAAAGTTTGAATTAAAAAGCGTTTGTTTCGAATGGCACCGTCCGCGTGGTGGTCAGCAGTTCTCTTACGTCATATTCTTATAAGGTTGATGATAACTTTTAACTGATGCCAAAAAAAGAGGTTCTCAGTTTGAGGGCTCATGGGTAAATGGTGTGCAATTCTATATGGCAAGAAACAAAAGTTACTTCTGAACCCACATGAAAGGCAGTTACAAGAGTAAGGAAGAAGAAAACATGCTGCGCCAATTCCAAATTAGGATCAGGGCAGAAGAATGATGAGAATAATTATGATGGATGTATCTCTGCGATTATCCAACGATTAGCTAAAGGTATTATTTATGTTCACCAAAACGACAAGACAAATGATAAAGAAAAACCGGCCAAGTGCGAGTTGGACTCGCGCTTGAAGGGTTCCGTACCATTATATGTGAAAAATGAACGTATCTATTACAACTAGCCAAAATACAAACATTTTTCGAACCGCAAAAATACAATACAAATGTATGAATAACAAACTTATAATTTGCGGTTTCACGCATTTATTGTAATTTTTAGTATTTTTTCTTATAGCGGCAACGGAAATACATCATTTGTGAAAATTTCAGCTTTCTAGCTATCACAGTTAATGAGATACAGCGTGGAGACAGACAGACAGACCGACAACGAAGTCTTAGTAATAGGGTCCCGTTTTACCCTTTGGGTACGGGACCCTAAAAATGCTCTTATTCTGGTTCCAAGTATTTGTTTACCCCGCCTCGTTGGTCTAGTGGGCACACGAGCAAATGGTGCCTCTAAAATCTCACCCACTGAGTAGCTGAGTATACATTGTTTCCTACATTTTAAACAAGCAGCCAATTCAATCCGGTATAGTGTTCCTAGGTATTACAGGCCATATGTAGTCGGTCGTGACTATGCAAACTGCTGGATACAAGTGGGGTGTTTGCATAGAAAATAGTCCTGCTTTTCTACAAACAACTACGTCCTGATTTTCTACAACTTGGTTAAGCTAGGAATCTAGAAGAGTATGATAGTGTACTTAGATATGGTTTTAATTTTCGCTGAAGTTGTTTGGGTTTTTTTTGGAAATGCTCTTGAGATAACTTAACTAGTAACCTTCAAGACGAATGTAAATAGGACACGCAAGAGTGACCAAACGCGTACCAATTAATAGTTCAAA
Organism: Heliothis virescens; assembly: GCA_002382865.2. NCBI lineage: Eukaryota > Metazoa > Arthropoda > Insecta > Lepidoptera > Noctuidae > Heliothis > Heliothis virescens. The sequence goes on from NWSH02000517.1 coordinate 1,409,976, forward strand.
ACATTAACAGAATGGTTTACAGTTTTATTTCACAGGCAGGCAACGGTGATAATGATGGGAGCGTCTTTTGCAGTCGTTACGGGTAGTCAGAAGCCAGTAGCTGCGGAAAACAATATTCTGTCTATCTCTGGATTTGCATACTAGAGATAGAATTTTGACATTAGCCCCATACAAGTAATGTCAAATTGCTATCTCTAGTAAGCAAATCCAGAGAGAGATAGGTTATTGGGAACGGCCGTAAGTCTGCCAACCAGTCTTACCAAGGGGTATAGGATTGCCGCATTACTGGCTTCATTTAAGTCATTGGTACTTAGCTGCATCCGATTAAACTAAAAGCCAACCTCAAGATATTTTGAAAAAAAGTTACGCACATCAATTTGGTAAACACAGATCAATCTTGGAATCAAATCCTTAATCAGATAAGTACCTAGGTACACCGAAAGTCAGCTCATTTCATCGAGTTAGCGAAACCGAGCTCCTTGATTCGAATAAGGATAAGAACGTAGGCGTAAATTCGAGGTAACTTCAGCGAAGGCCTAATTTTGATCTAATTTAAAAGTAGGTTACGTAAGAGAAGATCCAGGAATAGATTTGTACTGAGTGTTAATAAAATCCACACCAAAGGACAATGGGCGTTTTGGTACCCCCGTCCAACAGTGCTGGTTGTAGTACCATTGCGTAGGTCTTGGCAAGGCAAAAAATGTTTACTATGGCGACTAGTCTCTAATCCTTGTCCAATTTGCGTGACATCGACTAATATAACGTGCAATGATCGCTAAGTCGTCAACGTAGATGCAGTTCTTGAATTCAAACTATATCGAATAAAATCCGATAAGCGTAAAAAAAAACAAGAATGTGCCCATTTTAGAATGTTTGCCTACAGACTGAATTAAAAGAAACTATGGAAACCTTTGCAGCTCATGCACAACTATGCATATGTATTTGATGAAAGCCTTTCAGTAGGTATTTAATACCAATTACATTGATGTTTAGAGTTGAACACTCTGTCGTGCTCCCCTTAGTGTAGGAGAGCTGGGTATTGATGATTTCCTTCCCAAAAAAACGAAACATATAATGATGTGTACGTTTGAACTATTGTCAAATCGGTTGATGATGGTGTGACTGTAGTTTGACTCCATGGTCTATTGAAAACCTATAGATTATAATAACGTGTATATTAAAGATTAAAAGATGTCTATTAACTGAGTTTAAAGTGATTATACTGGCGACATATTCCTTATAATGCATTTGTGTATTTAGATGACATGCTGATTTTTTGTCGAATCAATTTCAATGATTACTCGGATCGGACAACTAATTGAGACAAGCCCCATCGTTTTTATGATTCTTCACGTAAATACGTTTCTAATGATGTATCACACATTACTGTTGGAGGTGGTACCAAATCCCATAGAACTTGCCCATTGTCCTTTGAAAAGAGCCTAAATTCTCTGATTTATTATTACTTACATAAAATCTAATCAAAATGGCACTGGATATCAGTCTAGAAAAAATTAAAAATGTATCTACAAATGGTTGAATTCTAACTATCCCTTGTTTTGCAAAGAGAGGTTTAGATACATAATTCATATGCAGGTGATATCAAACTACTTACAATCTGTAATTGCAAAAGAATGGATAGATAGATTATAGAAATCCACCAATAATGATATTATATTCATTAGATTTGTAACAAACTATTTCACGTCGAAACATTTTTTTAACTTTTGAACCTCTTTTTTCTCCTCAAACGTTTATTTAAGATAAACAGAACCGTTTCCAGTATAGAATAGCATCCAATAATTTAAAATTGAAAGTTAATCAACACATACGCTTAGCTCCACGCCTCGCGATCACATCTACCCACCTGGGACACAATGTCGGAAGCGAATAACTGAAATTGTTTATTCAGTGAAAAAAAGAATGAATTTCTCAAAGTGGGAGCCAGATTTGTATGCCAGGTTCCGTACTTTTAGACAGAAGTAAATGCTATACTAAACTGTATTGTGTTTCAATCGCAAAATAAGTTTTTTTAGGACCAAAAAAGTGTGTTATACTTATAAATACAATGTATTACATTAATTATCCCGTCAAGCCCTATTTTAGTATGCTGCGGGTTGTTCGACAGAGTTACCTTGCATACAAAGGGCTCCCGAAGGAACACGTTGGGTTTTAGTCAGTAAAAGTCTGAAACACCCACAGCGGGAGGAGTCATACTGATGATTTCACATCGATAAAAAAACACAGACAGTATTCCAGAGATTTTTTTAAAACGTTTGCGGTCTAGAGACCGTTAGCCTCATTATTCCATATTCCATTCCAGTCTGTTAAAAATATTGAGTTAACTATGAATGGAAAGGGACAGTTAGACTGGGGAAAAGATGAATGGGTTATTTTAAATACTACATTAATAAGAAGAGAATGAGAGAGGAATGGATGTGTCTAATATAATGGAACGGGGCAAGAAGAAAAAGAAAAGTCTTCTACAAATAAGGTAGAGAAACAGTAAACTCAAACAGACACATAAATAGACCAACTAACGAAAAACAAAACTTTCCAAGCTCCTCCTTTGCCTTATTTTTAAACTAGCTTCTGTCAGCGGCTTCGCCCGCTTCCCAAGGGAACTATTTCCCGTACCCGGATAAAAAGTAGCCTATGTTGTTCCACAGGGTCTATTCTATTTCTGTACCAAATTTCATTAAAATCGGATCACTGGTTTAGGCGTGAAAGCGTAACAGACAGACAGAGTTACTTTCACATTTATAATATTAAAAAGTAGGGAAGTAGGGATAGGGATACGGAACTCCAAAAAAACGTAGCACTGAATACTCCCCTCAATGAACAGAGTCGATAAGCATCTCTATCTTATTCACAGAACGAATCTGTTTATTTTTTAAATCGAGTCTTCTGCGAAATTCGATCTTTTACCACGAGGAAGGTTCCAGTAAAGGAAGGGATAAGGATTTGTTTTTATTGGAATAAAAGCAGGATTGATAAAAGGCTTTTTGAGTCAGATTTAAGCAGCCGTTTCATAGAATTTAATGAATTCGAAGTAGATAGTTTATTTATGTAAAGCTTTTAAGGTGAAATGGGAGAAACAGATGAGAATGCCCCATTGGTGTATTCTGCCATGGACAGGGTCCCGGGTTCAATCCCTGCTGAAATCGATCAGAATCTGAAGTAGATAGTGTTACACCCCACCGCCGTCAAGGCACGCAAAGTAAACATGTCGGACTTTTACCTAATAGAAGTCACTATTACAATTTGAGAAAACTCTGGCATTACTCTGAACTTACTCTGTCTTGACGATAAACGGTCATTTTTACAGATTTCAGATAAAAAAGTTGTCAAACTTGTGGCACTTTCTGTTAGATAGTTATCTAGAACTTTATCTGGCACCTATAAAATTGGTCGTCATTGTGCAGATCAATAAGAAGTTAAAGATCACAAACTGAAAAATAAAATCAGCATAATTACTTGTTGCAAAATAACAGCTGAAGACAAAAAAAACTTTAAATATAAGGTACCTGGAAAGTCGTTGATAAAAAACTTTCTTCACAAATAACTCCCTTGGGCGTCCTAAAGAGCGGCAACAAGGTTTCAGGACAAGCTATAAATTAATAACTTAGTACACACAAGTTTTTCAGCTGAAAAAAGTTACTTTAAGTCATGAAAAAAATGTTGTGGCGTAGATGTTCGAACAATGAATCTACTCTTCAATTCTAAAGTTATAAAGAAAACTACTGAACTGTTGTCAAAAATTCTTTTACTATTAAATTGCTATATTAGTCCTGTTTAAAATACTTTATTTAAGTTATATTTTATTCGGATATGGAAAGTAGTTAAAAGCTATAGTCACTTATTTGGGCATGTGATGCGGAGGAGTGAGGATCATGTTGTGAGGAAGGTTTTGAGCATGTATGTAGATGGATATTGTGGAAAGGGACGACCAAAGAAACGATGGATGGATTGCATGAAAGTCGATATGGCTAGGAAGAATGTTACTTGTGAGATGACAGCAAATAGAAGAGAATGGAAGAAGAAAACATGCTGCGCCGACCCCAAATAAATTGGGATAAGGGCAGGAAGTTTAGATAAACATATAGTTATTATTTAAAACCTTACAGTATCCATTTCAATTACTTAAGTGTATCCTGTTACACTTTCAAATCAGGTAGTTAAACTCAGTTTAAGTTAAGGAAATTAAGTAATTAACAGAAACCTGCAGACACTCTAACTTAGTGGTAACTTAAACGTAACTTAATCCTCGGTCGTAACCTTATGTTAATTCAGACATGAACTTAATTCGGGTATTCGTGCCATCTAAGTTAAAATTAAGTAAGTTTTCAGCTTATATTGTTTGCGTCTGGTAACTTATCTAAGTTATAACGTTATGCTTATTTACTTTGTATGAATTCTTATTCGTATAATATTTTTCTTCGAAATGACATATACCCTACATTGTTTTCAAGTGTTTTGTACAGAACAACAGCAGGTCAACGTATACGAATCTGTCAAATTTTACCAATTGATCAAACATTAACCTACCTCCATTGTGATAAGGTTTAAAATCAAATGCACAAAGGACAATGGGCAAGTTGTATGGGATTTGGTACCACCTCCAACAGTAATGTGTGATACATCATTAGAAGCGCCTTTACGTGAAGAATCATAAAAACGATGGGGCTTGTCTCAATTAGTTGTCCGATCCGAGTAATTATTAAAATTGCTCCGACAAAAAAATAGTATGTCATCTAAATACGCAATCGAATTATAAGGAATATGTCGCCACTATAATCTCTTTAAACTCAGTTAATACACATCTTCTAAACTTTAATATACACTTTATCGTAATCTAAAGGATTTTTAATAGGCCATGGAGTCAAACTACACAATACACCATCATCAACCGATTTGACAATAGTTCAAACGTACACATTAAGTTTCTGTTTTTTTTGGAAGGAAATCATCAATAAGTACTCTCTACTCACCTCTCCTACACTAAGAGGAGCACGACAGAGTGTTCGACTCTAAACATTTACATAATTGGTTTTAAACACTGAAAGGCTTTCATCAAATACATATGGACAGTTGTGTATGAGCTGCAAAGGTTTCCACAGTCTTTTTTAATACAGTCGGTAGGCAAACGTTCTAAAACGGACCCATTCCTGTTTTTTTTTACTCATACCAGATTTTATTCAACATTGTTTGAACTTAAGAACTGCATCTATGTCGATGATTTAGTGGTCATGGCAAATTCTATTAGTCGATGTCACGAAAATTGGACAAGGATTTGAGACTAGTTGCCATAATAATAATTTTTTGCCTTGCCAAGACCTACGCAATGGTACTACAATCAACACTGTTGGACGGGGGTACCAAAACGCCCATTGTCCTTTAACAGATTGTGGTCACTTGATGTGCTGTCGTCTGTACTCAAAGAGTAAAACGGGACCCTGGTCATAAGACTGCTTTCCGTCCGTCTGTCTGTCACCAAGCTGTATCTCATGAATCATGATAGCCAGAGAGTTGCAAGTTTCACAGTTGATGTATTTTTATTGCCGCTATAACAACAAATACTGAAAACTAAAATCAATATTAAAAGTATTTTTATAGATAATGGCACGGAACCCTCCATGCGCGAGTCCAACTCGCACTTGGCCAGTTTTTCATACATGCAAAAAAACTGGCCAAGTGTTAATTCTAATTAGCCAATTTTGTTGATATTATCTACTTTCCAGGCGTATGCAGTTAATTAAATGTATGTAGGTTTGTTACACTATGAGTATAGAAACTATTCCTATTGACGTATGATAATCATGATCATGATCATAAGTCAGCTTATATTTGTGACCACAGCCGCTAATAATTCCCGCTAATCTAATTTATGGTTCCAACGCAGTCACCAGTCAGCATTACGCACAGTAGTAAATTAGAGCACATTTGTGGGCAAACATCATTATACGACTAATCAGCGAACTTCAGTAACTAGGAAACATTCAGTATGATAATATATTTTCATTCTTTTATAGAGCTTTCTATAAGTAAAAACTTTAGAAATATAATAGTGAAGAAAAGTTCTACTATCTGGAATTTAGGACAGCGCCATCTAGTAAATATTTTATGGACTATAATAAAATTGCAACCCTGTATTCTTTCAGCACGAAATTGTGTATTCAGCAAGCATTTTACGCCTCAACTACTTTAAAAATGCAACATATAGTTGATAGATGGCGTTGTTATTTTGTACAGACGACAGCGAGTCAACGTATACGAATCTGTCAAATTTTACCAATCGAACATTGAAATCCAGTATTGTGATAAGGTTGAAAATCCATTGAAGAAATTTGACAGTTAGTGGTAACTTGATGTGCTGTCGTCTGTACAGACAACAGTAGGTCACGGTACCCGAATCTGTCAAATTTTACCAGTCAAACATTAACCTACCTCCCTTGCGATAAGATTGAAAATCTATTGCAGAAATCTGACAGATTGTGGTAACTTGATGTGCTGTCATCTGTACATAAAATACTTGCTCATGTTCATCCATGAATTAATTATTTTCGTTAGTTTATTAATATGGACAAAATGCTGATGTTTTACTGTAGATATTCTAACCACCCTACCTCAAATTAAAACTCAAAATATTAAGCGCCAGCTACAGAGGTTCCAAAAAAAGCTATCTGACACATAGTACCTACAATAGAAATGTTTTAAATTTTGTCAACTTTTCTATAGCATGATCTGTCAGCTAACTATCTAGACCTTTATCTGGGACCTATGAAAATGATCGTTATTCCCTTGTTAAGGTATTTTACAGATGCTAATAATAAAGTTAAACTACAGCTTGACGGCTTTTCAGGCGTTACAAATACAACTCATACCTTACGAAATATGAGTTATTTTTTCTACCTAATAATTCCTAACAAACAAGCAAACACTGGAGGCATAACATGACAATAAGTAACATAATATGCTTAATCAGATAGTTTGCCGTCTCAGTGAACATTTGTCGGCAATATATCAGGCTATCATAATTAGCACTAATGCCACTAATTACTGTACATCATGCTTGATGTGTCTACACAAATAGGCATATATTATAACAACTAATATAAAGGTTCATGGTGTTTGCCGCGGATTCAGCAGGATCCAGACATTTCATGAACCCCAGGATACCTTTTTTTGGAGATAGGAAGCGGATCAATCGCCAAGCAACGTCAGGCACGGCCGGTCCATGAATGTGTGACCATCTTGTCATGACGAATTCCGCGTTTTAGCAGGCACGATAAAGTGGTGGGTCCCGGCTGTCATTTGAACATCTTTGGCAGTCGTTACGGGTAGTCAGAAGCCAGTAAGTCTGACAACCAGTCTTACGAAGGGGCATTCGGTTGCTCCGGTAACTTTGTGAAAAGATGATATTTGATGATACATGAGAGTGGACGCGAAATAATAACTATCAAATGTATAACAAGCAAAGGCTTACAAGTCTTTTGACTCACATATATGACTTAGTTTTACTTTGATCCGGGTTAAAGAGCACAGATAAAATGATTTCAAAGTATTTAACTACTTTAAAAAAATCGGAAGTATTTTTTTACGATAATCTTCGCAGACTTGCTGCCCCAAACGACATGTTTTGGAATAAAATATTGTTATGGCTGTCTTATCAATTCTCAGAAGTATACAAAAACAGGAGTCGCAATCATCCAACTAGGCGCTAAATTTAATTAATTCGGTTTTCCTCATAGCCTTATGCGATACCTAAAATTGCATCCTTACTTCATCATCATCTTTCTGTCATAATCCAGATTTCGGGCCTTCTTATTTCATTCTACCTGCTGTGTAACGGCATGTCTTTGCGGAGTTTGTTGCACCACTTCTTCTTTCCAGCAAAAACACATAGGAAATGGTGAAGGGCGGGTGTTTTTGGGGCTGTCTCATGTAATTTTGACGTTCGAAAAGTGCTGTTTACAGCCTTCTTTCAATAAATGCTTTATGATGATGACTTCTCACAAGTAATATTATTTTTAATCATGTCGGTTTTTATAATATTAGTAAGGATGGTATTAGCCGATTTATAAACTCTATTGACTTTAGAGAAATAGTACCTAGTTCGTTGTATTATTTTTAAGAAATAATTTCTTGTGTTTTGATCCAACTTAAAGCTTATAAACATTTGGAGATGCTTTTACGTTTTTAAGTAAGTACTTACTTACAAATTGTGACTTTATTAATATTTACAATTTGCAAAATAACATATTTACACTTAACAATATACAAATTAAAACTATTTTCTAAATATAAATAAATAACTAATAAAAAATAAACAATATATTATAAGTATGTACACTACGCGTCAAAGTATTCCACTTACTTGATTTAAATAATGCTACCTGTAGTAAAATATTGTGCAGTCTTCTTTTCAGCCATAACACTAAGAAGTGGTGAAAGAACCCTTCTTTCACCACTTCTTAGTCTTAGGGTGCTGTCCTTTAACAATTTTGACGTGAAAGTGTGCTAATGTAATTAACCTACTTTCAATAAATGATTTTGACTTCATTACAAGAACCACATACTCTACCTACGTACGAAATATCTGTCATCGGTTAACTATTGGTATTAAAATGAACAATCGTTGATGTTATTATGACGTCATCAAATTACAACAAAACCAACGATGCTGAAAGTTTAAAAATGGCGGCTGTATTTAGCATCGCATTTAGATAATAACTGCATGATAAGAATGGTCACAATAACGTCGCTATTAGCAATGACTAGCAAACAGTAGTTATAAACATGAACTAACTCTCACTATCAGACTGCATGCACACAACACACAACTCGATAACACTGAACGGAAAAAAACAAGAAACAGTTTAAATAAAACTTTTATTAAAAAAAATCTCTAATACCTAACTGGAACGAATTCCACTTCGTCTTTAAGATCTACGGCGTAAGTAGTGGCTTCTACGGCATTCCTATCCGGAATCTCGTTGGTTTTCAGGTCTTGTTCTTTGTCCTGGTCTCCTCTTCCTATCCCGACATCAACGTCCTGAACCTGAACTCCTTCATTCACGTTGGTTTCTATCTCCTCCCGGCTGCCAGCAAAGCTTGGTCCTACAGTCGTTTCGAACCCTCTTTGTTCCGTCGTGGTTGGCTCAGTCGGCACGATCGTTCCCTCCTTCAAGGGGAAAGTGATCTTCAGGGTTTCCCCCTCGAACACCCAGTTGCCAGTCACATTCACAGAGTCAGGCAGAGTCCTCACGTCCAAGTAATTCCTCTCGCTGCCTTCACCGAACTTGTGGTTGGCCTGAATCATCACCAAACCATCGCGTGCCTTTACAACGATGTCTTTCTCTTCGAATCCAGAAAGGCCGATGGTGATTTTGTACTCGTTGCCCACGATACCTCCTTGGGAAGTGGTTACAGAAGCAGGGAAGCGACGGGAGAAGTCAGCTAGCATGGTATCCAGGTCCCGCAGTTCCTTGGAGAGGTCCGACCAGAACCTGCCGGTGTCGAAGACATTTTCGTTGACGTAGGGGTGTGATCTCAAGTGGTAGTTGGAGAAGTAGGGCCTGGGTCTTTGTTCGAACATGTCGTCGAAGTCGAACTGCGGGGCCGCGGCCGCCCCGGCGACGAGAGCGCAGAGTAGCAAGGCGATCATTGTGTCTCGAATAGTCGTGAATCACTGGTGCGCGGGAGTGACCAGTGCGTCTTATATGTCCGGACGTCGGGTTCATAGGTTATCGTCGTTATCGCTTCACCACATTCTGGAGTGTGCAAACAATTTCGTCTGGTCTAAACAAGAGGTCTTGCATATTCTCAGAAGTAAAATTTCTTTGTTTAGTGTTTTTCGACCGTATGTTTTAGTGCTTAGAGTATATTTTGGTATGATTATGTATTTGTTTTGTGTGCTTATATTAGGTTATGTTCTCAATCAACTGAATGGAGAACAACAGTTGTTTATTGCGTTGAATTAAGTTATTTTTGTGTATCAATATCTTTAGGAGTTCCCAACACGTAGTCTCTCGAATATCACTCGATAAAGGTATTTTTAGGCGGGTAGTACACAGGTTATTTGGTAGCAGTTTGCTGCCTTACAGAAGAAATACTTACATTTAGGTACTCAAGACAGATAGATAGATAGATAGATAGATAGATAGATATTCTTTATTAGGTACACCAGTTTTTACATT
>NWSH02000517.1:1420274-1437085 GCA_002382865.2 Heliothis virescens
AATTTAAATAATTATTTTATATGGGAGCAAAAACTTGGTGACCACTTGTCAAAACTACCCACCAAGAAAAAAAGACAGTTTTCTTCATTCGGTTTATCGATTTATTAGTTAGATATAGAAAAGTCGAAAATACATCGAGTAGATTCTTATTATGTTAAAAATACTGTTTTATTTGTCAATAGTTGCAATAACTTTAACACCGATGAGATAATTATAATTTTTATAACTGTGTATTGTCACAAAGCATTTTTTTCATAGTTCTAGTCATTCAGAGATTATCTATGATGACTTCATCCTGTTCATTTTAGTACCTAAGTATAATACTTAAATAGTGTATACTCAGCCTAATATTCATATAACAAAATTGTTTATATTATACAACGCGACATCTATTTCCCTAAATGAATCATTAAGTTTCGATGAAATATAACTTCTATTAAAATGACGAACAAAGTAAGTAATAAGTAGGTACTAATGACCAATGCATTACTCACGATTATGTTTAAGTGCAAAAACTTGCATTTATTATGACTTTTACTCATAATTACGTCAATAACAACACTCAAATATCTGCCTAACCCTTTCCCGTCCAGTCTAACTGGATGTTGCTGAGTACCAGTATTCTACAAGGAACGACTGCCTATCTGGCTTCATCAACCCAGTTACTTGGGACAACCCATAAGACTGACTGTAAGATTTTGTGGCTTCTAACTATCCGACTACCAAAGATATTCAAATGATGACAACCGGGACCAACCAATGCCTAGTACATATAAGTACAGCTACAGCTTAACTAATAATAAAAATGCGAACGTAAGGCTGCTTTTCTACAGATGTGCTACGTTGGGATTCGTTTAATATCTACTAATTCTATTTATTGGTGCATTTTATTATTGCGTTCCTAGGTAGGAATCGTCATCGTTTCAAGACGTCGAAGGCAGCCTTTTATGTTTGTACGGGAGTCGGGAAGAAGTTCCCTCGAAACTTAGGTGAAACCGCGGGCAGGCGCTAGTTTACTTATAAAATGTTAGCAGTGCATTTTGTTTTGGATGTTCATCCATGATTTCATACTGTGTTTTTTGTCATGTGGCGGGGTGACCGTGTCAAAGAGATAGCTCAGGGGGAAAACCTGTTGCAAAATATAATTACATTCATTACCCTGTTATTGTATTGCTATCTGTAAAATCCAGCGATTTATTTATACTAGGTATTCCAACAAACTCCGCCTCTTATACTTTAAACCTTAACTGAATCTCTAGAAAAAAATTAAAACCAAAATAAATCAAATCAGTCCAGCCATTCTCGTCTTATAGAGAGACTCACGATCTGCAATTCAGTTTTAGGATTCCGTACCCAAACGGATCCAAACCTCTGATCGGCCCTCTGTCTATCATCAGGTTCTATCTCAAGAACCGTTATCGCTAGAGAGTTTAAAGGATCATGACCATCAACGGTCCTGGTTTTTCTCATGCCTCAAGATAAAAATTATATCACAATTATTTTCTTTATTTTTGAAGACATTCTGCAATTAGAATGCTAATTTAGTATGGGGGTTTATTTTGTAAACCTAACAAGTTATGAAATTGTTTTGATAAATAAAATGAATGAGGGTTTTCTAAAATGGTCTTCACCAGATGGCAGCACTGTAGCGTCAGGTCCAAACACAAATCAAAACTTGTATTTTTCGATCGTTTTTTGATGTAAATACATTCTTAGAATGTTTGAAAAATAATATATTTTCCTTTACTTTAATTTTATAGTAGTTAGACTAATCAAATTGCGGTAATAACCTTTCAAAAAACTTTTCCTTGTAGCAATGACTATTGTACCTCTTTTTTTAGCTGAATCTTCAGTTTGGCCTTTAATTAACCTTAATAAATCAATAACACTACTAAATGCGTAAAATTTCACGAAAAAATCATTCGATCAGTTGGAATCTGTACTATCTGACAGCTATTTGGACCTGACGCACATGAAGCGCTCTCTGGTGGCAAAAAAAGTTTTGAAAACCCTCAATTTAGTATTTCACACACACAGTGGTCGTATTATTTTGCTTTCAAAACTTTTTAAAGCAATTTCACTTTGTTGTCTAACGATACATGTGAATAATTGGATTTTTTTAATTATCTTGCTTCGGTTTGATATAAATCGAACCTTTTTACTAGATTAATGATGATAGAACTAAATCAGTCATTTGAAATAATTATGTGTCGAGTGTATTTATTCAAGTAATCGATTTTGATTTAAAATCTAAATGCCACTTTTTGTTTTCACACNGATATAAATCGAACCTTTTTACTAGATTAATGATGATAGAACTAAATCAGTCATTTGAAATAATTATGTGTCGAGTGTATTTATTCGAGTAATCGATTTTCATTTAAAATCTAAAGTGGCAACATTGGTGTCAGTGTCTCAAATTGAATTGTCAAAAAGTCCAATGTCAATTGCGCATAAATATTACAGTTTTTTTTGTGTTGATCGACTATCGAGTCCTACTCTCCACAGTAATTGTGATCTACATTGTGTAACTATTTGTTTATTTCTAGTTTTCAATCACTATCGCTAACTTTAATGTGAAATTGTGAATCTTACGCCAGGACGTTTTTATGCCAGGAAGTTTTCACTTTGTTTGAAGTTTGTGTGTGATTCGTATTTTGTTGTACTGTACTGTGTACTACTTAGCGACTACTGAAAATGTCGACCACTTCGCGTGAGGTACCGACTACAATGACAATTGACCGGCGAAACCGGTGTATCAACTGTTTTTTTTGCAATCCTAAGAGAGCAACGCAGGTATTCTTTGGGACAAGCTACTACTCAGATGTTCAATGTGTTACAGTCATGGATAACTCCTACTCAGGTAAGCACATTCTATTGACATTTTCATACCTATCAGTCTATTTCTTGATTTCTCAGACAGTTAAACCTACCCAATCATTCTCTCGTTTCTATATTTTAATTTTTGCTTTTTATAAGTCACTTAATAAAAACTATAGACAAATGATAGCATAAAATCAATGTCACAATGCTGAAATTGGAATCACTCTGTGCTGTAAGTACAAAATATAATTATGTTGTGCGGCCCACTCAGTTAGGCTTGAAGTCAGTGATTGTGACATTCCTTTGCTCATTCTAATATTCTATATTTTAATTACCTTTTTTTATAATTCATTTTTTTGATTGCAGCTGTCTCCAGGAAGTATAATTTGTTCTGAGTGTTTTGGACTGTTTCTAAATCGAGTTAACACAATGAGCGAAGGAAGTGCTATACCTTTGCCTGTTCTTGGACATAGAAGAATCTGCTTTCATTGTGGAAATTCTACTTTTAGAGCACCAAGAACATACCCTGTGTGACATGATTGACAAGAAAGAAACATTTTAATGAGACTGGTTCCACTGTACTTGGTAAATATTTATTAGTATCTTATTGAGAATATGACGTGTCTATTAGGGAATCTGTCTACTAGGGCTAACAGAAAAAATATTTAAGCACCTTATTTTTTTTAGGTTTCCTGAATGGAACGTGTATGTGCAAAAAAATGTTGGAGATCAGCTACGAGAGAAGTACATAGGCAACAGCAGCATGATTCAAATCATCATACTGTAGCACGTGCTGTGTCAAGTGATGATTTCAATATTCCTGAGCCACAGCCTCTTCCATCTTCAAGACCAGTAGCAGTTCAATTAGCGGCACCAAAAATCATATCATCTTTGTATAGATGTGCTGCATATTTGTTAATTGTTTTGAAAATGAACGTCTACTTGTAGTATGTGCTATAAAAGATTTATTATTGTATCATAATAAATTCTATATAATATGTGTTGCAGCATGTGTTTGTCGTCACCACTTGGATCACGGTTCTTGGAATGAATTAACCTCCCAATTGAGGGATTAATACTGGCAGTCAATTTGATAATATTATGACTATGATGCAGCGAGCAGCTGATAACAGACTTGATTTTTGAATCCAGGCATGTGAACAGTCGTACATATGACACTTATTTATTAATAAGCAGAGAGGATGCTGTCGCAAATACATTACAAGCCACAGTAGGTTATTGTTGCAACTGCCTTGTTGGTAAGCGAACTGTTGGCTGCTGTGCTCACATAATGACAGTGGTGTGGTTTTTGAGTTGAGCTCGATACAATGATATCACTGCTCCAGCATCTTATTTAGATGACTTTTTTAATAAAAATGATGAATGAAGTCATTCGTTGTTCCTATATGTATGTATAGGTACCTACCTAATTACTGTAAGGGTTACATATACTATGATTGATTATATACCTGCCATGTAGATGTAGGTTGGTATATAATCAAGTTTAAAGTGCCAACAGTTTCTCTGGATCAAATTAAAGATCTCTTTGAATTCTATTGTTTTTTTTTACACTTCTTTCTTTCTTTTACACACAGACAGGAGCACTCCCTCAGTCTAATAGCCCGATGGGTCAACAATCCTACACGACTGGAGAGAGATCAGGCGCAAGACCGATATTAACGTGCTCTCCGATGCACTCATCAAACACCAACTCCCAGACTCCGGGCTAATATGTGAAAGTTTCTAAAACCCACAAAGCGAAAATCGTGAAAGTCGCTGAGCAGAGCAGATTCGATACCAGCGGGTGATAAAGGTGCCTTAGGGTTAAGGTTATATTATCCCCATACTTGTCCTCGGAAACACGCCTACAAGTAATGAGATAGATGTGATATTCCATGTTTACGAAGGCTGCACTGTACTTATCACCATGAAGGGTGAAAGAGTACAGACGACAGCACATCGGTTACCACAATCTGTCGAATTTCTGCAATAAATTTTCAACCTTATCACAATAATGGAATGTTAATGTTCGATTGTTAAAATTTGACAGATTCGGGTAGGTTGACCTGCTGTCGTCTGTACTTCGCCTCCTATACCTACTTCTAAGATGAATATTCACCGGTGGGACTCCGACACTTATTTTGCGCCATCTATGAAATCATTTGTGAACTAAAATTGTTATGGTTTCACACCAATATCATCTTCAATTTATTATGTTACGTTTGTGTCAAAGTTGGTTATTATTTTCAAAGATGGCGTTAGTTGCTTCAATTTAGCAACATCATAAGATAGCAAGTGATATTCTTCGTCTAAAAAACTGTAGGAGCAATAAAATAATAATTGTAGGGTTTCCTAGTGTAACGTTTTATTTAAATTTTAATGCTATAACTTAATTATCGCGGTTCAGCTAGGCAGGTTATGCTGCTAACAGTTTATTGAATTGGATTTAAATAACGCAATAGGTAAGATTACTAAAACTGTTGGAGTTTTAAAAGCATACCTATCTAATGCCTATCTATTACTTCAGACGACAGCAGGTCAACCTACCCCAATCTGTAAAATTTTACCAATCGAATATGTGCCTTCTGTTATTGTGATAAGGTTGAAAATCTATTGCAGAAATTTCACAGTTGTCGTAACTTGATGTGCTGTCGTATGCACCTGACTGTATAGGTAATAGAGAGAAATGAAACAAGTAAATTACATTTTAATGACTAGAACGTCATTTAATTGAAATAAGTAGTAGCATCAAAAATGCAAAAGAAATCATAGCTTCACAAACACAATGAGAGCTTGGAATGACACATTGATAGTGGGTTAACTCTCTTGGTCCACTATCTGACGAGTACTTGTGGTTTGGATTGGAACCAATGGCTTCGTGTGAATAAAAATAAAATAAAGATATTTATTTTAAGATGTGATTTTATTCACCATTGACACTCAAATTTTTCTCAAAGTATTCTCTTAGACAGTGACAGCTTTTCAAATTAAAACATGTAGAAAAATAAACTTATATAAGAATAAAAAGATCTCATACTAAAGTTAAACCTCTTTTTATTCTAACACTCCTCCTTAAGTTCATTTCTCTACTTTCATCCATCACACACTCACACCACACCCATATTCAGTGCACACCATTTAAACTTCCCTTTCAACAAAGGTTTAGTCAGAGCATCTGCAACCATATGAGCTGTCTCCACATACTCAAGAACAATATGTCCATGCTCGACTGCTTCCCTTATAAAATGGTGTCGCACGTCTATATGCTTCGTGCGTTGATGGTGCACAGGGTTTTGTGCAATAGCCACAGCAGATTGGCTATCACTAAGGACCTTCATTGGCGCCTCAGCTTGACTAGTGATCTCTGAATACAACCTCTTCAGAAAGATTGCCTCTCTAGCTGCTTCGGACATAGCTACATACTCAGCTTCTGCCGTAGACAAAGCAACTGTCCTCTGCTTCCTACTCTCCCAAGAGATTGCAGCTCCCATATGCAGAAACACCATACCCGAGTACGACCTCCTGTCATAACAAGTGGCATGACTTGCATCTGCGTAACCCTGCACTTTGCTCAGTCCTGTCTTCTTGTACTGTAGCCCTAGGCTCTTAGTACCCTTCAAATATCTCAGCACTCGTTTAGCTGCTATCCAGTGCTCCTCAGCATAGCAGGTGTTAAACTGGCTAAGATAGTTAACTGAATGTGCAATATCTGGCCTCGTGCAAACAGATAAGTACATCAGTGAACCAATCAAATTCTGATATGGAATCGCCGGATCAGGTTTATGTTCAGGTCCAGGCTTCTCAAGCTTTTGACCAGGAACTGATGGTGTTGAAGCTATCTTGCAATCAGCCATCCCAAAAACCTTCAAAATTTTGTTGATATACTTCTCTTGATCAACTTTGACTCCTATATCATCTTGTGTTATGTGCATACCCAGAATATCCTCTGCCTTTCCAAGATCCTTCATCTCAAATTTGGTCATTAGGTCTCTTTTGACTTTGCGCATCTCTTCCGCATCGTTCCAAAATATAAGCATATCATCTACGTAGACAGCTAGTATGATGATCTTGTTACCCTGGGATCTCGTGTATATGCACGGCTCATTTTTGCTTCTCTTAAATTTCAGCTGTAACAACTCTTTGTTCAGCTTATGGTTCCATGCTCTAGGGGCTTGCTTTAATCCGTAAAGCGATCGCTTAAGTAGACACACGTAGTCTTCTTTTCCCTTTTCATGAAAGCCTTCTGGTTGTTTCATATAGACCGATTCCGTTAATTCTCCATTCAGGAACGCGGTTTTTACGTCCATTTGATCTATATGTAACCCCTTCTGTGCTGCAATGCTTAGAAGAACTCTCAATGAACTATGTCTGACTACCGGGGAGAAAGTCTCGTCATAGTCTATACCACATCTTTGGCTAAAACCTCTGGCTACAAGTCGAGCTTTGTATCTGCGTCTATTTCCCGGCTCTTCTTTGATTTTAAATAACCATTTAGAATCAACGACGTTGCTCGCTTGTTCAGGTTTTACCAAAATCCAGGTGTTGTTCTTCTTTAAAGCATCTATCTCCTCCTGAATTGCTGCTCTCCATTTTCTACTGTCAGGTCTTGATAGCGCATCTTGAACTGAAGTAGGATCTTCCGATTCTGCAGCTTGATACAGCACATAATCCGGAAACTCTTTCTTTTTCCTAACTCTAAGTGGATACCTCCGCACCACCTCTTGAGGTTGTTCGTCGACAGTTACATCAGACTCACAATCTTCAAACTCTACATTGTCTTCTTGATCTTCGACAGTTGACTCTGGTTCAGGGACTGGAGGGGGACTCGTCTCTTCATGAGTACCTTGTTCCACTTCTTGAGTCTGATTGTCCTCAGTTGTATCAGACTCGAGACCTTGAGGAACTGAAACTTCTTCAGGAATGTATGCTCGTTCCACCTCTGGGATCAACACTTCCTGTTCAGTCTGTCTCTCCTTCCCATTATCTCTCTTTGTTTCTTGAGCTTCAATAAATACAACATCCCTTGCCTTGTAAAGTCGATGCGTCTTTGTATCCACTAGTCGATATCCTTTAGAGTCTTCACAGTATCCTACTAGGGTTAACTCCATGCTTTTTGCATCCAACTTCTTCCTCTTTTGGTCTGGAATGTGCATAAATGCTTTGCTTCCAAAAACTCTTACGAAACTGAGGTCAACTTTCTTGCCTGTCCACGCTTCCTCTGGCGTTTTCCTATTTACGGCAATAGTCGGCGATCTATTCTTCAAGAAAACTGATGTTTGGACTGCTTCTGCCCAATAGGCCTTTGACAAATTTGCTTCTTCGAGCATGCCTCTCGCCTTCTCGAGAATAGTCCTATTTGCCCTCTCGGCCACTCCATTTTGCTCTGGCGTATAGTCTATCGTGACTTGATGTTGGATCCCATTTTTCTTCAAAAAATCATCCATCTTTTTATTGACGAACTCGGTTCCGTTATCAGTGCGCAGGATCTTAATTTTCTTGCCGCATTGATTCTCAGCATACGCTCTAAAATCTGTAAATTTTTCAAAAACTTCACTCTTCAGTTTCAAAAAATATACAAATGTTTTACGTGTAAAATCGTCAATAAATGTCAAAAAATATCTATACCCGCCAATAGAAGGAATGTGCATAGGTCCGCATACATCCGAATGTATCAAACCTAATGGTTCCTTAGCTCTCGTCGCAACACCTTTGCGAAACGGTTGTCTGGTTTGTTTTCCTAAAATGCATGGTACGCACTCTAGTTTAGAAGAGTTATTAGGAAAACTCACCCCTGTCGCCATCTTATCTCTAAGAAGTTTGAGGTTGTGTAGGCCTAGATGTCCCATCCTCCGATGCCACAGCCTCTGCTGATCATAATCTGTCGTTACTAGCGCAGAACCCTGTGAACAGCACTTAATCTTATAAATGCCTCGTTCTTCCACACCTTTCACAACAGCCGTACCTCGTACCTCACACTCATCCTTCTTATAGACCTCGCAACCTTTCTCTGTAAACACAATCACGTGACCCTTTCTCGCAATTGCATACACACTCAACAAATTGGAAGCTAACTCAGGTACATACGTAACATTATTAATCGTTAATGCTGCAGACTCACATTCAACCGTACCTTCACCTTCACCATACACTTCATTACCATCCGCACAGATCACTCTCAAAGCCTTAGGAGTCTTCTTCAAGCTTCCTTTGAACCAAGCCTTGTAGTTCGTCATGTGTGTCGACGCGCCCGAATCGATTATCCAGTCTCCTGGTTGCGGTGTCGTCGTCATACCCATCGCGTAGGCTTGTAAAGCTTCCTTCTTCTCTTTAGGATTATTTGGACATTCCATGGCCTTGTGTGGTCCATCACAAATAAAGCATTTGATCTTTCCTTTGACCTTCTTGGGTTTACTCTTACCCTTGTGCTTATTCGTTAGTAATGCTGATGTAGGTTGGCTTGCACTCGAGCTTGCCGTATAGTTATCTTCCATTTGAAATAGTTTTGTCTTTACATAGTCGGTAGTTAGTGACACATTGCTGTTCTCTAAACTCAATCTCATGGGTTGGAACTCCGCCGTAAGTCCTTGTAGTAGTAAAGCAGCCAACAGTTCATCGTCAACCTCTTTTCCTAGGTCTTCTAGTTCCTGAGATACCATCATCATTGATGTCACATATTCCCTCACAGTTGGGAATTGTTCCAGCTTCATGCTTACTAACTTTGACAGTAAACGACACCGGTTATTTAAACCTTTATCTTCAAATGCAACTCGCAGTGCTTCCCAAGCATCTTTCGCTGATTGAGCTTTGCGTACATGCACTAGACATTGCGACTTGACCATCATGCAAATTTTTGCCCTGGCTTTTTGGTCTCTCTTCATGCCTTGAGTATCAGTTGCTGCAGGCGTGACACTTGTGTACTCCCACAAGTCGTCATGAATTAGGTGTAGTTCCATCATAAATTTCCAAGTGGAATAATTGCTACACCCATCCAACTTCTCCATTGATACGCTACTCATACAGCCTGAACTACCAACCGATTGGGCCATTGTTGAATTTTGACCTTGTGGCGAACCTCCGTCACCAGCTGTCTCCAAGTACGTCGTCAATGCCCATAACCTGATAGTGGGTTAACTCTCTTGGTCCACTATCTGACGAGTACTTGTGGTTTGGATTGGAACCAATGGCTTCGTGTGAATAAAAATAAAATAAAGATATTTATTTTAAGATGTGATTTTATTCACCATTGACACTCAAATTTTTCTCAAAGTATTCTCTTAGACAGTGACAGCTTTTCAAATTAAAACATGTAGAAAAATAAACTTATATAAGAATAAAAAGATCTCATACTAAAGTTAAACCTCTTTTTATTCTAACACACATGAACACAAGTTTAACCCACCAACATTTCTTGAACATCTAGCCTTGTTCTTCCTTGCCTTCTTGCTTGCTTTCTTGTTTCTTCACCGGCCCCGTGTGGACAATAGGTACCACTCTTTCATTGGATGCTTTCGATGGGGGTTTCAACGGCGCCGTGATTGAGAGCACGCCATCGGAAGACAGTTTAGACATCACAGAATCGGCATCAATACCTTCGGGTAACGCGTACCGCCGACAGAAGCTTCGAGAAATAAATCCATGCTCGTCCTGCTTTTCTTCGTGTTTAGCTTCGACTACTAAATATCCGTCAACAGTTTTGACAGAAATTTCCTCCGGCGCAAAATGTTGGACGTCGAGATTCACCTGGAATTTGTCCTTATCAGCTTTGATTGTGGAGCCGGTGTCCTGGGCTGCAGCCTGAAGGTTTCTCCATGGTCTGTAGTAGTCCCGGGAGGCTTGAGGTACTGCGATGATGGTTAACTGGTCCTGCGGTGTCAAGCCCAAGCCGAAATGTTGGTCGAGGAGACGGCGTGGGTATTGCCTTGGGCGCTCGTACTCGAAAAAGTATGGATACAGCGACATTTTGACTTGTTTATAACGCGTTCACTGATTGATAATTCACTTGTTAAGAGTTTTGAACTCTTGAATACTCTGCGATACTTTCGCTCGCTTATCTGACGTCTTCCAATTGACTGAATGACAACTAAAAGCCGGCCGGCATATTTATATCGCTGACAGCGCCATCTAGTAGCAGATAGAATTTTCTCGAATGCGACCGGAGCGCTCTAGAATGTGCATGAAGGCGCGCGCAATCGCGCATGCGTGTTGCTTGCCAGGTGTTGCGAACATTCTGGTTGAAACTCAAGAGATTGTATTTTTGCGTGTAGGTACTTTAGGAAATGACCGGTGGTCACCGGTGTAAAAAATAGTTTATATTTTCATGTTTTTATTTAAGTGTAATGTTTTTACTAAACAGTTACTATTTCAGTTACTATTGATTCAATAGCCAAGTTTAATTTTGTACATCCAAAATAATAAACATGGAATAATAATACATCAAGCAATTCGTAGTAAATTATTTTATTACCAGTTTTATGTACAATAGATAATGATGACTCATCATGCACTTAACGTTAAAGCTACAGCAATTGTAATATCTACCAAATGTTCCTTACCACTGGCTACACTAGCGCTGCCTGGTGTCGAGTAGCGTCAACAGCGCTTCTAGAAAGTCTTTAGAAAGTTCACGTTTCTTCAACCTTTTCTCGAAAAAGGATTTTATATACACGCGTACATGCGTATGTAGCATTTTGTACGATGTTTACACCTTTGCTCGATATTTTTTACAACCGCTAATAAAAGTATGTAGTTTTTGGTTACCCATTACGATATTTTTGTTATCAATATGTAATTAATGTTAACTTTTATTTGAGGGCATTGAATTAGGTATCACTATTTTCCATACAATACAAATACATATTATATGAAACTTTCTTAGGAAACTATCTCAACAACAAATTTAAATACTTAATAAACGATGGTTTCTAACTGGACAATACAATAGATGCCAGCACGTTAACCTACCACAATTTGTCAAATTTCTTCAATAGATTTTCTACCTTATCACAAAAGCGGAAGGTAAATGTTCGATTGGCAAAGACAGATTCGGGGAAGTTGACCTGCTGTCGTCTGTACCTGTATAGAGTACCTGTACTTGTACTTTCCAATTAACAGATAATTATACGAATACCTAATAAACTAGTCTAATTTTCATTTCTATTGGCTCTGATGGGCTGTGATTAACTTTCTATGATTATTTCTGGTAAAATGAAATAGCAGTTCTCAAAAAAAAAACATATAGAAAGAATCAGGTGGTTTTACGTCTCATAAACATAATAAATACGACCATGAGATGTCCTTTATTGATTACTCGCACACATTCAACTCTCGGACTGGGGTGTGCCAAATTGTATGCAAGTATCACTATACAATATGGTGTGTTTGTATGAATGCATGCATCTCTCATTACTGGCCGGTTTGTGGAACTGGAAACCTTTGGTTGTAGTACTAGCTGCATTTAAATATCGTCGTCAGCTAAATAAGTGGTTTCTTAAATGTTTATTCCTGAGGTTTGTGTGTGTTTGTAATGAACAAGAATAAATATAAATGTTGAAATGACTCTACGTCTTTAACTTTATGTTAAAATAGAAACATGACATTTGTGAAATAATTCAGTTAATTAGCAACTAAGATTCTTTTTTTTTGGAAAAAAATCGTAATTATACTGATCCTTTCCCTTTAAAAATCTTGTAATAAATAAGCTGATAATAACGAAATGATGATATGAACTCTTTTCAAGTGATCTAGACTTTATTGTTATAAATAAACAACTATTAAAAAGATTTTATTTATTTGTAACAAATAGTATACAAACTTCGTGCAATGTTTACAACAACTGGCCAGACAGACTTCGGTTACAGCCTGCGCAGAACGTCATGCGCCGTGCAAATTGATACGAAAGCATCAAACGCTGAACGGCATTTCTTTTTCGTTTCGAAAATATCTGAGAATATGTCGATTTTACCATATCTTCTCGAAATGGAGCGGCCCAGGCGATTGGCTGACCAACATTTCGCGTTAGCATTAACTCCTGAAGACATTCTAACAATGGTTGCTCCTCAATATACCTCTGATTACTACCGGCCCTGGAAACAACTGTCAAACTTGCTTCGCGATGCCGGCTCAACAATCAAATCTGATAAAGCTAAGTTCCAGATCAACTTGGACGTGCAGCATTTTGCACCCGAAGAGATTTCTGTGAAGACTGTTGATGGATTTGTTATCGTCGAAGCTCGTCATGATGAGAAGAAAGATGAACATGGATGGGTGTCCCGTCATTTTAAAAGGAGGTATGCCCTGCCTGAAGGATGTACCCTTGACTCTGTTCAATCCTGCTTATCTTCGGATGGAGTTCTGACTGTTACCGCGCCACTGGAGCGTCCGCAGGCCGTGAATGAACGCATGGTGCCTATTATCAAGACTGGACCAGTGAAGACTCAAATTGATGGCTCTAAGACTGAACTGGGAGATGGTGAAGCTCCGAAGTCTCCGGTAGAAAATGGTCAGTAAATGCATTTGCAACTGTTGCGACGGGCGCGGCGCCAATTCAAGAATAGTTGCTTCCTAACAGATGATCTTGACCCTCAATGGATATCAAATGAATCAAATTATTTGTGTCGACATGACGTATGTAATAGTGCAATATTCTACACTATTTTCAAATGTGTCTAGACTTCTTCGTTTACATTCCAATAATATTTGGGCAATGTTTTAGTACTCAATTATTTATTAAATTATTTGTGTGAAATATTGTTTTTTCCTTTCTATTTACCAAACGGATATGAATGTGTTATAACGTGGTACCTGTTGCAGCTCTTGGTAGATCAATAGAAGTCTAAATATGACAGTGGGATTATTATAGCTATAGAATTCAGAAGTTCTATATTTAACAGTTCACAATATTTATTTTGGTCAACAATGAGTACAATGACTATAATTGAATGACATCCACAAATAGATCGTGTAATGAATTTCATGATTCATTTTTAGCACTGGTATTGTATATTTAGCAATTGAATTGCAAATTGCATTTAAATTGTCGTCATGTTCTAGAAAAGGTTACAGATAAAATTCTATATAACTATCTGGTAGATAATTCCATAGAAAAGTAGTCAAATTAAAAACATTTCTATGTGGATACCTATCTGGAACCTGTGCAACGGGTCATAAGTCTTTTTGCTTAACTAATTTTATTTTTATAGTGCAGGTAAAGGTATTTTGCTAAAGGTTTAAAGTAAAACAAATTGAATATCAATACTGTTAAGTTTATTGGAAATAAAAAATAAAAATAGGCAGATACATATAGCACAGATTCAAATCAGTCTTACAAGAAAATAATATTTACATCATTTACATACTTAATAATAATTCAGTGAGCTTATTCTGTTATTGGTTCTGATGATCCAATTTGCTTCTTGATGGGTCCTGTGTGAGTGATTGGCACAATCTTCTCTCCTGTAGATGGCAGGGCCAGTACTTTCGGTGCTGTGACCGTCAAAACGCCATCAGAAGACAGTTTAGACTCCACGGTGTCAGGTAAACAACCCTGTGGAAGTGCATATCGCCTCACAAACTGTCTGGACACGTAACCATGTTCATCTCGCTTCTCTTCATGCTTTCCTTCGACGATAACATGACCATCAACGACTTTCACATTAACTTCTTCAGGTGAAAAGTGCTGAACATCGACATTCACTTGAAACTTTTCGTCGTCTGATGTAATTTTGCCAACTTCGTTCAAAGCCAACTGGTTCATAGCCGATGATAGTTGTTCGATAGGTTTCAGCATGTTCTCCCATGGTCTGAAGACGTTTTCCCAAGGTTTGAGGAATGATGGGCCGAAGAAGTCGCGAGGAACTAGCTGGTTGTACGGAGAATAGCCGAAGAAGTTGTCAGGTCTGAAGAATTCCTTTTCCATGAGGCGGAATGGCCTTTCGAAG
The DNA here is from genome assembly GCA_002382865.2 of Heliothis virescens. Lineage (NCBI taxonomy): Eukaryota > Metazoa > Arthropoda > Insecta > Lepidoptera > Noctuidae > Heliothis > Heliothis virescens. The sequence goes on from NWSH02000517.1 coordinate 1,435,034, forward strand.
TCGTAGAAGTAAGGATTCAGCGACATTTTAGTCTGTTTGTTTACTTATGTCTCGTTTTGGACAGTACACTTTCTTGGTAATCAACTGCCGGCTCCCAGCCTATCTCCGTATTTATACCCGGGCGACACCAACGCCACCTGGTATCGTTGACGTGCGTCAATTTCGAGAAAGTGCTACGCTACCCCAACACGAACGTTGTGGAACACGCTAGAGATGAATAATAATCGCTTCGCAGTTGATTCTAGAAAACCCTGTTGTATGTAGAATTGCGCTAAGCGCCATCTAGTGAGGATATTTAAAATCAAATGTAGCATGTTTCTGTAAAAGACGCCATCTCGTATCGAGTAGGAGAATTAAAAGTTTGTAAATAAAACATTGTATATTTGACACATGCTGACGTGTTTGTTGATACTTTTGGGTAGATATCAAAACATAGTATTAGTAGCGACTTTGTGATAACATTATGACGTTATATTTGTAACAAAACATATTTTAGCTTGCGGTGTTTTTAAAACAATTAACAACACTGACATAAATAACCTTTAGCGGACATATTATACTGTAAAAGTAGTAGGTATCAAAAGTGCAAATCCTTTCTTATAGGGACCTGCCTTATTCTTATAGGCACGTATATCAAGCTTTTTTTCAGGATAGGTTAGGTTAGTTTAGTGCTGCCGGTAGTAGCTTATGGATCTGTAAGATAGTAAGGTTTATTCTTTAGAGAATAAATAGGTACAGACGCCAGCACATCAACGCGTAACCTCAATCTGCCAAATTTCTTCAATAGACTTTTCGAAAATATAGGCAAGACAAGATACCTAATCATGTATTATCACCTACTCATACGTTATTTAGTTTTCGTTTAGGAACCTTCTAAAGACATAATTATGTGAGGTAATAATTTGTAATTCTAGGCAATAAAGTTCTTAAAAATAATGCACATTGTTTAAATATTTTTATGGACGCATTGTCCACATAGTAATAATTAAGTGCAACTAATTTAATGAGCATTATTGAAACAGTCGTTGACTTTATAGCACTGATAGTTGTATACAGGCTGTAGTTATAATTTTACTTATTTGTACATACATTCATTTCAAAAAAATGCATGTTCGGATATTTCTAAAGATTTTTAATGAATATTATGTAATAATATGTTTAATTTCTATTTATCTAGGTGAAACTGATATTAAGTAGGTAATGAAGCAAAATATTGGGATAATAATTATATGTGTAGGTAATTTTAAGTTTAAAAAATATATAGGTAATATTGAATAACATTAATTAAGTCATAGAAAAAAAAAACAAAAATTTCATCAACATCTTATATCTTTTCCAGTTATGCTAGAAAAAAATGTAAAAAAAATATTTACAAAATGAAAATTAATAACCAAATATTTATTGGGCATTGATTCAGAACAGCCTGTAGTGGTTCAATTAATAGGAAGAATAGGTAGAAGAAGGCCATCGCGCTAACCGGCCAACTCTTGCACTACCGTAGTGCACTCCGATCAGAGCCCACGATTTCGCTAATATTAATACTATGTATTTATACATCATCGCTGTTTTTTACTTAGCAGCGTTGTCTAGGTGAGTAATTAGCCCAATAATTATACAAATGATATAAGAAATTCGACTTTATTTTAATAATCTAGAAAAGATTATGTGCCAACAAATAATAGAGCAATTGAAGACTTGAAAACGTCAAAATAAATACCTAAAAAATTAAGATTTTATCATCAATCTACAATATGGCCCAAGATCCCAGGGCCACCAGACGTCACGTATTTTCTGACGAAGAAAATGTGGACGATTGGGTAGTGTTAGTATGTACTAAGAACGCATGCCTATCGGCTAGCTTGCTCAGACGGCCAATTTTCAGGTATCGGGTAATCAAGGTACATAAAAAGATTACTTACCTCACGTAAATTCTCCAAGGTGATTTTTACGTATATTTTAGGCAATATCCTTAAAAATAAGTCGCCAATACTCCCAGACCGTTTCCGTCAGCCGTTTTGCTTTGCAGACGCTTTAAAGCTCCCAAAATAATTA
>NWSH02000517.1:1447475-1459296 GCA_002382865.2 Heliothis virescens
GCTTTATTATTTTCAGGTAGTACCTTGGGGCTTTCGAAAAGCGCTGAACTGGATTAAACTCGCCTATAAAAATCCCAAAGTCCTGGTGACAGAGAATGGCAGATCCACTCAGCCCGGTCTATCCGACATCGACCGAATATCCTACATCGATGAGTATCTGCGTGCTATGCACTCCGCTATGTACGAGGATGGCTGTAACGTGATTGGCTACACTTACTGGAGCTTTTTGGATAACTTCGAATGGTCGAGGGGATACTCGTAAGGACCAAATCTAAAAGTTTAAAAAAAATCCTTTGCTTAAAAATTGCTGTATTTCCACTTTTTAGGGTTCCATACCCAAAAGGGTAAAACGGGACCCTATTACTGAGACTTCGTTGTCTGTCTGTCTGTCTCCAGGCTGTATCTCATAATCCGTGATAGCTAGAAAGCTGAAATTTTCACAAATGATGTATTTCTGTTGCCGCTATAACAAATACTAAAAATTAAAAAATATATATATTAAGGGGGTCCCCAAACAACAAACGTGTGAAAGCCAAAATACAAACATTTTTCGGGCAGCAAATTATAACTTTGTTATTCATATATTTGTATGAAATACCAAGTTGTTTTTTGCTGCCCGAAAAATGTTTGTATTTTTGCTAGCTGTAGGTAATAGATACGTTCATTTTATATAGATAATGGTACGGAATACTTCGTGCGCGAGTCCAACTCGCACTTGACCGGTTTTTTTTAATGAACAGAGAGTTGTCTTGTTTGAATAATTCGCATAATTAATTGCAACAATTTGTCTTCCAGCGAGCGTTTTGGGCTTATTGAAGTGGACTACAAGTCACCGAACCTGACTAGGACGCCGCGCCAGTCTGCCAAGTACTTCACCAATGTCGCCAAGACTGGCTGTCTGCCAGACAACTTAGCTGACTATATTGAATAGGATAAATTAAAATTTTCTACTGTTTTTACGTACGACAAACGATGAAAAAAATATATAAAGAATTTCAGAAAATTCTTGTTAATTACGAGCAGTTCTGTAAAGTAATGTAGATTATTGTTTTTACAAAATAAATTACGATTAGAAATACCGTGTTATAAAATGAAACCTACATTGTTGACATTTCATTTCAATGATGTTCAAAATCAGTTACTTTTTTACTCAGTGTCACTCTATCACATAAACCTAAGAAAACTCCTCATGTTAAAGCACATCAAGCCGTTTAGGCTCTCAAGCGTAACGTAGAAATATGCATACATATTGAACTCTAAAAACATAACCCTCTTTCAGTCGGAATGTTAGGAGCATACTGTTAAACATCGCTCAAAAATGATCTCTCACCGATCGTGTCGGATTTTCCGTTCCGTCGGGCTATGAGAGTGAGGGAATAGGGAGTGCAGCTGTGTCAAACATGTTCTGCGCAGCTGGCTGATTTCTTTATATGAGAACAGCACAGCCGCCGTGGCCGACAATCGGCCATGGACGCTATTACTGTCGAGTGGATACTTGCTTTGAATAGTACAAATTATTCAATTATTTATGGTCAATTTTGTAAGATTTGTGCGAAGTTAATTTTAGCAAGCTGAAATTAAAAATATTCATTTACTACTTTTGAACATCCTGTAGCATTTGGGCGCATATGAAATAGACGGCCACCATACTATCTGTTGCACTATAGTAGTGCGCTTCGATCAGAATTACTGATATCGCCATGACCACTACTATACACTTGTACTGCGCTATATTATACCTAGCTTTGTCTTATCGGTGAGTATTACTTTTTATAATATTGAAGAACGCCAATGCTTCAAATCTGACGAATCTTAAGACGATTTATGTAAAATATTTTATCTAAAATTAAAAGGTCATCTTTCAGTAAATTTTCAATAATTTCATATCCTTTATTTAGTGATCGTGGTTACGGCAAAGCCGCGCGGATTGGTCTATCCTAAGGTTAAGCAATGCTCGGTGCGATCAATCTGTGAATGGGTGATCATTTTGTCGTAACGAGTTCTTCCGTGTTTCAGAAAGCATGATAAATTGGTGGGTCCGGGCTGTCGTTTAATTTTTATCTTTGGCGTCACGTGGTAGGGAAAAAGCTAGGCAGATGATCATGTAATTTATTTATTCCAGTGTAAGTTCAAGTAAATTAGACAATGAGGTAGACTCGAAGGTGTGTTTCAAAGATGGCTTCGTGTTCGGCGTCGCTACTTCTGCATATCAAGTAGAAGGAGCTTGGAATGTATCAGGTAAACCTAAAAAATATCATGCGTATATTTTTCTCCGTTTATTGAAGTGAAGTTATATTCTTAAGCCTTAACTTTCTTTCAAGTTTCAAGTATTATGTAAATTATATATGCCTCATTTTCAGGCAAAGGTGAGAGCGTCTGGGACAGGTCTACTCATGAACACCCAGAGTATATTTTCGATCATTCCAATGGAGACGTCGCTGATGGCTGTTACTACAAGGTGAAGGAAGATGTCAGGCTCATGAAGGAGTTGGGCATCAACTTCTACAGGTTCTCTGTGTCATGGCCGAGGATACTACCTAATGGACTCAGTTAGTAAGTGTAACTTAACTAATATTTTTATAATTAATAATTTGACTTCTTCGACAGACGAATAGTTTTACTTGATGGTGGAACTTATTATTTTTTGTCCTCAGTAAAGTAAACGAAGATGGGATCAGATACTACAATGAATTGATTGATGAACTAATTCACAACAACATCACGCCGGCTGTCACTATGTACCACTGGGACCTACCGCAGTATCTTGGAGAGATGGGTGGGTGGATCAATCCACTGATGGCTGAGTATTTTGTCGATTATGCTCGGGTAAGCCTTTTTCGTCTATGGCTATGGTGAAGCACTACATTTTGTGATTTCATTCATAGCAAAAGTTTTTTAGTATTTTATTATATACCTGCTTAATTTAAATAAAATAATTGTGTAAATTACTCAATCTTGTCACAAATGTTACAGGTTCTTCTGGATAATTTTGGAAGTAAAGTAAAGCTGTGGATGACTTTCAACGAGCCGCTTTCGTTCTGTCATACAAATGACCACAGTGGCACTACGGAGTATTTGTGCGGACACAATGTACTTAGAGCTCATGGCATGGTATACCGCATGTTTGAAAAGGAGTATAAGGAAAAAATTAGAGGTACTTACAGTTTGAATCTTGATAAATACATAAAACTCAAAGGTGACTGACTGACTGACTGACATAGTGATCTATCAAGGCACAGCCCAAACCACTGAAGGGCTACGTCGGAAATTTGGCAAAGAAAAGATTTCCCGAAATTCCCACAGGAATGGGAGTTTAAGTATTGCGCGGGTGAATCCGCTGGCAGAAGCTAGTTCTAATATAACGTGTCGACATCAATTTGTACCGGTGAATATTAATAACATTAATAAGTAAGTAAACATATGTGTACACATTCACTTGTAGGTGGAATGGGTATCGCACTATCATTTTCTTGGTCAGAACCTGAGAGTGCCTCTAAAGAGGATCAGACTGCAGCGGAAACTGACAGGCAATTTGCTGTAAGTTAATATTCAGGGTATTTGACTAATATTATCTTTTATAACATTACTTACTCGACGTATTTGTTGCCATTACTTAAAAATAATTTGGGAGAGATTAAGGACCTTTCTATTTTTTTCTTAATATGAAGAGCTATTTACGATTACATTATACTGCTAATGACTTGCAGATGGGCTGGTTTGCGCACCCGATATTCTCAGAAGCTGGAGATTACCCTCCTGTAATGCGCAGTACCGTAGATGAAAACTCCAAACAGCAAGGCTTTCCTCGCTCAAGACTCCCTTACTTTACTCCTCAAGAAGTGGAAATGTTGAGAGGATCCTGCGATTGGCTGGGGTTGAACCATTATACTTCAAAAATGGTGAAACATCTACCCAAGAGAAATGATTCAGAGCCCACCTTTGCGAATGATATCAATGTCATAACCTATCAGAGGAAGGACTGGCCTAAAACTAATTCGTCGTGGTTGACGGTAACGTATACTTACGTCATACAAGATGATGTAGACTGTCGATTTTGAAATTGAACCTCTAGTGTTCCAATTTCAAATAATACTTCAATACCAATTTAAAATGTCGCATGCATTTCATGGTAAAGAAATAACGTATTATTAGCATGAAGTAGCCCTTGTCATTTTCAGGTTGTACCATGGGGCTTTAGAAAGGTCCTGAACTGGATAAAACTCACTTACAATAATCCTAAAGTCCTGGTGACTGAGAATGGCAGGTCCACTCAGCCCGGTCTATCCGACACCGACCGAATATTCTACATCGATGAGTATCTGCGTGCTATGCACTCCGCTATGTACGAGGATGGCTGTAACGTGGTCGGCTACACTTACTGGAGCTTTTTGGATAACTTCGAATGGGGGAGGGGATACTCGTAAGAACCTCTTTATCAACTTTCTTTTTATCAATTAAAGTTGAAGTGAATTCTTGAAGTGTAAAAAATCCTTTGCTTAAAAATTGCTGTATTTCCACTTTTTTAAATGAACGGAAAGTTGTCTTGTTTGGATAATTCGCATAATTAATTGCAATAATTTATCCTCCAGCGAGCGTTTTGGGCTCATTGAAGTGGACTACAAGTCGCCGAACCTAACTAGGACGCCGCGCCAGTCTGCCAAGTACTTCACCAATGTCGCCAAGACTGGCTGTCTGCCCGAGAAATTAGCTGACTACTTCGATTAGATTAAATGTCGATGAATTTGGATACTGTTTAATATATTTACGTTAAGGAAGAAACTTCTGAAATGAACGGACCACCCCTCTGCAATTTCATAAATAAAAAAATAAAGAATCATAGTAGTTATTACTAAAAAAGATTTTATTTATAAAGAACCACTATTAACATGATAATACGATAAGACAGAGTATGTTACTTAGTGAAAACTATAAAACAATAGCGTAAGAAACGCTTGACACTTTTTGCTTTTCTACATACAAATCGAAACATCTGTTTTGAGATAGACACTACAAGATTTTAGCCTCTATTTTTAATAATGGTCATTGCGCTATTTGTGGCACTACAGTAGTGCGCTAGACTACAGTACCTTGTGTTAACACCATGAGCGCCCCTTGCAGTTATGTGATAATCGTTCCTAAAATTCTGCTCTGCTTACATCATAGTACAGAGATGTCAGCACGTCAACCTACCACAATCTGTCAAATTTCTTCAATAGATTTTTAACCTTATCACAATGGTGGAAGGTTAATGTTCGATTGGTAAAACCCTGCTGTCGTCCGTACTTAGTTACTTCTTACCCATAATAACAGTCTGCAGAGTAGTTACCAACCAAATATGAAGTAGATACCGACATATTACCTTGTGACATTACTGGGACATTTTACTACCAGCTAGTAAAATATCTAATAATGCAACATATCATCCTATAATTTATGAACGCATTGTGCACATACCAATAATTCAGTGCATTTAATTTTATGAGCATTACTGAAACACAGATAATGACCAACAGGATGTTTATTTGTGTTCCCATATCAAAATACAAATTCACCATTATATTAGGACTTTTTTCCAAAAATAAAAATAAGCAGTTTATCCGCCTGGAAACTGGATCAATATAAAAACTATTAATATAGACACCATATCACTAGAATCCGCCAGCAGTATCACCCGTGTCCCGTGGAAACTACTCCACGCACCCGGATAAAAAGTAGCCTATAGCCTTCCTCGGTAAATGGGCTATCTAACTGAAACTAAAAGATTTTTTTAAATCCGACCAGTATTTCCTGAGATTAGCGCGTTCAAAGACACAAACAAACTCTTCAGCTTAATAATATTAGTATAGATTAGTATACATACATGTATTCTGTATGTAATCTGTCTTTGTAGTTTTAATTCTAAACACCATGTAGCGCTACGATGTATGACAAATAGAAGGTCATCCCGCTATCAGTTGCACTAGTAGTGCTTAAGTTTCAATACATAGTCAGCACCATGATCAGTTCAATGTTTCCGTATTTGGGGATATTTCACTTCATTTTATTGTATTGGTAAGTAAAATTATTTTAATAAGGCGTAGAAATATTAGAGTCACGCCATGCCACCTTAAGATAATGACTTGGCTGTAGTTGCTTTAGTGCTAGGTTTAAAACATTGTCTTGCAGTTGTTGATTTAAATATAGCAGGAACCAACTTTTACTGCTACTTTTTAAAACCACGTTTTAAAATATGGCGAAAAATATTCAAGTGCAATCGTAATTATTACCAAGCATTTCATACTTCATGTTTAACATTACTACTTACTTTCCAAAGTTTAGGTAACTTTATAAATCATTTTCAGACCATAATCACATCTAATGGTAAGTGACGATATGGTCGTAGATAGACCTTGTTGCCTAGTGCCTATTTACTCTTGCCTTAAAATGTGTCCTGCCTCTCTCTCCGGTGATGTCGGATTACCGTCCCATCGGTTTATGAGAGTGAGGGAATAGGGAGTGCACCTGTGTCTGCGCAAATGCTTGTGCACTATAATACGTCCTGCGCAGCTGGCTGATCTCCTTTTATGAGCACTGCCGCCGTGGCCAGCAATCCGCTAGGACGCCATCATCAGATGGACCTTGTTGCCTAGTGCGTATTCACTCTTGTCTTAAGAAGTGTTCTATACTAACCCCCAGTTTCACAGGTTCCAGATATAGTCCTAGATAGCTATCTGACAGATCATAGCATAGAAATGTTCTGTTTGATTACTTTTCTATGATATGATCTGTCAGACAGCTATCAGGATCTCTATCTGGAACCTGTGAAACTGCCTTAAAATACTATTCTAGTGTCAACGCAAGTCAATTAAATAATGAGATAGACGCGAAGGTGTGTTTCAAAGATGGCTTCATGTTCGGCGTCGCTACTTCTGCGTACCAAATTGAAGGGGCTTGGAATGTATCAGGTAAGTACCTACGTAATGTATGAATACTGTAATACCTGACCCCAGCTAGCCAACTGAAAATAGAAGCTGAAAAAAAGTAATCAAGGAGAACAGCGTTTTCGGAAAATGCCTTTGAGTTTCTTTGTTTACTTGAACGAGCTATATTCTCAGGAACTAATGATCCGATTTCAAAAATTCTCTCAATGTTAAAAAGTTAATTTATCGAGAGACCTTATAAACTACTTTTTATCCGGTTGCTTAAAATAGTTGTTACACTGCATTCTCAAATTTCGATTGCAGGTAAAGGCGAGAGTATATGGGACAGATTGACACATGAGCATCCTGAGAAAATATTTGATTATTCGAACGGAGATGTCGCTGACGGATCTTACTATAAGGTGAAGGAAGATGTCAGGCTCATGAAGGAGTTGGGCGTTAGTTTCTATAGATTCTCCGTGTCCTGGCCGAGGATACTACCTAATGGACTCAGCTAGTAAGTATTTTAAGTATAAACTATTATCAGAAGCCTTGCAGCTGTGCCCACTACTACTCACTAGCGCACTAGACGGACTTGCGTATTAACACAAAAGCAATCTTAATATTATGTTTTCCTTGCCATTTTAAAAATAAGGGGGAACTCCTTCTTCTAAATATTCTGTTGTGTTTTTGCAAACCACATCAATTTTTGTTAGTCAAACCCGGGTAATTACAATAAAAGGGGAAGGACATAAGTTGCTTTTTATCTGAGTGCGGGAATGTAGTTCCTAGGAATGCGGTAAACAGCTAGTAGGTACCTACTGGGTACTGTATATGTTCTTTCAGTAAGGTTAACGAAGACGGCATCAGGTACTACAACGAGGTGATAGACGAGTTACTTCGCAATAACATCACGCCAGCTATCACAATGTTCCACTGGGACTTGCCGCAATATCTCCGGGACATGGGTGGATGGACCAACGCACTTATGGCTGATTTCTTTGTTGATTATGCTCGGGTAAGCCTGTTTCTAATTCCATAAAAGCATTAGTAAAATTTTCCTAACATGGAACCATGCTGGTTATAAGGAGCTACTGGAGTCACTTTTGAGATGGTTTTAGCCTAATCAAGTTATTCAAGTTTATACCTAATTTCTCCAAAGACTATGAACTGCATATTTTGTGTATTTCTCACAGGTTCTTTTCGACAATTTCGGTGACAGAGTCAAGATCTGGATGACTTTCAACGAGCCGTATACATTCTGTCAGATAAACGACTACGCTGGCGAAGACAGCCCGGAAGGCAGTGGTATTAAATCGTATTTATGTGGCCACAACGTTGTCAGAGCTCATGGGATGGTATACCGCATGTTTGATGAGGAATATCGCCATAAAATTGGAGGTAAACATTCAATTTGCCGTAGAATTCTTCAGTGACTTGTGTTTTTCTATCTGCCTAGCCTTTTCCTAACTATGTTGGGGTTGGCTTCCAGTTTAATCGGATGCAGATGAGAACCAGTCTTTTACATGGAGCGACTGTGTTTTTCTTATGAATATTATATTTCTGCAGGTGAGTTGGGCATCGCATTGTCGTTTATGTGGATGGAACCCGACTCTGAGTCTGAAGAAGATCAGACTGCCGCAGAAAGAGCCAGGCAATTTGATGTGAGCTCTGTTGGTTTTAAGTATTTTGTAAGCGCAGTTATTTCTGAGAGTTACTGCTTCTGTACATCTAGTTTAGTTGTAGAAGACTAGATAATTTATAAGCACCCTCTTTCAGTTCGGTTGGTTCGCAAACCCAATATTCTCGGAAGCTGGGGACTATCCTCCGATAATGCGAAGCGTGGTAGACACAAACTCTAAAGAACAGGGTTTTCCTTGCTCAAGACTGCCTTACTTCACTCCTGAAGAGGTGAAGATGATAAGAGGATCAGCTGACTACTTGGGGCTGAACCATTATACGACAGCTATGGTGAAGCATGCGACGAAGAATAACTCTGCTGACCCTTCTTTTGAAAATGATGTGAACGTCAAAGAGTTTCGGAAGGAGGAATGGCCTAAGACTAATTCGACATGGTTAAGGGTAAGTGTCTCTAATTAAGCTAGGGGTCCTCACATGTGGCCACCAGTCACAACTACAAAAACGACGCCACAGGATTCTCCTTACTTGGTTGATTCCAGTGGCCGTTAGCTCATTTGCTGCGATTCTTTGTTGTGTTGCAACCAACATAAGACCAAGTTTCACTTGTTTCAGGTAGTACCTTGGGGCTTCAGAAAAACCTTGAACTGGCTAAAACTTACGTACAATAACCCCAAGGTCTTAGTGACGGAGAATGGCATATCAACCGAGCCTGGTCTGGATGACAAGCAACGGGTGGATTACATTGATGCGTACCTGCGTTCCATGTATGAAGCTATGTCTGAAGATGGGTGTAACGTTATAGGCTACACTTATTGGAGTCTGATGGATAACTTCGAATGGAAAAGTGGATACTCGTAAGGGGATATTTGTACCTTACTTACGATGCGATTTATTAGTGCCAAGCATAGGACAGACAGCGACGTCGGGTAGATGATCAGACAAAGGTGACAGGTGGGCGCTGGACGCAGACCGCTTCAAGCCGATGCTTTTTGGAATTTTATAGGGGAAGCCTATGTTCAGCAGTGGACATCCTATGACTAAAATGATAATGATGATGAATATATAGAATAGCAATGGAAGCTTAACGCAAATTGGGTATTTGGAATAGTCCGCTTTAGTTAGGAACTTATGAATGGACTTATGAAGATTCTTTTTACTGCGGAAATCAATATTCTGTCTATCTCTGGATTTGCTTACTAGTGATAGAATTTTGACATTAGCCCCATACAAGTAATGTCAAATTCCTATCTCTGGTAAGCAAATCCAGAGTTAGATAGGTTATTGGGAACGGCCGTTAGTGGATGAAACATGATAAAATGTCAAACGCGTAAAGTAGGTATTCATAAATTCTGTTTCAGCGAGCGTTTTGGGCTCATTGAAGTGGACTACAAGTCGCCGAACCTGACTAGGACGCCGCGTTTATCTGCCAAGTACTTCACCAATGTCGCCAAGACTGGCTGCTTGCCAGATAGCTTGGCTGACTTCGTTTGATAAATACGGAGAGAAATAGGTAGAACCAAAAATATGTTAAACAAAAAATATTATTAGGAGGACAATTTATTCCTTAGGTTGTGTCGAATTAGCATGAATAAAATTAGTTGTGTTCGGAATTTTGTTTTATTTGAAAAAGCTGTAGGTACAGGCACATCAACTTACCTCAATTTCTTCAATAGATTTTCAACATTATCTATACATACTAATATTATAAAGCTGAAGAGTTTGTTTGTTTGAGCGCGCTTATCTCAGGAACTACTGATCCGATTTGAAAAATTCTTTCAGTGTTAGACAGCCAATTTATCGAGGAAGGCTATAGGCTACTTTTTATTCGGGTGCACGGAGTAATTCCCACGGGACGCGCGTGAAACCGCTGGCAGAAGCTAGTCAAATATATTTTTTTCGCTATTTCAATGAGGCAGCAAACCTGGAAAATTAATTTACCTTAGTAGTCAGTCAAGACAAGACCAGTGCTTAGGTACCTACATGACGAACACAGGGGTAACAAGAACTACTAAGGTTCGTATTACCACAACATTGTCTATCACTCATGCATGCCCATTTACGTTCGTACACAATACTTACTTACTAGGGAACAAGTAGGCCGAAAGAAACATCTGTGTGCTATCTCTGTATCAAATTTCTCTTACGGCCGTTCCCAATAACCTATCTATCTCCAGATTTGCTCACTAGAGATAGAATTTTGACATTAGCATCATACAAATAATGTCAAATTCCTATCTCTAGTAAGTAGATCCAGAGATAAACAGAATATTGAATTCCGCAGTTACTTTATCAAATATGACGCACTATTTTAACATTGAAAGAAGACAAAATTACTTAGCACCACTCTGAGTTAATAAAATAAATATCCTTCAATTTCATATTTATCGTTTTCCAAAAAAGTGTTTTTAATCACTCACTTTAGGTTAATTATTAAGTTCCCTGTGTTCACAACATCCTGTAGCTTCGGTACAATCACAATGTCCTATCTGTTGTTTGAAGTCCAGTTGCGCTTGCGCCGGGCGCGATACCGACATGTCCCGGCTTATTTATTTGTTCTGTGCTGTGATTTATTTGGTTTCGTTATACCGGTAAGCTTTTAAGGCTATAAAATAAAAATTAGGTACATGTGTTAATTTTTGTATGAACACATTTTGCTATTCTAAGGCAAAGTTTATGAGTGTCTGTGTTGATTACTCCTCTCGCACAAAGTAGGGGAGACCAGGTATGAAAGTAACGCGGGATGAACGTAACAATTTAGTTTTTGAACGAAATATGTTGGCTGCAATGATGGCAGATTCACCAGAAGGTGCCATTTCCGATCCCCCCTTACCTCAGTTGTGCTTGCGGCGCTGTTCCAGCTGGTTGTGGCTGTAGCGAGTACGTGCCGCAAAAATACGCCCAAAGTAAGATTTGTCAATTTTTTTTGATACCGTTTATTTTGGTTATGGAATGGTTAAGAACAGAATTTAAGTATCTGCAACGTAGAGTAACTATTCTTATTTAAATTTAAGTATTTCAAATGGTATCTTTCTTAATATTTTTTTAAAGTTTTGGACATGTGTTTACCATATTCGGAAAAATTATACAGTAGGGATGAAAGTAACAAGTTGTTACTTTCATCCCGATTATGGTATCTCTTAGAACATCTTGCAGTTGAAACAAAATTGATTACATTTTTATACATTTCAAGATGTCTAATGATCATAAAAGAACGACCAATAGGGTTTAGTATGTGTAACTGGAAATTCTAGAACAAGAAGAAAGAAAAATTAGAGCCAAAG
>NWSH02000517.1:1462873-1478931 GCA_002382865.2 Heliothis virescens
ACGGTCGAGGTGTGCCCTGCCTGGGAGGAGCACCGCCGTATCTTCGTAGCAGCAATTGGCGGCGGCGATCTCTCTCCCAGTCCTGGTTCAAGTCATGGTGCGGGGCGAGAGGGAATGGGATGTCCTTGCCTCCTTCTGCGAAGCAGTTATGTTAGAGAAGGAGGTGGCGGAGCGATTGCACTCATCCATGTCGCTGCAGTAGACGTGGAAGATACCACGGGCGCCAGGTGTCGAGAGTTGACCCCCGGCCACCGTAGGCATGGTTCTATGGGCGGTGAGTTTCGGATGGCTCATCGTCCTTACGCCTCCTAGGAGGACGACAGGCCCGTGTCGGCGGTGCGCGTTGTTCCACGCGCTCCTCAAAGAGATTCAGTAAACCCCAGCGGGGGCCACTAGGGCTAGAGCTTGCCGGGGCTGCGAGATTGTTCGAAAGAGATATCCACGACCCAAGTACACAAAGGGCTCAAGAAGGAACACGATGGGTCTTAGTCAGTAAAAGTATGACACGCCCTCACGCTCACCCACATCTGGTGCTGGTCCTCTGATGATTTCCCATCGACAAAAAAGCGATCTCATTTTTATTCCTCGATTTATTTTTGAAGAAATCTATGTATGTTTAGTTTTTGATTATTGTGAAAACCTAAAGTCTCATTATGAATAAATATAACGTTGATTGTGGAAGTATATAAGCCTTTATTTACTTCGTTACAACCATCCCTTTGCAGTGTTACAACTAACCCTAGGGGTAGGGATAATTGTAACAAATTCCATCTTTTATATTGTGTCATTTTTATCGTAAACCATAATACCACTTGTATTGAAACTAGCGTTGAAAGATAGCTGAAAGACTAATCTATAAGAGGTATCAATCAGTATTTTAATAAATATTAAGGTTTGTGAGATATTACGACAATATTGAAAATTGTTACGTTCGTCCCTGGTCTCCCCTACTGAATGACCTGTGTTAGTTTTTGTATGAATATGTTTTGTTATAAAGAGTCTTACTAGGGCAATCACACTACGCAAAAGTTTAAGAGCACAAAGAACTGAGCAGATTTTGTTTGAACTTAGTAGCTGGTAGTTTATACATCAAACTTAAATATGTATTGTATAGGCTTTTGATACGAGTAGGGGAAAACCCGGAGAAACCGCAGGCGGCAGCTAGGGAACAATACATATTCAACTTCTTGTCCTGAAGTTATTAAAAAATGTTATGTTTTATTATCCAACACCATAGGAGGTTTACCTATGGTGCACAGCGCACATTAAATGCGGTAGTGGGGTGCGTTAGATATTTCGACAGTTCAAATAGATCTTTACCCCAATAAATTCTACAATAAACAAAATGGACTCTCCCCTCAACGCCAGTTAAGATAAGTTGTTGTTTTCATAACAATTATATCAGTCTTATTGTTAATTACAAACAATTTAACTATAATAAAAAAAGTAATAAAATTGTGAAAAATACACGAATATCCCCACAGTACCGAGGGAACTACTTCCCGTATCCGGATAAAACACGTATCTTATAAAAGTCCTTATCACACTTATCTTTAATGGATCATATAATTATTTATTCCAGTGTAAATGCAAGTATACTGGACAATGTAATAGATTCCAAGGTGTGCTTCAACAATGGTTTCTCATTTGGTGTCGCCACAGCTTCATATCAAATAGAAGGTGCTTGGAATGTCTCAGGTAATTATAGCATATCTACCTTTACTTTGTTTCGTTAGAAAAACGACTCTTAATTTTTTTATCTTAATCCTTGCTGGCATAGCTTTAGCTAACTTCTTTTAGACTGGACTTCGATTAAGTTAAGAATTATAAGATTGAGCTGTCTCTAAGACAATAGCGGCCAGTTTTACAGTTTCGAAATAGAGTTCTAGTTAATCAGCTAACTTTGCTACCTGGGAAATAATAACTTATGTTGAATAGCAAATGTACTTAGAACTAGACATTCAGGGGTCCCAAAACACATACCTACACATATCTTCCCATTTTCTAGGTAAAGGTGAGAGCATATGGGACAGGTACACCCATGAGCACCCAGAGAGGGTGTTTGACCACCAGAACGGAGACATCGCTGACGGGTCTTACTACAAGGTGAAGGAAGATGTCAGGCTCCTGAAGGAGTTGGGCATCAGACTGTACAGGTTCTCTGTGTCATGGCCGAGGATACTACCTAATGGGATGAGCAAGTAAGTTTATATAGGTACTAAGTAAATTAATTTCATGCCTTGACAAGAAAGAGTTTCTCAACATATTTAGGAAGGTAAGAAATCCTTCACTACCGAATATCTACGTGGCGACGTTCTTTCATACTGCTATGACGTTATCAAAGACTAGGTACACAGACAAGACAGGTAAGACATAGGTATCCCACGTTACAAAAGGTTAACAACCAGTTTCAAAGGTTCTGGATAGAGTTCTAGAGAGCTATCTGACAGAACAGAGATCTGGTAAACAGCTATCTAGAACTTTATCTGGTACCTATGAAACTGGTCGTAAATCTCACAAAAATTGCTTCATGTTTTATGAGGGTTTTCTCTTCTTAGCGAGATAAACCAAGATGGGCTCAGATACTACCATGAACTGCTAGACGAGCTGTCCCGAAACGGCATCATTCCTGTCGTCACAATGTATCACTGGGACTTGCCACAAAGTCTGCAGGATCTCGGCGGGTGGACCAACCCAATCATTGCTGATTATTTTGTCGATTATGCGCGAGTAAGTTCAAAAACTTTTAGCCAAAATACTATTTTCCAAAGTCCCTGTAGAACTAAAAAGAAGGCAACTTTTCTAAACGAAATAAGTTTTACGAGTACAGGAGCTTATTTTCTCTTCTAGGTACTTCTAGAAAACTTTGGCGATAAAGTGAGGCTTTGGCTGACGTTCAACGAACCGGTGTCATTCTGCCACGATGGCTATGGAGGCGACGATGCTCCAGGAGGAAGGTCAAGTGGCTTCGAAGACTATTTGTGTGGCCACAACGTACTGAGGGCACATGCTATGGTGTACCGTTTATTTGACAACGAATTTAGAAGAAAAACTGACGGTAACAGTATACCTTAAATAAGTCTACTTACGGCCATTCCCAATATTCTATCGATCTCTGGATTTGCTTACTAGAGATAGAATTTTGACATCAGCCCCATACAAGTAATGTCAAAAACCTATCTTTAATAAGCTTTAGAGATAGATAGATTATTGAATTCCGCAGTTGGTAATGTTAAGTGAAGTACTTGACAAAATAAAAGAAACGCTTATTTGGCAGGTCTTATGGGCATCACGTTGTCATTTTCGTGGATGGAGGCAGCCACAACCTCTGTGGAAGATCAGGCTGCTGCGGAAACTGCAAGGCAATTTAACGTGAGTTGATCTCAGTATCTATTATATTTCCTTTTTGGAGTAATGTCAAAGTATTGCTTACCTTTTTCAGCTTGGTTGGTTTGCACACCCAATCTTTTCAGAGTCTGGTGATTATCCTCCTATTATGCGAAAACTGGTGGATGCGAACTCCAAACGGCAGGGCTTCCCTCGCTCAAGACTGCCATACTTCACTCCTCAAGAAGTGAAGATGCTAAAAGGTTCCTATGACTTTTTAGGCCTGAACCATTACACTACGTATTTGATAAAACAGGGATCTAGGAAGCTTAAGGCAACGCCATCATTCCTAGATGATATGAATGTCAAAATATATCAGAGGGATGATTGGCCTAAGACGAATTCTACATGGTTGAAGGTAAGTTAAGCTCAGCAATTTATTCTCTTAGTGAACTGAACATTATGAAGTTTCTATAAGCATATTATTTACAACAGTTTTATGTGACCTGGTTGGAAGTACAGGCGACAGCAGTTCAATCTACTCGAATCTGACAAACTTTTTTACCAATGCAACATTAACCGTCTACTATTGTGATAAAATTGAAAATCTATTGAAGAAATTTGACAGGTTAAAGCCGGTTAGTGTGCTAGCCTCTGTATACTAGATATCCCATTTCTAGCCATTCCTTCAAAAATCTCGAATATTTTTCCAGGTAGTGCCTTGGGGCTTTAGAAAATCCTTAAACTGGGTGAGGCTCAACTACAAGAACCCTAAGACCCTGATAACTGAGAACGGCGTAGCCTTCGAGCCGGGTCTGCGCGACATAAAGCGTATCAACTACATCGACGCCTATCTGCGTTCTCTCCATGACGCCATGTTTAAAGATGGATGTTATATCGTCGGTTATATTTACTGGAGTTTACTGGACAATTTTGAATGGATGAGAGGATACTCGTAAGTTTATTTCCTTGTTGATGGTGAAAGATCTTTACAATAGAATGTCCTTGATGAAGGACCACTGAACCAATTTGTTCAAAAGATATTAAAGACATTGA
Source organism: Heliothis virescens (assembly GCA_002382865.2). Lineage (NCBI taxonomy): Eukaryota > Metazoa > Arthropoda > Insecta > Lepidoptera > Noctuidae > Heliothis > Heliothis virescens. The sequence continues at coordinate 1,467,257 of NWSH02000517.1, forward strand.
AACGGTTGAGCCGATTCCGATGAAACATATCCAAAGACCACAGCTGGGATCTAAAACCAACCTTTGTCTAAAATCCAAATCGGATGAGCCATTTAGGAGATAGGCAAAGAGACACATAGCGGGTTACTAATAACGCGAATAGATTGCTTATGGCTAAAAGACATTTTTTATTAATAAACCGACCATGAACTGTATCATGGTTTGGATGAGGTCACAGGATGCAAAAATATACATATAACTAGAGTGTTATCAATGTGACTCACTTTGTTATTACATTGAATTACAATGATAAACTTAAGTACATGGTGTAACGAGATCAACAAGTATGTGTTTCCCGGATCCAGAAGGAACTATTTCCCGCACCTGGATAAAATGTAGTCTTTGTCCTCACTCAGGCTCTGGACTATCTCGTAATCTGCCTAACCTTTTCCCAAATATATTGTGGTCGGTTTCGTCTGATTGGATGCAGCTGAGAACCAGTGTTTTACATGTAGCTGCCCAGGTACCCGGGCAACTCGATACCCTTTGGTAAAATTGGTTACGGGCTACCAATTTATGTGGGTATAGGTGGGTCATCAGGACCCACCAATATATCATGGCTCCGTACTACCTGTTTACCAATTTAAATCGGTTGATTTTGGTGTGAAAGCGCGACAGACACAGACTTACAATGGCATTAAAATTTATAATATTAATAATTTATTTATTTATTCCAGTGAACGTTTCGGTCTATACGAAGTGGACTACAAGTCGCCGAACCTGACTAGGACGCCGCGTTTATCTGCGAAGTACTTCACCAATGTCGCCAGGACTGGCTGTTTACCAAACAATTATGCTGACTATACTTATAACGTTGATTAGTTAAAGTATCATTTTGGATATTTTTAAGCTCATCATCATCATCTTAGTCATAGGACATCCACTGCGGGACATAAGGCGTTTAACAAAAGGACTGGTGAGAAGCGGTCTGTGATTTTGTCAGATCGTCTGACAATCTTGTTTGTGGCCGTCCTATTGTATTTAATTTTTAAATTAAAGCACCAACCTCTCAAGTATGAGTGTGTGGGTTCGATTCAAGGTCAGGCAGGTACCAATGCAACTTTTCTCCAGTATTATATGTACTTTCTAAGTATGTCTTAGACACCAATGGCTGATAAAAGGTGAAGGAAAACATCTTGAGGAAACCTGGATCATAAAGTCTGAAATCACCTACCCGTATTGAGCAAGCGTGGTGATTAACGCTCAATCCTTCTCAAATTGAGAGGAGGCCTGTGCCCAGCAGTGCGACAGTAAAAAGGCTAAAAAAAAATATAAAGCAAATAACCATCATGATACATTTATGACAATAATAAAAATGCAATTTAGATGTAAGCAAACAATATATACGACTGGGAAGTATCCTATCACTTTGTTTTTTTTTCTTGTATTTATATATCGGACTAGCTTCTGCCAGCGGTTTCACCGGCGTCCCGTGGAAACTACTCGGCGCACCCGGATAAAAAGTAACCTATAGGCTTCCTCAATAAATGGACTGTCTAACAATGAAAGATTTTTTCAAATCGGACCAGTAGTTCCTGAGATTAGCGCGTTCAAACAAACAAACTAACTCTTCAGCTTTATAATATTAATAGTATAGATTGTATTTTTCCAATAACGTTTTATACACCTAGATTACGTTATAAACATTGTAATTCATATCGTTTTTCGTTTATCAAAGCTACACTATTAAATCGTTGGGCGATTTTCCTAAGCTAAACCACCCAGGACCTAGACAAATGATTTTACAAGCTAACTAGCTTCCGCTAGCAGTATTACCCGTAAACCTACATGTTATACTGACATACGAGTTATATTAATGCCAAGTTTCATCAAAATCCGTCTAGTAGTTTTTGCGTGAAAGAGTAACAAACTCACAAACTTTCGCATCTATAATATTAGCAGGATTAACAAAGGCAAAACAAAAGTTCTCAAAATGTATCCATTTATTGATTTAACTCTAATTTTTATCCAAACTGGAATCGCTTAAAATTATTTAACTGTTTACATGATTTAACCTGACAATGTAAACTCTACTTACTAATAAATATTACGCTATATACAGATAACACTTTAATAACATTAAATAGTATTTTATACATAACTTCTAGTTATAAATTCGGATTTTCACAAACAGTTTAGTTGGTAAACTTGATAACTTTGAACATGCTTTATAAAATTAATTTGATATAGGAATATTTCTATGGTATGTAGGTTGATTCTAAAAGCAAAAATTACAATTTAAAAAATTTCTTCAACATCTAGAAATCTAGATATAATATATGATCTATCTATTGATTGCGTTTAAGGATAAAATTTGACATAATTTAAATGAAGCTAATGTCACAATTTAATATCTAATGTATTCAATGGATAGATCAGTTTATAGGAATTTCGAGTAAAATGCTCCCCAAGCACACATAGTATACCTCTGATACTGAAAAGCGTATTATTTAAAAAGTTGATGCCTTTTATTCTTCACACAAAATAAGACTCAAGCTGTAAGCTTATGATTAATTAACATTTTATTCTTTGGAGTAAAAATACAGAGTAACAAGTAATATCCAATCTTAATATCTTTAATACATAATCCTTATAGCGTTTCTACTTCATCCTGAATAGGATATATTTACCAGATAAAATTATCCGGTACATGCAAGTACAGACGACAGCAGGTCAACCTATCCGACTCTGTAAAATACCAATTGAACATTAACCTTCCACTATTGTGTGCAGGTTGAAAATCTACTGAAGTTTGACAGATTGAGGTGCTGGCGTCTGTACCTAGTTAAATTGGTTAATAGCCTCTAAAAATGGTTGGCTCTAGCCTCGCAGACTATTATCTATTAATTTACTTACACAATATTCTGAGGCCATATTTGTATCTCATTGCATTTTACTATAAAAACATTGCTTAAAATATATTTTTAAAATTGTGTTCATTATCGAGCAATTTAAACTATAGTCCATACAAAATTGCTTTATCTCCGCGACATTATGCCAAACTGACATTTCTACGGTTGTATTAATAATAGAAATTATCGATCAAGCTATCTTTCATAAAGTAAGGCTGCCATCAGACGGACTGCATCGTAGCAACCGCGCGCAGTCGATATATTCAACTTCACGCGGTCGGCTGCAGTCGTGTGAAGTCAATATTAACTGCATACAGTCGTAACTTCAAATTTACGCGGTCGGCTACAGTTGAAGTCACGACTGTATGCAGTTAATATTGACTTCACACGACTGCAGCCGACCGCGTGAAGTTGATATCAGGACTGAACAAAGTCGAACGTACAACTACTTGCAGTTGTATATATATCGACTGCGTGCGGTTGCTACGATGCAGTTCGTCTGATGGCAGCCTAAGGCACTACATCGCTACGTTTTATGCGTAAATTCGTTATTATAAGGCCCCGAGTTTGACAGAAATACTCAGATTTCCATACATTTTCAATTACTTAGTAACATCAAGACGCGAGCGAGGTGACGGTTATTTAAATATAATAAATACTGTTATTAATATAGATGGAACTATAATCGTTAGAAGTTGGCGTGACCGGTAAATGAATATTCTCAGGCTCCTGTATATTTTTCATGTATAAAAATTGTAATTATTGTACTGAAGTAATATCACTAAATTTTAATGAGCAAAAGATTGGCAAAACTGTTCTTACATCACTTCATGAATCTTAAAATTACTGTTAATATTTTCACAATATCATATAGCACCTCCTTAGCACCGATAGATATAAAACCTTTTTGCATTGATTCCGTAGTGCCAACCTAACCACGCCAACGAACAGCTGTGTAAAGTAGTACAAGTGTACCAACACTCAGGCTTGCGGCATCTTGCACTGACTGCAGTCTTCCATGCCATCATTAAATTCTTCTATCTGTAGCGTCATTTCGAAGAAGTTGTATTTATCTTGAACTAGTCTAGTGGCTTCTTCTAGAACCTTCTGTGGACTTACTCCGGTACCTGCGAAATTAATGTTGTAATCAATTGTTTCAATTTTGTTTTTATTGTTCAACGGTTGATAATATGATTGTGGTGTGTATTTAATTAAAATCACAGAAACACTAAATGCCTTAGAAGAGGTAATTTTTTTATATCATATCTCGACTAAAGATGAAAATTGGGGCCACCTAATACCTCGTCGTTCTAGGATGCCAACAGATAGATAATGCCATAGATACGTCTTTTATTTTGACTACTTTTCTATGGCATTATCTGACAGATAGCTATCTAGAATTGTATCTGAAACCTGTGTAAGATCATGTTTCACCAGTTTTAGATGATAAGCATTTGTACATTGTTTTCTTTAATTTTTATGTTCGTACAATTCACACATTTAGACATTAGCTAGTGAAATTATAGTCAAATACTTACGTATAGCCAAATGCGCAGATAGAGCGGTTTTGTCCAGCGACAGCGCCCACATCCGCAGGTTGTGTATGCGCACCACGCCCGGGAGGGACAGGAACGTGTTCGCCACCTCCTGGAACATTACAACACGTATTTGTTAATAAAAGCGCAGAAGGTATAGGTTGTAATCTTTACTAATATGATAATGAGGAAGCCTTTCTTTGTTTACTTGTTTGTACCTTAAGAGCTCCGAAACTAGTTTATCGGCAATGTATTGTATCATTTATTTTTTTTATAGTAAAAGTACAATGTTGAGAAAAAAAAATTAAGGTAATTTGATGAAAATGTTTGGTTAATCCACCAAGCCATCTTTTAAGTGCTATGTGGGCCAATAGCTCTATAGATAGAGTATGCTACAGCTAACGGCTAAAAGCACAGCTAAAAAATACGTGGAGGAATAGAAAAAGAAGAACGGGCGTCAAACTGTGAATAAGGGCACAAAGAGGCATTACTTGTTTATTTTTCTTGGAAGAAATACGTTGATAGGTAAGTTCAAAAAAATATTTCACAAGTAAAAATCACATACCTAAATAAGTAATAATATTGTCTTTTACCTGGAAATCAACACCCCTTGGCGATCCCTCCATGAGTACCAACAAGGTGTCCTTGATGATGTTGAATGTGGTGATCAGCACCAACACGGAGAACAGGAATGTGCAGATCGGGTCCACTAGATTCCAACTTGGCTGGAAAAGTATTAAAAATATATTATGTAGCCCTCTCAAATAACTATCAGGGTTTTGGTGGTTTAACCCCCACCCTACCCTTCAAGGGTATTGATAAAATTCTCTATGAGACAAAAACTGTATGACAGGGGTTACACGATCAGTCTGGCGTCAGTCCAGTCCATCAGTCTGGTCAGAATGATAGGAGAATGATCGTGTAACCGGTTGATAGACGGACTGATGGTCCAAAATGTACCGTGTTTTCGTCCGTCAGTCTTTCGTCAGTCTGAGACTGATGCCAGAATGACGCCAGACTGATTAACCCCTGTATTAGACAGGGGTTAGCATTTCAATGAAAAACTGATGTTTTTTCTTTTCTTTGAGGCATTGTAGAATACGTTACTTTTGACTATGGATGCATTTTACTTTTTTTTCCAGTCCTCTATTCAAGTAATAATAAAAATGCGTTAAATATTTTTAAGGCTCGCTTTGCTCCTGTATTCGTATAAAGGCTGTTATAAAAACTGTTACACGCCTAAAGGCGCATTTGGTAGATGTTTGACCCGTCATATTGTTGGCGCGGTGTACATACCTTGAAGTAGATGACGATGGCGGCGATGAGCACGCCGAAGCTCTGCAGGAAGTCGCCGAGCACGTGGATGAAGGCGGCGCGCACGTTGATGTTCTCCTGCTGGTGAGAGTGAGAGTGGGATGTCGAGCTTTCTGCGTCTGAGTCCGCTCGCTCCTTCTGGAAGAATTGTGGGTGTAAAGATACTTTTCTATAGAACTTGACCTTGAACTTTTTCGGATACTCTGTCAATGTAAACTCGTTTAGATTCGATTTAGATATCCCAAAAAATGCTCTTCATCAGGAAAAACGAAAATTCGAATTGAGAACCTCCTTCTTAATTGAAGTCGGTTAAAAAGACCATGACGATTAAACGCGAAAGTTTGTTCGTATGGACGTTTGTTCTTTCACGCAAAAACTGAATCTATTTTAACGACACTTAGACATAATATGGCTTATAGAGCAAGATCCCAGGGCCACCAGACGTCACGTATTTTCTGACGAAGGAAATGTGGACGATTGAGTAGTGTTAGTATGTACTAAGAACGCATGCCTATCAGCTAGCTTGCTCAGACAGCCAATTTTCAGGTATCGGGTAATCAAGGTACATAAAAAGATTACTTACCTCACGTAAATTCTCCAAGCTGATGTTTACGTATATTTTAGGCAATATCCTTAAAAATAAGTCTCCAATACTCCCAGACACTTTCCGTCGGCCGTTTTGCTTTGCAGACGCTTTAAAGCTCCCAAAATAATTACTTAAAGNAAGCTGATTTTTACGTATATTTTAGGCAATATCCTTAAAAATAAGTCGCCAATACTCCCAGACAGTTTCCGTCGGCCGTTTTGCTTTGCAGACGCTTTAAAGCTCCCAAAATAATTACTTAAAGTCACGTAAATTCTGATGCTCCATTTTTATATATGTCTACCAGACAACTATTTTAAAATCTTTTACAAGAAGACAGACCGATCCACGGGGCCAATCACCCCCTAAGCTCAATTTTAATGCCTCTGTGGGTAGGAGCGCGAGGGCACTATCCACGCGCATGAGACTGAGTGAGACATGTATTAGAATATATTGACTTCTCTCTCTCTTACTCCGTTACAATTTACTCATATCAATTTATTGTTAATATAAAAAAATTACGTGAATTTACGTGAATTAAAGTAATTATTTTGGGAGCTTTAAAGCGCCTGCAAAGCAAAACGGCCGACGGAAAGTGTCTGGGAGTATTGGCGACTTATTTTTAAGGATATTGCCTAAAATATACGTAAACATCAGCTTGGAGAATTTACGTGAGATAAGTAATCTTTTTATGTACCTTGATTACCCGATACCTGAAAATTGGCCGTCTGAGCAAGCTAGCCGATAGGCATGCGTTCTTAGTACATACTAACACTACTCAATCGTCCACATTTCCTTCGTCAGAAAATACGTGACGTCTGGTGGCCCTGGGATCTTGGACCATTACATCAGAACAGTGTAGCGGGAAGTAGGTTCCTCAAGAAGCAGGTGAAACCGTTGGCGGAAGCTTGTCTATTTAATATTCAGTTTTACAGAATGTGGCATACCAACGAATGCTGATGATGAAGAACAAAGCTATAAGGCTATAAATTTTAATTTTTAAGGAAATTTAAAAAATCCAGTATCTTTTAAAGCAAATACTGACCTTATTATTAAGCACGGGGTTGCTGCTGCCATGCGAGTGCCCGTGCCCGCCGCCGCCGTGCGAGTGCCCGTGCTGGTGCAGCGTCAGACCCATGCTGTGGACGAGGATACATGGTTATAAGACCAGTTCAGACAACACAGAAACCCTGACGGCACTGAGAGAAATAAATTGAGATTCTTATGCCATACGCGAGACATAGATTTTCTATTGTCCTTAATTACCGGCATAAGAGCGTTTAAGTTTGTTGGGCCAGTTAGAAATACTGAAAGCAATTTCAGATATTGTGTAACACTTTATGACCGTTGACATGAATTGTCAAAGGTTAAATAAATGATCGTGTACGAGGAAGTTTCCTAGTAGTAGATAAGGCAATCAAGCACTTTCAATTAACAATAACTTGCTGGGGAATTTGATAAACACTTATGAAGTGATGGATATTTGTTTCGACTTTCAAAAACCCCTACGTTTACCATACTAAAATATAATACTAGAACTTACACAAGATTAACAGCAACTCCCACAGCGGAGGTGATAAGCATGACAGTAGCGTCGATCTCGAACTGCTTGTAGATGACTCTCTGTACCGCCATGTAGACCAGCACGCCGGTCACCACCCAGATCAGCAGGACCGATGTCAGGGCACCTATCACTTCAGCTCGGTACCAGCCGAATGGCATGCTGGAATTGTTGGGCATATTCAATATTATCGGCAATTGTTGCCATAATATTTTTTCCTATAGTCGTCTACAGTGTCCCAACAGGGTAAAGCTTTAGAGAGAAGAATAAAGTAAAAATATGTATTCCAAAGTAGATATGTATTCTTGCTATTGAGTAGGAAAGGGGCATGGTAAATGCGAACGTCACGATAGAAGTTAATCTGCTGTTTGATGACGAGCCAAACGAATTACCTATACGTAAGATTAATTCCAACTTATTTATTGGGATTTATTATTAACGTATTTCCCACATTTACAGTGCCCCGTAATTCTATAACGATCAATACATTCACATGTAAAAAAAATGATGTATTTCTTTAAAGGTCAATTGCACCATTTAAAATTAACGGTAACGGTCAAATCAGCGATTTTACAACTGAAAATAGTTCGGTTATCATGATAGCTTAACGGTGCAACCCACTCTTAGAAGATTAACACGATATTTTATGCTAGCTATTTTACTGACTAATAAAAATCTTAAAGGTTCTAGAACTTACCGTCTGGTAGCAGGCCTGCTGGACACCCACAGTGAGAACAGCGATATCATAAAACTAGCGAAGTCTGTGAGCAGGTGAGCTGCATCTGTGGCTATCGCTAAACTGTTTGACAAGTAACCTCCTGGAAATATTAAATGGAGTTTTAATTTTATTTAAAATTCATGCCTTATTTTCAGTAAGTACTGAATAAGGCTACTTTTTGGATTTAAGAGCAGTTTTAAAGGTTTTTTTAATTGTGACTAATTTTCTATGGCATTGTCTGTCAGATAGCAATCTAGAACTTTGTCTGCAAGTTATGAAAATGCAAGTAGGTATGACCTTTTAATTGGGTGTTGAATCATTCATCATCTGCGTTTCAGTATAAGAACGTCCATTATTGATAATAGGCCTACTCCATTGATTTTCAAAAGGACTGACTAGTTGGAAGCGGCATCCATACCTAGCCATCTCATCGGTATTTTTTTTATCGATAACCCAATTTAAGGTATTGAAAAATACATGTACAGACGACACCAGATCAACCTCCCCTAATCTGTAAAATTTTACCAATTAAATATTAACTTTCCACTATTGTGTTAAGGTTGAAAATCTATTGAAGTTTGTCAGATAGAGGTAAGTTGTGCTGGCGTCTGTACAAAAGGCAATAGTTACTAATTACATAAGGCCCCTTTGATAGTGCAATCATGTTTCATGTAAACAATAAGAAAATTGGCCACGCGCCATTTTCTATAACCTACATACGAATTACACGGCCAGTTATTTGTAATTCTTTTAACGTTAGAATCTACGATCAATTATGTAAGCCATTGTTTTCGAAAACGTGTGGTTCTATTGCAGTAGGTATAATGTTTATCGGCAATTTGAAATAGTACTGTTGTTTTGATGAAACAAGAAGTAATTAGACAAAATTATGACGTTATGGAGACGCGTGTAAATTATTGTAGCTTCAAGTAAATAGGTAGATATAATTCCTACTTTTAATTATTGTATTACAAATCAGACTGTTCATATTTTTAAAATGGCTTTTTTGCATTTTCATTTGTTAATTTCACACTGCATTTATTTTTCACTCTTTCGATCCACCTCATGTAGCGCCACATATTATTCTATTTCTTTGAAAAAACTTCCTTTTATAATTAAAATGTATATGTACTCACCTACAATTTCTCCTATCATAAATATAACACATAGTATACTGGCTATAATCAACTTTCTTCGCGCCCTTTTGTCTATTTCTTCATTCCTCGATCTGTGACAGTGCCCTGAAAAATAAAAATAAACAAATTAATTCCCTGATAAAGACCTAGATAGCTGTCTGACATATTGTTAAATGTTGACTACTTTTCTATGGCATTATCTGTTAGTTAGCTAACTAGAATTCTATCTGGAAAATGTGAAACTGATAGTCTAGTATTGATACATTTTCTATAAAGAAACTGAAAAATAATAATTGAAAAATATTTTCTAAGTACTACTGCTTAAGCATTACAAATAAGCAAATACCATTACCATCATATTTATTACCCATAGTTTTTTCTGTAACGAATTACAACCATTACAACTAAAAATCCTAGAACTTAATGTTGGGTCTTATATCAATGGCATACGGATCAAATTCGAATACAGCCTTATAAAGGTCCTACTTCAATAAGATACCCATATAACTATGGTATTGTAACACTTCGGTGGTACATACGTCATACAGTGACGTCATCATGACGATTTATGGCCTTCACGCTTGAGTCAGTGAGTGAAAAACTGATTATAAACAAATGTTTAGTCGTGAAAAAATATTGTTTGGTTTCTTCAGGAAGATTAAAAGTTGATTAAGATTTTTTCTTGTGATTTAAAGACATAATTATTTGATGATTTGTAGCTAAATTAACGCCCTGAAAACTTGATTGACACACACGTTGTATCAGTTTCAATGAGTACTCTAGGCCTTTTGTGATTTGCATCGATATCAGTACAGCCGTTTAACCCTGAAAACTGTATAGACATACAGGCAGTCACTTTCCCATTAACGAGACAAGGCTGTCACGTTCCATAAAAAAAATAAACTAATATTATTTCATTTATCATACAATTCTAAATAAAATCTGAATAGTATAAGTGTGTCATTATTCATATTATGAACGTAAAATACAAGTTATAAGCAAGTTTAAGTTTAAAGTCTTGGGGGGCCTTTAAAACGTTAGCCATATGCTGCGAAAACTGATACTTGGGGAACTTGAACCTTCTAGAAGTTTCAAGTTCAAATGATCTGGAAATAAGACGAACTGGGAAGACAGACGGTCAAACGAAGACGAAAAATAAAACATATCACTGCTTGCCACATTACGTCGAAATCGATGGATCAACATTGATTTGGAAGCTAATCTCGACAATTTTATTTCGTTTTATTGATATTCATGTTATTTTGTTCCCCCTACCTGCTATCCACATACCTAGGTAGGTGTCTCTATTTACTCCTAAAAAAAATATGAATTGTTCATCATTTGAACCTTTCAAACATATACGAAACCCAACCCTATTTCTAAAGCCATTAGTCACACACTCACTTTCAACCTCCGATATGCTTCCATTACGCTGTTCTCCGTCCTCTCCATCCGCACTGGTTTCTATGACCGCACAGCACCCTGTGGATGGGTTGCCGTGCACACAGAATATGACTCGCCGACCCCGCGCTGGGCTGTCTGTGCCGTAGGAGACTTTGCCCTCTTTTGAATTGAACCTGGAACAATGGTAACATGTGGTGAGTAAAGAAAAATATGAATTAACTAGCTTCCGACAGCGTTTCCACTCCCGCGGGAAGTACTTTGCGCATCCGGGTAAAAGTAGCCTAAGTAGGTGTCAGATAAGAACTTGACAAATAAAAACATTTATGTTTATGGCCGTTTTCACCATTAGCCCCTACACCAAATGAGTGACATAAAACTTCGACCTAGTGTCACATGTTTTGGTTTAGAAGATACATTTTAGGGGCTAATGGTGAAATATTCAAGCTGCAAAAATATTCATTCATTTGGCCATTCTAAAAAACAAAACCGACTTCACAAAAAAACACTGAAAGGGATAAAAAAATTAAACTTTT
>NWSH02000517.1:1479208-1498952 GCA_002382865.2 Heliothis virescens
GTGCACTTACCAATAAATAAATGTCTACAGCATAGTATTTGCTTTTAAAAATATAAGATACCTTAGGACCTATAATATTATAAGAAATTGTTTTCCACACTAATAATATATATAAAAAAATTATTTATTTATAGTCAAACTTTTTACTTAGCTAATTTATAGATCTCTATCTCAACATCATCACAAAATAAGCCATTCCGATGATTTGGATTATCGTATGCCACACCATTCACTGTCTAATAACAAACCTAGAATAATAAATAATAGACAAAGCTCCTCATTAGACCCAAACCAATCGGGTCACCATTAGGCATCCTTCATTGAACCCAGGAAACCTTAACCTATCACAACCCGTCTTACAACTGTATTCTAAATATAGATTTACCATACCGACATCATTATACTATAAGAACAATCCAATCGCACCTAATATATGTACTCAACCACAGGTCCATGGCCACCATGATAACAAGACAGATACGCTAATTATCCCTGACGATAGGAAATATAGTGGATGTATAACGAAACTCCAATTTATGAGTAAGTCAGTTAGATATACTGTACTCATAAAGAAAAGGAACGATCATGACCTTATCGGCTAAGCTTGGACCCTCAGACGTGACTCAAATTTCACAAATCAGGATTTATTCTACGGTTCGTAATCCAACCGACGTAAAACATTATAAAAAGAATCTAAACTATATCTTCTACGATAAATTATCTCCAAGAACCTGATGTTAACGTACTATTTAAGGACTATATATCCTCTTAAAAAATAAGTCGCCAATACTCCTCAGACACTATTTATCCGTCGTGGATCCATAACTTTATGCCCTTTGCAGGCGCTTTAAACGCTCCAAACATAATGTACTTTAAATTCACACACCTGCTAAAATACAACAATCTACTACTACTAACCCTACGATCAATCAAATACTTCATCATTAAAGATCAGCAGTATAACATGTTTTATTACCATTCACTTAATTCAATTAATCAATAAGATTAGCAATCAATACATAAATGAGTAATACCTGCATTAATAAAACTCTGAACCCTATTTAGTAACATAAATATGAAACATCGAAAATATGTATAAACCCACTAAAAAAAACCAACACACTATAGTATCAAACCATACCAGACATCGATATATTTAAACCCCAAAGAATGATACTACTCCTGAAAATGTTGATCTTATAATTAAGTCAATAAGCTATATAATCCTAATACCATATGTCACACTCATATCCTACTAAAACAGAAATACAATCTAACCCAACAGTCCATCATATAAGCTACATAAACCAACACACACCAACCACAAACCCAACATCACCCAAATAAATACAGTGACAAACTACATAGTTGCAACGCTCCTATTTACACTCCACCAACCCAAAACTCATTCAGATCATTGCATTTTTAAAATTAGTAGAAGCCTAGATAATCCTGTATTCTAATTTAAAAACATCCATGACATATATCATAAAGAGATGTTCCGTCAAATTCCGTTGCAATACAGACTACATTCCCATGCATCCTTCTTCCTCATATCCTAACCTCAAACAATCTTTGTAACAAAGCATCATATTCCAAAACAATTAGTAGATCGTATGTTTTTACAAGTTATAAGCAAGTTTTTAAGTTTTAAAGCTCTTGGGGGGCCTTTAAAACCGTTAAGCCCATATGCTGCGCAAACTTGAATAGACAAAAGCAGATACAATTTGGGGAATCTTTGAACTTCTAGAAGTTTCAAGTTCAAATTGATACTGGAAATTAAGAGAGCAACTGGGGAAGAACAAGACGGTCTCAACCACCGAAGACGAAAAAAAAATATCACTGCTTGCACATCATTACGTTCGAAATCGATGGTATCAACAAATTTGATTGGTAATGCTTAATTCTCCGGACAATTTTATTTCGTTACTTGATATTTCATGTTATTTATGTTCCCCCTACCTGCTACTCCACATAAACTGAGGTTTGATACCGAGGTTGTCTCCTATTTACCTCCTATAAAAAAAATATGAATTGTTACATTGCATTTGTAACGCGTTTCAAACAATATACGAAACCCAACCCTATTTCTAAAACCAATTAGTCACACACTACAACTGTTCAACCACCGATATGGCTGTCCATTACTCGCTGTATCTCCTCGTCCTCTTCTCATCCGCAACTGGTTTCTATGGACCCGCACAGCACCCTGTGGATGGTATGTTGACGCTGCACCACAGTAATATAGACTTTCGCCGACCCCGCGCTCGGGGCCTTGTCTCTGTTGCCATCGTAGAGGAGACTTATGCCCTCTTTTTGAATTGACCATGCAACAATGGTAACACTGTGGTGAGGTAAAGAAAAATATGAATTAAACTAGAGCCTCACGACAGCGTTCACTCCGCCGGGAAAGTACTTTGCGCATCGGGTAAAGTAGCCCTAATGTATGTAAACAAAAGATTTTTGGTGTCAGATAAGAATTGACCAAATTTAATAAACATTTTATGTTTATGGCACGTTTCAACCATTAGCCCCTACACCCAAATTAGAATTGGAGTTGACATAAAATCTTCGACTTTAGCTGTCACATGTTTTGGTTAGAAGATACATTGTTAGGGGCTAATGGTGAAATATTCAAGCTGCAAAAAATATTCATTTCATTTGCGGCCCATTCTAAAAATACTTAAAACCGACTTCCACAAAAAAACACTGAAAGTAATAAAAAAATTAAACTTCTTCTACATGCTCTAGAAGTCGGATCTATATGTCTGCAGGCATATCTGTTTGAATGTTGTTTATTTTGCCACCGACTTCTAGAGCCAATATGTGAAAAGTTTAATTTTATGCCCTTTCAGTGTTATTTTTTCTTTCGTGTGATAGTCAGGTTTTTTGTTTTTTATTGTAATAAAGTTTTTATCAATATATTAAATCTTTATCAGTTTTCCATTACTAGGCGCTTCTAAAAATAAACTATATCTTTAATACCCATACCCCACCCCACAGTTGACAGTCGGGGCCGACTGTTATAGTATCATCGAAACGTTATAAAAAAGCGCCAGCTCCCACGTACGAAATTTTGAAGATGTTTCTCTCAATTTACTCCAGGATCCCATCATTTCAAGATCACTTAGGGTTCTCCATCTTTACCATGGGGACACCTTGTGCGCTCGAAGAACACCTTTAGTCAAGACGCAAAAAAAGTGAATATTTAGTAAATTATCGGTCCAGCCATCTTCGAGTATCTTTTGTTGTGTGAACAACACATTTTTATACAAAAAAATAGATTACATAAAAAAAAAAAAAAAAAAAAAAAAAAAAAAAAAGATACGGTCGAATTGAGAACCTCCTCCTTTTTGGGAAGTCGGTTAAGAAAGCGAGTAGGAACAAACTCTTCGGCTTTACAAATTGTAATAGATTAGTTCGTCTTTGTTATATCGTAGTCCTGTTAAAGATCCCGCTATTGCTTGCTTGTTCACGACGATGTTAATACCCGGTGAACAATGGACATCTTTTCACAAAAGAAACTTATGTGTCAAGAGCAAATTCTACAAGTTACGTTCATGTTTAGCTAATATCAAATTATGAGGAGGAATGAGGATCATATCTTAATCATGTACGTGAATGTATAAAGAGGACCTAAAGTGACAGTGCTGACGATGTGGCTGGAAAGAATATTACTGGCGAGGTGATACCAAACAGAAGTGTGGGAAGAAGTCATGCAGCGGTTACCGATGAAGACATAAAGACAGGTGATGAGAGTATACTTGCATTAAATGAACTTTAATTTAGCAAGCTGATGATGGAAATCTATGCAATTTCTCCAAATCTCTCTCCAAAGATATCGCAAAATGAATGGACGGATAGAGGGAAAACAGTACGATCGACTACAAACGATAAATAAATCTCAGCAATTCAAATTGAATTAACTTTAATAGAAGAAGTGCACAGAGGTCAATTTGATTGAAGGTCAATTGAAAAAACCCGGGAACTAGACAGCTGACCGGAAAAACGGAATTAAATAAGTTCCGCTTCATGCTAGGCTATTGTCGATATTTTTTGGTGTACCTTTTGTTTATTTTTGGCCTTTTCTCTCGTACAAACTATATGTGTTAAACTAGAAAAATATTTAAGTGTTTCCTTACAAGGTTATCTAGTGGACCTAAATAAGCATTACATGTAGCGTAGATGCAATTTCGTAGCGGGATTGTTCAAAAGAGTTACCGTGGCCCTGGTACACAAACGGGATCCAGAATGAACATGGTGGGTTTTAGCACAGGTTTTAGTGAGTAAGAGTTTGACACTCCCTCACGCTGCACCCACAGCATGAGGGGTCATTTGATGATATCCCATCAGATGCAATGTCGTTGATTGAATTTACATCAATATGTCCTTATCGGTTAATTTATAGTTCTAACTAATTGTGTTGTTTACGACATATTGTTTTACAATCACGCTGTAGCAGAATGAACAAAACTTTCGAGAACTGACATCGACAGTTTTTGCAGTACTTTGCTTTGTTGCAGTATCTTTAAGTAGTTCAATACTAGATGTATAGTCAAATCTTTTCACTTTCAGAATTAAAACATAGACATTCCAATGACTTTGTTTATCCTTCCTTAAATTAAATCGAATGCTTTGTTTTTATCACGCTTATATTAGCTTCACTTGTAATTAACAATTTAATTAAAACTTGAATGTCGATTTGAACATTTTCTTCAGTATGAAGAAATAATGGAAATATTACCTACAATCTTGAAGCAAATTTGTTAATGCAACAAGGAGTTGGGTATGAAAACTGAAAACCTCTTTTTAATTGAGATGGATACTGCATGCTCTATTTTGGTCAAAGATACAAACGACAGCAGGTCAACCTACCCGAATCTGTCAAATTTTACCAATCGTACATCAACCTCTCTTCATTGTGATAAAGTTGAAAATCTATTGAAGAAATTTAATAGATTGTGGCAGGTTGATGTGTTGGCGTCTGCACCTAGATCAAAGAATAATGCTATGATTAACTATCGTAATAACCCTTGAGTTTTCCATTCGCATCAAACGTAATGGAATATTTCCATAAACTGCCAATTTCGGTGTACTGCAGACTATCGTGAATCAGAACCGGTGACAAACAACTGAATTATCCTATTTGTGCAGCAATCATCTGATAACTATGCCATTGCTATCGTTGGATGCAAATCGACATTGTTTGTAGATAGACGGTAGTTTGTAGGACGATAGACGGGAGTTGACACTTCATTTAAACGTGATTACAGATGGATGTGTTTACGACAATTTGATAGAAAAAAAATCTTAATTTTCCAGTTTTCTTTCATCCTTTTACCGAGTTTCCACCAAAAGTGTTCGCGAAGAAAAAATATGTATGCGTCGGCGCGCGCGAGTCCGGTGCTAACATGTGTTCGCGCACAAAAGGGCCAATTTTGCTGACATTTCAGAAATGTTCGCAGGAATTCGTTAATGTTTGCTAGAGCCACACCAGAAGAATTTCATTTGTATCACACTGGCGCACACAGATGAAATCGCGT
Source organism: Heliothis virescens (assembly GCA_002382865.2). NCBI lineage: Eukaryota > Metazoa > Arthropoda > Insecta > Lepidoptera > Noctuidae > Heliothis > Heliothis virescens. The sequence goes on from NWSH02000517.1 coordinate 1,484,752, forward strand.
TTAGGGGAACTAATACCGGAAACGTTACCAGAACCAACGATGGCTTTATGAAACCATCTCATAAAAGTAAAACAAGATTTGTAGCGGTCCTTTCTATCTACCTACTAAATATATCATTTGCAGCGGTACACAAATGCATATATCTAAGGAATTGCTAACTCTTATGTTACTTATCAAGTGAATGTGTTTCCACCTTTCAATGAACACTTCTGTTACAGGCTCATATTTAAAAACAAGTTGTTTAAAAATTAATAGTTATCAAACTTACGTTGCTAGTGTGATAACCGTGGTAAATAATATGGTTACATATTATTTATTTATTATAATATGGTTTACAATTTTATCGGGCGGAAACCATATTTTTGTTTGCGCTTGAGTTTTTATTGACATCAAGTTCCGAAGTAAAGCTTGGAACATCCTTTAGTTAGATATTTTTTCTAATTTTCGATGACCCAGAGCAGATTCCAGGAATTCAGATAGGCCATTTCAGCAAAATCTCTTGAATGACTCGACTTCTTTTTTTAATATTGGTGTTCAAGGTACTGAGGTTCACTTCTTTAGCATGCAAAGACCGTAACATATAGACCACATGACTATTAAATTATTAAATGTACCTACGCAGAGACAGGACAATGTATCAAATGTAGGTAATTAGAGCAAACACGAGTTTGCTCGGTAATTTGTACCTATTTCATACTCTGCATAGATATATCTATTTATATCTGTAGATAATAAGAATTAATTCTCAATGTAAAACAACGTATTTACATGTAAAACAAGTGCTATCTCGGATTATGTACACGTTAAAAGTTATAAACAATTTACCTTATCGTTTGATAGTAATGTAGTGTGATTACAGAGTTATTTTTTTTTAAATATCATTTGTATCTCAGAATTATAAAATGTGAAAAGCCCTCTTCGAACAACAAATGGGTCATAGACCATTTAAAACAAAATTGCGAGCTATTGTAGTACCCAATTTTGATGGCCGATATCGGGAGCTATCAAATGACCCTTCCAGCTGTGCGTGCAGCGTGTCAGACTCTTGTTGACTAAAACCCACCATATTCCTTCTGGAGCCCTTTGTGTACCTGGGCCGCGGTAACTCTTTCGAATAATCCCGTAGCCCTGTTACGGATTACCTCGAAGTTTCCAGTGAGAATGGACATTCCGTTATTTAATTTATTTCTCTAGAATCTAGGTGATAGGCTACATAATAGGTCTCCATTCTACTATGAGTTTTGAGAAAAATCAAAGAGATTCCGTGACAATCACATACACACTGAAAATTCAATTAAAAATAATTCAACAACCTGCTCAAGTGCTCGTATTTCATGTTATCAAAGCCTTATCATAATCGCCATTAATGGTAGTTATCAGATAAGGTTTTAAGGGCAATCGGGTGTAACGACCTATTAACAACTCCTGCTTATGACCTTCTTTGGGGCAGGGGAATGTTTGATCCACGTGATTTTGATAACGGGTTACCAAAGGATGTTTGCTTTGGGTACCCAACTACTTGTTAATACACTTGGGGCTAGTTTTTAAGCTGTTAATACACTTGGGGTTAGTTACACAGGGTTAGTCAGAAAAAAAGTTATATTGTATTCTTTAACTACATTTTTTTTTGAAGATGCGATCGAAAATATCTGATATCTAACAATTATTATGTGTAAAGGCAACATGCTAGAAACATGTGTGAACTTAAATAGTAAGAAGCATAATATTTACTGAATCAATTGAGTCGGGAACCTCTTGAAACAATCTTGCAATGAGACAAAAAGTTGCTCTTCATTACATAAACATTGAAGGAAAAGGAAACATATTACATCCAAAGCGTGGGAGCGTATTGTACACCTCGGAAAGACTGACGGATCTCACACTACTCCGGTGAACGGAAAAACGTTTTCTTTGTTACACTATTAATTTGTATTTTGTGTACCCCAACCTGAGGTCGTACATCTATACTAATATTATAAAGCTGAAGAGTTTGTTTGTTTGTTTGAACGCGCTAATCTCAGGAACTACTGGTCCGATTTGAAAAATTATTTCAGTGTTAGATAGCCCATTTATCGAGGAAGGCTTTAGGCTATATAACATCACGCTGCAACTATTAGGAGCGAAGAAATAATGGAAAATGTGGGAAAAACGGGAAAGATTATTCATCCTTGAGGGCTTTCGTTGCGTGCGCTGCGAAAACGGTTCAAGATACCAAAAATATATGTACGAAAGAATTATTCCTCTTGAAATGAGCTAAAAAAATGTCCGCGACAGTATATGTCTATCTTTTAAGATTAACTCTCTAGAACCGTTTTTATGGTAATCTTTGGTGGAAATGAATGCATTATTTGTTAAGAGTTGTATCAACGTAATAATATTAATCTTTATCCAAATAAATAATAAATATTGTTGTTGATTAAGAGTATTTAATCTATACTNATCTATACTAATATTATAAAGCTGAAGAGTTTAAGAGTTTGTTTGTTTGAACGCGCTAATCTCAGGAACTACTGGTCCGATTTGAAAAAATTTTTCAGTGTTGGATAGCTCATCTATCGAGGAAGGCTATTATATTTCTTTTTATCCGGGTGCGTCGAGTAGTCTTCTATCTTCTTTTTCTTCTATGTAAATAAAACTCAAAGTCCTGACTGATTCACTGACTCAACATCCCAAACCCGAGAACCTATAAAGCTGATTTTTTTCACAGTGGTTCATCGTAAGACTTTGACGCGTGTTAAGAATGGATTTTTTGAAATTCGTGTCCTAAGGGGTTGAAATAGGGGTTGAAACTTTGTATGGCGAATGAATATTAATTACGAATTTCGACATGAAACTTGGTGAAGTTACTCCTTGAAATAAATAAGTAAACACGTGTTTCTCATTTTTTTTTAATAAATCCATTAAAGGGTTAAAATGGGGTTTCCGGTTAAAATGGGGTTGACAATTTGTATGGTGAACTAATCAACGCAAGGCCCAAACCCGTAAACCAATAAAGCTGAAATTTTGCACAGAGGTTCACCATAAGAGTTTCACGCGAGAGAAGAAACGATTTTTTAAAATTCGTCTCCTCAGGGGTTTAAATAGGGGTTGAAATTTGTATGGCGAACCAATATTAATTACTAATTTAGACATAAAACTTCGTGAAGTTATTCCTTGAAATAAATAAGTAAAAACGTGTTTCTCAACTTTTGAAATTCGTGTCCTACAGGGGTTGAAATAGGGGTTGAAGTTTGGTATGGGGAATGGAATATTAAATTACGAAATTTCGACATGAAACTTCCGTGAAGTCTACCTTGAACATAAAAGTAACACGTTGTTTCACATTTTTTTTAAATTCCACCCTAAGGTGGAAAATAGGGGTTTAGTAATTGAAGAAAGTGACATGAAATTTTGAAGATAGGTTTCTCTTAGGGTGTAGACATCGCATCGCATTTTAAAATATACTCCTAGGGGAGTACAACGGGGGTTGGTAGTTTGTATGAAAGTCCTATGTTTTTGGTGTGTTTACCTGATGCAGAACCGCAACAGACGAGCTAAATTATAAGAGATACAAGAATGGTGCCATTGTAAAAATTTTTCTACGCGATGAAATTTTTCTGTTGAGATATTTAATTTGAAGATCTAGAACACCTTATGTGGAACTTCAAGAGCCCAGCTATACTATAACACGTGTAGGAATGATGTCTTAGCAAAAGTTGTTTAAACTGGTGGGTTGAATTACAAAAATGAAAGTTCTGAATCGCCTCGCATATTCAGTCGCTACCGGGCTCTTAGAATACGACATCAGATGCTTCAGATCTTTGATTTTGACGACCCCGTTGTCGCTGGCATAAGCGACATGATCCGCGTACGAAGTCGCGGGCAGAAGCTAGTTAAATCATAAAATTTATAGGTTAGGTTGAGTATTCATCGTCAAATAATATGAGTAGAAAGATATGTATGGGGAAATAGTAGCCGAACCAAATCAAATCAGTTTTATTTATGGTTATGAAGTTACATTTTTGGAATTACAGATCGTCATGTAATATCTGGAGGCGTACAAATAAAAGTAAGCCAAGAAATAGTAGTGTTTCATTCTTGATACGCTTATAATTTCAATATAATCATGATCTACAAACGGAAGAACAAACAGTCAACGTAACAAAACGCATGCACAGTGAAACAACGCATGGTAGTGTGTGATCCATCAGAAAGTGCATGTGATTGACACGACACACGTGGCTTCAAATTGTACCATTTTACACACAATGGCCATAAGTGGTGTTATCATAATAATGGAGATATTATATCTGTAGTGTTACTCAGTAATAAGAATCGGAGCTGTAGAGATGGGAAGTAACAAGAGCATAATATTAAGTAGATGAATACAGCCATCCTGGTGTAACAGATAGGTACACCTGGGGTGATAAAAAAGGGAAGTTATTTTTCGTAATATTTTTTTCTAAACATAATTATTTATTTACATTATACTTTAAAGTTATAAATGTCGAATAAAAAAATGTTTAATTAAAATATAGCATTTGAGATGAGAGACAATTAACACAGATCACTAATCAAATGAATAACGATGTTTTGTTTTAAGACGACAACATTGTATCTCAAGAATTAATTTACATTTTTTTTAGTTTAGTTTACAACTAAGATAATTAAGTACATATTTACCGCAAATCATAGTTTATGTTGATTGCTTTTACGCTTTAAGTAATTGCTTATATCATAAAATATTTATGTCACCATTTTGTATCATGCGTCGTAATGAAGATCATTGGTAAGATTTTCAGTTACATTGTCGGGTGATACTATGACACGACTAACTTTGCCTGCGGATTCGCCCACCTCCCCTGGTAACAACTTGGTGCACCTGATAAATAAATTATCAACACTGAAAGAATTCTTTAAATGGGAGCAGTAGTTTCTAAGACAAAATATGTACAAACCATCTACAATTTCCCTTACTTAAATACTCATACATCAACGAAAATCATTTCATAGTAATAAAAACTTATTCGATAACAATTTGCAAAGGTACATAATATATCACGGAAATGAAATTATAAGCTTAGTAGCACTAATCCTAAACAATAGATAATGAGTTCTTATCAATGTTTTCTATCAGTGGAAGACATTGGAGTGTGTTTTTTTGACACACTCGAATATAATGCGTGTTGTTCGAATATAAACTTTCCTTCAAGGCTTTTAAAATTTCCATTGTAAAAAAAATGCAACGTTCAATGACTATAAAATTTAGGCTTTCTGTTACATGTTACCTTTATCTATTTGTAAGTTTATTTAAGGCAATCTCTGAAAGTACTGAATCCATTCTTTAGCATGTTTTTGCAATGAAAAGCATTCTAGCACCCCGAATCCAATAAAAATATCTAATAGAGGAAACTATAATTTGTATCTAATATGCTATGACAGAACGCTATACTAGCATATGTACGTATATGTATAGCAAGTTTCATATATCCACCATATTATTTATATTACGATATTATTTATGTAAGCAACGCAATCTCAAACCGCTTCAAGACACGTGGAAGGCAAAATACCTACATTCCAAGCATTTATCGGTTTTAAATTACAAATTGCATACTGTTATTATACCTACATATCGTAATAGCAATCTAATATGAAGTTTAACTTTAATATGACTGAAATAAAATAGAGAAATGAGTTAAAGAAACTACTCATAAAACTCTTAAATTAATGAAACCAACACTGAAACTGGAATACAATCCACTTTTTTGTCAGGTGTGTGAAGCGAATTTTTCAGAACACGGACGAAGCCATTGCAAAAAGCTATTCAAAATATAATCTTTCTCATTTTCACGCCTTTGATAAGAAAAGTGTTACTACAGCAATTACAAGTTTCTAAGAACATAATTTGTAGTGTAAATAAATCACTTATCTAAGATTGAAGAGTAAACTAGACGAGGTCGGTATACGGGAAAACTGTGTATTTACTCATACATTGCTGTTTTAATTAGACTTTTGTTTTGAAAACAGAAGTAACGTAGCAATGTATCTCAATACAAATTATTGTGACATTGTCTTATGAGAAACAATTGATTAATAACTTGTGATGTATTGAAGAATAAAACATGATTTATTATTTAATTGATACACAGATTGCAAAAAAATATGATTTACATTTAAATAAATAGGTAGGTAATTAATCTTAGTTTTTGCCGCATACATTGATTGATCGTTAAACATTGAAGATTGATTGGCTTGCAATAAAAATTAAGTACATTTACTGTTGCATGCAAATTAGGTCATCAACATCGTGTAAGCAGTTAGCATGAACCAAATTCAAATAAAATCCTTATTTAAAAATCAAAAACTCACTGTAGCAATGGTTTTGTGTCCGTCATTGTCCTAACAAAATTTACACTTCACAGCACAGAAAAGTCTTAATTAAAAAACACTTCAATATTACTTGAGTCAGTAAGTCATATTAGCAGCGTCACTAACCGAGTACTAATTTAAATCTAATAGCCATTAATATCGCCTCGTTATCTAAGAGACTACCACACCCTGCATTTCGTAGGTAGATAAGTGCAGAACTACCGACTGATAATGTGACAAGCAGGAACGTATGTAAATATTGTCGTAGAAAACGTACTGGTTTGTAAGGAATCGTGTTTGCGTCGCACGTTCCGATTTTAATGCTAATTTTGCGTTGCTTTGTACGGGATTGAATGGGGATCGTTTTTCTTTGAGCTGCCTTTGGAATTTCGTCTATAAATAGCTTTCTTTATAAATGCGGCATTGTTTTAGCTGCACTCGCGAACTCGAGAAATAAAAATATCTGAAGGTTGTTTGGGAAGACTATGACAAACTAACTAGCTAGCATTATCATATATCTTTAAAGTTACAAATACAGGTAGCTACTCTAAAAACGATTTCATAGTAAAATCATGACATCAAATCTAGTCTTCGGCATGTCATACCTGCATGTTTCCTATCTTATCACTAAGTAAGGATTAAACAAATAAATCGGCGATTATTTATAGATATATTCCGACAGGTTACGAAGGGGATTTGTGTTTGTCCCGCCTAAGGAATAGAGATAAGAACATACAGGATGTAGATATTATGTGTAAAAATTGCTCTGTTGATGCCTATTTGAAGTTCAGGGTCAGAATCGGCTAAATATTTCAACGGTAGTCGCTAAAACTGAAATTATGTAAAACGGTTAAAAAACATCCATAGCTTTAGCTATAAATGTTAAAATGGGAATGGAATGTAATAATGGAGGGTTTCCCCGCATTATCGACATTTTTATGTCGTAAGGTAATTGCTGTAGTTGCTAGTACTTACAAGAAAGATTATCGTGGAAACACCTCAAATATAATTACAACATATACTTTTTCAAAATACTTGCAGAAAATCCCAAACGACCTATCAAGATGACAGAGTAATGTGATTAGCGCCTACAACACTTCACACGTTTATCTAAGTAATTAAGTAAAGCACATGCTATTTTAATTGATGAGGCGTGAGTATGACTATACTGTAGTTGGCATTTAAATAATAAAACACAGGTTTGGTATGGCCTTAGATGTCAACAGATGCGTTACTATGATATTGTCATTACAGTCGAGGCGGTATGAACCGAGAAGGGTAATGATAATATCTACACGTGTACTGAATGATGTTCAATACACTTACGAAGAGAAAATAAATAAAAAAAAAACGATTTCTTTTTGTATAAAGCACCAATAATAATTTTGTATAACTATCCATGGTTGAATTTTGTTTTTGCCGCGCTTGTTCGGCGGTGCCTAGACCTACAATACAATTACGCAATATTACGTCTGGGCTGACAGTCTGGCTGCGGCACTATTCCAAACAATGATAATATAAACGTATTCTCTAAATTCTACCAAAACTATCGAAGTATCGACACACAATTTCACAATGATCCCATTGTAGGAACCACGCTATAAGCAGATGAGAGCATAAAATAGATATCTAATTACCAATTAATTATGAAGCAGCATTGATAATCATATGATTACCATGGGGACTTGTAATGTCCTTATTGAAGTACAAAGTGCTCATCGAGATAGCTGGAAGTGTTTAATATTTAATTAACCTCATGATTATGATATTTGTGCTGATAATTTACTGTTGTCCTCGTTTGGGCACACGCATCTATGTACTTGAAGAGATACTAGAGTTAATGTGCTTGATTGCCGTGAAGAAGCAGATTGAGTACTAGTATTTTAAATTACTTCATTGATCTCCACAGCCTGGCTATCGGATAATACGATGACCCTTACCTTGGTAAGAATTTCTGACTTATGAAGACAGCTATCAAAGACGCTGACATGCCATGAGGAACAGATGAGTCTCCTATGACCCTTGGATGGAACCCAAGATGATCACCCATCTTCAAGCCCAGATTATCCTCGAGCGAGCATTAACGAGCACATTCTCACATCATGATCTCAATGATGAAAGGTATAAAATTAATTTTGTTTTTAATAGATCTACAGACACATAATAAGTTATAAATATTCTTCGACTAATAATGCTACCATTGTCCATTAATAATTATTTCCATGCATTTACATAATACAAAAACATCTTAAATATTACGTATTATCGCAGTTATTGTAATAAGTGTTGTTTGGGTTTGGAAACCGTGTGCAAAGACAAAGAAACAGTGCAGACCATAAAAGGAGTCCTAGAATGTTTTACGAGTTTTCTCATACAATAACTAATCAGTGCTATAGACACCGGCATCAAATCTAAGAATTCACGGCGTGGACTCAATGAGCTCAAGACCGACTTCTAGACACCTCATTGGTCAAGAAATACCAATATTTGCTACCTGTGCACCATAAGAACATAGCCACCGTTTATTCATCATCATCATCTCTTGCCCTTATCCCAATTTCATTTGGGATCGGCGCACTATGTTTTCTTCTTCCATCGATCCACTCTTCTATCTGTCGTCATCTCATAAGTAACATTCTTCCTTATTGGATTGCCCTCGTTTATACATAATACATATAGGTATGAATACAATTCCTTTTTAGGTATTCAGGTTTTTCCGTTAAAGTGTCACCCGATAGCTGATTTGTGGATACACTGAGGCACACACAAAATAAATGAGGAGACGATCTTTTTAGAGTTGCCAAAACAATCAGCGCCGCCATTTTGAATTACCATAAGAGGAATCCTATTACCTACGTATTCTTTGAATATTAGTTCAGCTGGTTAGACTGTGGGTGATAATATGCATAACCATAATGGACAATATTATACGTACATTATGTATTCTTCACACGACTAATGTTTTCCCGTGAAAATTATATTTTCACGAATATTATCGCAGTCCAAAATGTAGCTTATTATTATAGTTTTAAAAGTAAACACGAAATTCGACAAGGAGTGCGTTGAATTTTTGTGAGATAATAGAAACATGTGTTACATCATTGCATCATTACTATGGTAGCAAGAGAATATCCCTCTTGGGCCTTGGGCTGGAAAGTCGTTTCAAATTAAAGCTGGATAAGATTAACATGAAGGACGCCTATTATTATCAGGACCCTACATTCAGCAGTAAAGAAGCAATTGACTATACGATGATAATGACGATCCGTGGATTAGGTTAGTAGGTATGTCACTGGCCTATCCATTTCAGATTATCATATTGAGATCGGATTTGCATCCGATTAGTCTACAAGTCGACCCTAACATTGTTGCCTTTGACTTTTTTTTATCAAGTGCCAATCAACACTTCAATTCACATTATCAGCATTCCTAATCAACGAGGTTCACTGACAACACAAGCGTCAGTTTTCTTAAAACAATGTGTTGTGAATGAAATGCTGTGAATGAAGATTCACGCCAAATTTTCGAAATAAACAGTGGTTTTATTATATCAGTCATAAAGTCTAGCAATTTGCTTAAGAAAAGCATTGCGGTCGTCTCGAACGTACCATACGGTTGCCGGCACAATTCACGGACAATACACATATAGAATGAGCACTATATGGTATTACTTCCGATGATAAACTTTCTACTTCACATAGAAATCGAGAATCAGAATATTTTTTATATGATCATCAAGTTTCCATTCTCCATTCTAATGGAAACTTAAACTTTTAAGAACAAATTGACTGGATATATTTGTCACATATTTATTTTAATCTTCAATAGATGAAAGATTTAGGGAACTAAATAATCTTCGTCATGTCTTCAACCGTTCGTATGAAAGTTATGCACCTAGCTTCCGCTAGCGTCTTGTAGGAATTAGTCTAAGCACCCGGAAAAATGTAGCTATAGCTCTCCTGGATAAATGGGTTACAATGAAATAATTGTTCAAATCGGACCAATAGATTCTGAGACAAAGAAACTGTACTGTGATACGCTTTGAAATATTAATACAAACTAACACAGGTTTTTTGTTATGTAGTGAGAGTATTAAGAAAAGAGTTCTTTGCAGTAAATAATGAATGATGTAGATGGGGAGGAATCTCCCAAGAATATTCTAGAATATTTTCTAAATAAGAAATTAAATTTGAATACAATAAACTGATACGTGAGGACTAACAATAGGATAATCAAGGAAGACAATCAATCATCATAGCAACTGTTATGGCATATCAGTTGCATGACTTACTGCACGTTAACAGAGCATTGCAAAACAAGATATGCACGTGATTCTTGTTTTCAGCAGGATATATGAATCTAGGACTAGGTTTCCCGAGGATACACCCGCGTCCCTTGGATACTACTTCCCGTGTCCGGATAAAATACAGCGTAGGTCTCCCGGGGACAACGTACGATTTTTTCAAATCGGTTCAGTACTTTCTGAGCCTTTAAGGTGTACACAAATAAAAATGTATTGTTCTTTCCTTTACTAACAGCAATAAGATAATGGCTTTACCAGACCTGACTTTTTGAACCCATTTTGATAGACCAGCAATAGCTGCAATGTATTGTTTAATGTCAAAGTGTTTTCAAACTTCCCTGGCCATGGCCTTAGTCATATTTAGGTACTTAGTAAGTATTATGTTATATGTCTTTGCTTCATCAATTAATCAATGCTATTCAGTCAGGTAGACAGGAGGTACAAACGATGAATCATACATACAAACCACCAATTATATCAATATTATCGTTCTCAAACATAATATGAAGGACTGCATCAGTCAATATTATGATTATTTTTTGAGGTTAATTAACTACGATTATACACGCCAAACAAAGGACTTTGAAGGCTATAAGGGAATATGTATAAGAAAGGAAAAAGTGTCCTTCATACTGTCACGTCTTCGTACAGCACANTCCATCGATCCACTCTTCTATCTGTCGTCATCTCATAAGTAACATTCTTCCTTATTGGATTGCCCTCGTTTATACATAATACATATAGGTATGAATACAATTCCTTTTTAGGTATTCAGGTTTTTCCGTTAAAGTGTCACCCGATAGCTGATTTGTGGATACACTGAGGCACACACAAAATAAATGAGGAGACGATCTTTTTAGAGTTGCCAAAACAATCAGCGCCGCCATTTTGAATTACCATAAGAGGAATCCTATTACCTACGTATTCTTTGAATATTAGTTCAGCTGGTTAGACTGTGGGTGATAATATGCATAACCATAATGGACAATATTATACGTACATTATGTATTCTTCACACGACTAATGTTTTCCCGTGAAAATTATATTTTCACGAATATTATCGCAGTCCAAAATGTAGCTTATTATTATAGTTTTAAAAGTAAACACGAAATTCGACAAGGAGTGCGTTGAATTTTTGTGAGATAATAGAAACATGTGTTACATCATTGCATCATTACTATGGTAGCAAGAGAATATCCCTCTTGGGCCTTGGGCTGGAAAGTCGTTTCAAATTAAAGCTGGATAAGATTAACATGAAGGACGCCTATTATTATCAGGACCCTACATTCAGCAGTAAAGAAGCAATTGACTATACGATGATAATGACGATCCGTGGATTAGGTTAGTAGGTATGTCACTGGCCTATCCATTTCAGATTATCATATTGAGATCGGATTTGCATCCGATTAGTCTACAAGTCGACCCTAACATTGTTGCCTTTGACTTTTTTTTATCAAGTGCCAATCAACACTTCAATTCACATTATCAGCATTCCTAATCAACGAGGTTCACTGACAACACAAGCGTCAGTTTTCTTAAAACAATGTGTTGTGAATGAAATGCTGTGAATGAAGATTCACGCCAAATTTTCGAAATAAACAGTGGTTTTATTATATCAGTCATAAAGTCTAGCAATTTGCTTAAGAAAAGCATTGCGGTCGTCTCGAACGTACCATACGGTTGCCGGCACAATTCACGGACAATACACATATAGAATGAGCACTATATGGTATTACTTCCGATGATAAACTTTCTACTTCACATAGAAATCGAGAATCAGAATATTTTTTATATGATCATCAAGTTTCCATTCTCCATTCTAATGGAAACTTAAACTTTTAAGAACAAATTGACTGGATATATTTGTCACATATTTATTTTAATCTTCAATAGATGAAAGATTTAGGGAACTAAATAATCTTCGTCATGTCTTCAACCGTTCGTATGAAAGTTATGCACCTAGCTTCCGCTAGCGTCTTGTAGGAATTAGTCTAAGCACCCGGAAAAATGTAGCTATAGCTCTCCTGGATAAATGGGTTACAATGAAATAATTGTTCAAATCGGACCAATAGATTCTGAGACAAAGAAACTGTACTGTGATACGCTTTGAAATATTAATACAAACTAACACAGGTTTTTTGTTATGTAGTGAGAGTATTAAGAAAAGAGTTCTTTGCAGTAAATAATGAATGATGTAGATGGGGAGGAATCTCCCAAGAATATTCTAGAATATTTTCTAAATAAGAAATTAAATTTGAATACAATAAACTGATACGTGAGGACTAACAATAGGATAATCAAGGAAGACAATCAATCATCATAGCAACTGTTATGGCATATCAGTTGCATGACTTACTGCACGTTAACAGAGCATTGCAAAACAAGATATGCACGTGATTCTTGTTTTCAGCAGGATATATGAATCTAGGACTAGGTTTCCCGAGGATACACCCGCGTCCCTTGGATACTACTTCCCGTGTCCGGATAAAATACAGCGTAGGTCTCCCGGGGACAACGTACGATTTTTTCAAATCGGTTCAGTACTTTCTGAGCCTTTAAGGTGTACACAAATAAAAATGTATTGTTCTTTCCTTTACTAACAGCAATAAGATAATGGCTTTACCAGACCTGACTTTTTGAACCCATTTTGATAGACCAGCAATAGCTGCAATGTATTGTTTAATGTCAAAGTGTTTTCAAACTTCCCTGGCCATGGCCTTAGTCATATTTAGGTACTTAGTAAGTATTATGTTATATGTCTTTGCTTCATCAATTAATCAATGCTATTCAGTCAGGTAGACAGGAGGTACAAACGATGAATCATACATACAAACCACCAATTATATCAATATTATCGTTCTCAAACATAATATGAAGGACTGCATCAGTCAATATTATGATTATTTTTTGAGGTTAATTAACTACGATTATACACGCCAAACAAAGGACTTTGAAGGCTATAAGGGAATATGTATAAGAAAGGAAAAAGTGTCCTTCATACTGTCACGTCTTCGTACAGCACATTAAGTTACCACAATCTGTCAAATTTCTGCAATAAATTTTCAACCTTATCACAATAGTGGAAGGTTAATGTTCCTTTGGTAAAATATTACAGATTCGGGTGGGCTGACCTGCTGTTATCTGTACACTATGTTAACTATTTTAGACAACAACCGGGTCTTACTCGCGATCAAACTATTTTTAAGATACCTCTTTTCTTCCGACGTTTCGGCCGAATTGCACCGACCGTGGTTACGGGAAGACTCGAAGACGGGAAGAATTATCGAGAATAAGAAAAGAGGTATCGTAAACCTTTAATTGTTTGATCGCGAGTAAGACCCGGTTGTTGTTTAAAATATATGTTAACACAAGCAATCAGACACGACAATTTTGATCTTTCAGCCACTACCGCATTTCGAATTAATTGAGTCTAATCAAAAAAAGGCATAAATTAACCCATTTTTAACCCCCGACGAAAAAAGAGGGGTGTTATAAGTTTGACGTGTCTGTCTGTCTGTCTGTCTGTCTGTCTGTCTGTCTGTCTGTC
>NWSH02000517.1:1498977-1523428 GCA_002382865.2 Heliothis virescens
TAATCGACCCCAATATAGTAACTTTTAACAACAAAAATATGTAAATGATCACCAAACTCATACCCCATTTAAATAAAATATCACCAAAGTTTTAACATTTCACTGTCCTTTAAGTAAAATAATCTCCAAGAAAAATCTTTTTTAACCAAAAATATTAATGAACACAAAATTATTACCACATTAATATACAAATAATGCAAAATAACATTCATAGCCTATTTAAGCAAAAATAACAACAAGATAATTATTTTAACCCAAAAACACTTAATGAATAACCAAATATGAACCCATTTAATATAAAATGACACGCCAAAAATAAAACACTGCTCCAGTCAGGTGTAGCAGTCTGCAGCTTTGGGACAAAAAAAATTTCATCAAAAATTGAAATTCTCAAAATGGCTAGTTTTTCATTTCCATCCGATAGATACCTAAAAATAAGACGAAAGCATCTGGCACTTTTTGTTAAGACTTCAGTCGCCTGAAAATAGCCAAAGTCAGTGCCATCCATACTAAAACACTTTTTTTTACATTCATATTTTTGTCTATCGCTGTATAGATAAAAAACTAACACTTTCCGATCTGATCCACTTTTCGTCTAGCTCAGCTTCTCTTATAACGGAGTAAAAATTTTTTTCAGCAGAAGTTTTCTGTCACCTCCGGCGCCGAAGTTCCGGCGTCTCACGCAGTTTATTCTTCCAGATAGGTTTAACACTCACACGCAGCTTCGCCTGCCCTGCGCCGCCTCACCACGCGGGATGTTACAAACCACCTTGCTCTCAACCGCGGCCCGCCTCCTCCTCTCGCGCCCTACGCATTTTGATTGCACTCCTATGGTAGTCAACCAAGGACTCTGGAGTCGGATGCGCAATTCGTTTTTGTCATTAAAGCTGAAACATAACAAATATGGATCATAAATATTTAGTTTGAACTAAGCCTACATATTAATCGTAATCACAGGTTATTTAGGAGAAATAGCCATTAATTGCGTCGCTAAATTTGGTCATCATTACATATTTGGTGTTCGAATACATTTAAAGGTCCAATGGACTAAATAGTAGTACTATTGCAATTTAGCTTTATTTTTTTGTGTTAAAGTAAATTTTTTTATAGATCTAAGTATCACAACATTTTTATGTCGTTAATTTTTCCCAATAAAAACATATAAAACTTGAACCGGTCAAAAATGCAAGACATAAATTCCTAATTAAAAAATTAATAATTTTATCATACTGATACCTAACACTTCTATTATATTATATTAAATAATATTATGCGACCGCACAAAAAACAACACATCTTCAATACGAAAAATAAATGAAAACTTTGAAACTAATAGTCTAATCTGATAATTTATTAAATTCGTATTGATAGCACTCACTTAACGTTACATGGAAACGTATAGTTATGCTTTAATAATGTTTTGTTTGAAAACAGTTTAACGTTTCTCTCACAACTTTTAAAATTTTGACGTACACTGCACACACTCTATGACAGGGCGGAAAATCATGAGACGACCCCACATTGTCTTCCAACAGAATAACACTCTTAAAAAAACCTACGCTGTTTAAAACCACGTACTAGGAAAATAGTGATAATATACAGGACAAGTTACAGTGTTAAGCAGACACTACTTTATTCAAAATGCCAGCCTCTAATAATGTTACGGCATTCATTCAACGACACTACTGTAAAAAAATCATTGCCGACTATGCGTTCCTGACTAGGTAAAGGAATCAGGTAAATGTACACTGGCCATACATAATTAATCATTAATTACTATTTGACCGACTCAATAGCCATTTATCTATTCGAAAATTAGCTTAATACTAGTTGTTTTTAATAAATAATAATTTTGATTGCCAAAATATTTTTGAAGATCCGTAAATAAAGCATAATAATTGTGCAATCAATTTATTAATACCTAGAGAAACATCCATAGGGAGTAGGTATCGTATACATATTTCCTTTCAAGGAAATACCTGCACTGCATTTATAAAAAAAAACATTCACGTTTATAGGCTCAAGATATCCGCGGTTCGGAATACATTCTTTTTCTAAAAAATTATAACTTACTAAGAGTCTTCCGTCATTTCTTCTTTAAAAAATATACTCTAACTCTATTTATCTATTGTATATTGGTTTAATACTCTATGACCGCTTTGATCCACAATCATTCTCTTCACCCGCTAACTTTCCGATCCGACATTGAACAAAACGTTTCCACATCGAATCTGCCTATAGCCATCCGACACATATATATATTTGTCGCTCTCTAGATTCTCCGTACAACTCCTAAAATGCAATCACACTCTCTAATGGCCGTTACTGCCGACATATATTCCTATCATCAAATCGTCCATATTACTCGCTCGAACATCACGTCGTCCGCCGACGCTTGAGATACGCCATCTTTGACGTGCGCGCGCGTCATATACTGGCTACGAAATGTCATCTAATAAATTAGCATAAAATTGCAAATATACGAAGTTGAATAGTCTAGCGTTACTATAAAACTTGCCGATATAAACGGGAGGTATAGATCGAAAAGTTTGTTCGAGAATAAGTAACAATACGAAGTTGCGATGACCATATGAGATATCGAAAGACCACATCACGTTCAAGAATCAGACTCCGCTGTCTATCTGGCAACAGATTCCGGACCAAAGATCACGAACACTATGAACGGTAAGTTGCGTTTACCAATAAATACTGTGACATTTTACAATTTCATTATTATTTATCACCTTGATGACCTCTTAATTTAATTGCATACAATTAATTTACTTTCTGTTTGTTTACAACTTTTAATTGTTATTTTTACATAATATAAATTTGTGAACTGAACAACAGACCAATGGTAAGTTTTTGAAACTTTTAGTATTTTAAATTATGAATAATAATTAATTTTATGAATATTTTGAATAACTATATACCCCATTGCCCTCTTTTACCTAATTTATCTCATAACAATATAATGTCATTTGCCTATATCTCCAGAGGTAAAATTTATATATTTTCTTGTGATAGAATTCTTCAATTATGAAAATAAAGTTTTACTAAAGAAAAACATCCAGCTAGAAGAGCAGAAAGTTATATGAAATATACTAATAATTTATTTAAAAAAATAATAAATGTTAATCACTAATTGTTGCCATTATTAATAACATACATATTTTAAAAATTTCTGAACTATAAAACTTAATAGAATTACTGAAACTAAATACAAATTATAAATATTAAAGCGAATAGGATATGATTTTCTTTGTGCCTGGAGATCCATATTATTTTTAATCTTACTACTTCAAATTAAAAAAAAAACTAAGATTAGTTCCCCTGATAGTATAACCATCAAACTTGGCTCTATAAAATACAAACAATTTTCCCACGAGTTTCATTTCTATAAGAAAATTTTATAAACAAACAAAAAACACAAATCTTACTATCATTCGGTACGTATAAAAGACTATTATAAAGATAAGTTATCTATGTTCCTCTTCCTCACGTACTTGATAAATCTAACCCAATCAAGCTATCATCTCATCTCTTATCCACCTTGAATAACCTATCTGATATTATCAGATAAGCTTCGTCAAAGTTACTGATGTCTAACTTAGGTCTAAAACATACTAGTGTTTGCCCCAGTTTTTTCAAAACCTACCACACTTGCGCACAAAGCTCCCGAAGACATGCTGGGTTTAGTAGTAAAATGTTTGACACCTGTCACACTTCACCCACAAGAGGGAAGTCCATACTGATGATCTTCCCCATACTAAAAAAAGCACACTCAACTGAACTTCTAATAGTCCCCTTTTTAAAACACTGATACCTCAGCTGCATCTGTTTCGGACTGGAGCGACCCTGCAGCAAAGCTAGCACTTAGATTATGACACTACAATACTAACTATATAACTTCAAATTGCTATTTAAACCCATAAATATTTTATGTCTCATACTAAATTACAACTTAAATACCTTAACATAAATAACATTATGTTAAGAGTGGCAATGCCTTTCATTACGTACAACTTGCTCACCTTGTCTCGTAAATAACTCAACATGCTATGTTGTTTAATAAGTTATTCGACATTCAGAGTAACCTTTAAATCAAACATCAAAAATAAATGCACTTCACAAGCGTTGCAACCTCACGAATCTCCATGCTCAAAATGAATTGTTCACTTACAATACAGTGCTTATCGGACCAACTAAATCAAATACCTTTGTAGTAACTTTGTAATTGAAACGTTAATATTGAAGCATAATTCATCTTTCTTTTATACCTACTAAATACGTATCACATTTAATAGGTGACCTCTGAATAGCCTTTTTTGTTTAATAATTTTTTTCAAATAAACAGCTTTTTAGATCTTAACACAACACAATATTGCAGAATTAGTAACAACTCCTTATACTATTAGGCCTCCTGTATCCAAATAAAACCATATTTGCTTATCATTAAAGAGCTTTACCGTAGCTGATACTATTTTTTTTTTCCATCAACAATGCCAGTTATCTAATTAATGGCTAATGTACCATAACGGGGAGGACGGGCGGGGGGCGAGACGCATTCCAAGAGGGTCCAGGGTGACCGGCTGAGGGGGGAGGGAGGTGAGGGGGGTGGAAGGGGGGAATATAAAGATCCTTACCTAATCTTAGCTTTAGAAATATATCTATTAATTTCATGCTATATAAATGAGACTAAATAACAAGGTTTACATATTTTAGATATGGCATAATGTAGTGCCAACTTTTCTACAAAAATAAGTAAATGCAGGTCTACGAACAATTTTAAACAGTATTTAGAAAAACACATATTTTTAGAACTTGTTCATTGTGATGCTGTAACTAACCAGTATTTTAATTGTGTAAAATAACAGTATATTTTGTCAAAAACCAGTATAATACGTTCAAACAGTATTTGGCACCCTGGCAATTTAAATCGAACTGGAACTCTGAAAACTGCCATAGTATTTTTTAAAATAAGCCAGTTAAGATAAAGATCTGGTACTATCTGACAGATACCTAATCCAGTATTTCTTATCTACAACTTTATCTGCACACTCTGAACACTGCTTAGTGTCCTACAATAAACCCATACAACCAATATAAAAACTGGGTTATTCGAAAACATAAATAGTTTTTACTCAATAAAGCTGAACGAAATTATCATACAAGTCAATAGTACAACCACACTCATTTAAAGCACATGACCAGTAGTACAAACTTAATTAATCACTTGTCAGTACTTAAATATTTACTAAAAACTTAAACATTAAAATGTATCTACAGAAAACTAGTCGGGTACAACCCAGCACGGGCTAAAATCTGAATTTTTACCATCGAACACTAACCTTCCACTATTTGATAGGTTTGAAAATCTATTAAGAAAATTAAGTAGTCATGTGTTGTACTTAGTCAGTATTCAGGAAGAACTTCCAAAACAACAAAAATAAATTAAAAATTTAAAAAACCCCCGACACAAAAACTTGATTTCCCTTTAAAAAGTAAAAAATAATAAAAAAAATACGTCGCGTTGGGGGACCGCTCCTAAATAGGTAGGCATGTGATACTTATGAAAAAAATCGTAAATAAGTAAGGAATAATTAGGAGCGGTCCCCCAACGCGACGTATTTTTTTTATTATTTTTTACTTTTTAAAGGGAAATCAAGTTTTTGTGTCGGGGGTTTTTTAAATTTTAAATTTAATTTTGTTGTTTTGGAAGTTCTTCCTGAACTACATACTAAGTACAGACACATCGACCTACTTCAATCTGTCTTCAATAGATTTTCAACCCTATCACAATAGTGGAAGGTTAGTGTTCGATCGGTAAAAAATTACAGATTTTAGCCGGTTGCTGGCGTCTGTACCCACCTGACTATTTTCTTGCTAGATACATTTTAAAATGGTTTAAAGTAGTTAGTAAAATTATTTAAAGTAACACTGACACCAGTGAATCAATTAAGTTGTCACCTACCTGGTCAATGTGCTTTAAATGAGGTGTGGCCTTGTAACCTATTGACTTGTATTGATAACTTTTCGTCCAGACTTTATTGAGTAAAATCTATTTACTGTTACGAAATAACACCCAGTTTTTTTAATATTTGGTTGTATAGGGTTTTATTCGTAGGCACTAAGGCCAGTTTCAGAGGTTCCAGATAAAGTTCTAGATAGAAATCTGGCATTAGGTATCTGTCAGATAGCTATCCAGATCTTTATCTCTAACTGGCCCTTAATTTAAAAATACTTATGGCCAGTTTCAGAGTTCCCAGTTCGATCTTAAACTTATGCCTAGGGTTGCCAACCATACTGTTTTGAACAGTATTATACTGTTTTTCACCAAAATATACTGTTCATTTTACACCAAATTTACAAAATACTGTTCAGTTACAGCATCACAATGCAAACACAGTTCTAAAAAATATGTGTTTTTCTAAAATACTGTTTAAAATTGTTCGTAGACCTGAATATACTTTATTTCTTGTAGAAAAAGTTGGCAACCCTACTTATGCCATACCTAAAATATGTAAAAACCTTGTTATTTTAGTCCATAATTTATATAGCCATGAAAAATTAATAGATTATATCTTACTAAAAGCCATAAAGCATTAGGTAAGTCTTTATATTTCTTATGGTACATTAGCCATTAAATTAGATAAACTGCCATTGTTGATTGGAAAAAAACAAATCAGTATCAGCTACGTAATAGCTCTTTAATGATAAGCAAATATGGTTTTATTTGGATACTAGGAAAGCCCTAATAATATCAAGGCACATGTTACCAATTCATGCACATATGTGTTGTAGTCCTAAACAACTTCTAAAAAAAGTGTTTATTTGAAAAAAAATATACTTAAACAAAAACAAGGCCTATTCAGAGGTCACCATATTAATCTGATACTATTCTAGTAGGTACTAAACAAAAGATAATATTTACAATTAATTATACGTCTTCAATTACAAATTACCTACAAGTATTTGATTTGAATTGTCCGATAGCACCGTACTTGTAGTGAACAATTCATTTTGTAGGCACTGAACTGCATTCGTGAAGTGCAACGCTTGTGAAGTGCATTATCTATTTGATGTTTGATTTAAAGGCTTACTCTGAATGTCAGATAACTTTTAACAATACATTGTATGACGTTATTTACAGAGACAAGGTGAGCCAAAGTTAGTACCGTCAATGGAAAGTGCATTGCCCCACTCTTAAACAATAATGATTTATTTAGGTTAAGTATTTAAGCTTGTATATTTTAGTATGAGACATAAAACTATTTATTGAGGTTTAAATAAGCAATTTTGAATTATCATAGTTCAGTATTTGTAGTATCAATAATCTAGCTGCCTAGCCTTTGCTGGCCAGGGTCGGCCTCCAGTCTAAACAGATGCAGCTGAGTACCAGTGTTTTACATAAAGGGACTATTAGCAAGTGTCAAGTGTAGTGTGTCTTTTTTTAACGATGGGAAGTCATCAGTATGACCCTCCCTCTGTGGGTGACAGTGTGACGGAGTGTCAAACTTTTACTGACTAAAACCCAGCATGTTCCTTCGGGAGCCCTTTGTGCGCCAGAGCTGTGGTAGGTCTTTCGAACAAACCACAGCTGCGGCAAACACTAGTATGTTTTAGACCTAAGTAGACATCAGTAAATTTGACAGAAGCTTATCTGATAATACTCAGATAGGTTATTCAAAAATGATAATAGAGATGAGATGATAATACTTGATGGGTTTAGATTTATCAATACGTGAGGGAAGAGGAACATAGATAACTTATCTTTATAATACTTTTATAATACTAATTATAGTAAGTTTGTGTATTTGTTTGTTTATCAAAATTTTCTTATGAAAAATGAAACATCGTAGGGAAAATGTTTGTATTTTATAGAACCAAGTTTATGTTATACTTCAGGAGAAAACTAATCTTATTTTTTTTTAAATTTGAATAGTAAGATTAAAAAATAATATGGATCTCTAGGCACCAGAAAATTCATATCCCTATTCCTTTAATATTAAATATTGATTTAGTCAAGAATTCTATTAAAGTTTTATAGTTCAGCAAACTTTTTAAAATATTATGTTATTACAATAATGGCCACACAATTAAGTGGATTCAACATTTATTATTTTATTTAAATTAAATTATATAAGTACCTATTTCATCTACTTTCATGCCTCTTCTAGCTGATGTTTTTTCTTTTAGTAAAACTTTATTTTCCATAACTTTGAAAATTCTATTCAAACAAGAAAGTAGATATAATATTTACCTCAATGAGATATAAGCAAACTGATCATTATATCTTTCTTATTGAGATAATTAGGTAAAAGAGGCAATGGTATAAGTTATTCAAAAAATCATTCATAAAATTAATTATCTTATTCATCATTTAAAATCCTAAAAGTTTCAAAAACTTACCCATTGGTCTGTTTTCAAGTCCACAATTTATATTATGTAAAAATAACAATTAAAAGTTGTAAACAAACAAAAGTAAAATAATTGTATCGCAAGTTAAAAATTACCAGAGGTCATCAAGGTGATTTAAATTCAAAAATCGAAATATGTAAACATGTCACCAGTATTTATTTGTAAACACGCAACTTACCCGTTCATAGTGTTGTGACCTCCTTGGTCCGAAACTCTGTTGCCGACTAGACAGCCTGGCGTCTCGGACTTCTCTGAAACGTGATGGTCTTCGATATCTTCCAATATAGCCGCTCGATCCGCATTCGTTTTGTTCAACTTATCACTCGACAAACTTTTCGATCTATACCTCCCGTTTATCGGCGCCAAACTTTTATCAGTAAACGCACTAAAACTATTCAACTTCGTATCATTTGCATATTTATCGCTAATTATATTAGATGACATTTCGTAGCCGTAATAAATAACGCGCGCACGTCAACACTGGCTGTCAATCTCAGCTGCGGCGCGACACGACTGACGTTCCGCGAAGTAAACCTAACGTTTTGCCGGACAAAACAATGCCATACGGCCCAGTCCAAGAGCTCATTGCATTTTATTGTACGGAGAACTGCAAGCAAAATATTTAATTCGGTCGAGCTATAGCGACAGATCCGCAATGTGGAAAAAACGTTTTGTTTCAATGTCGGAATCGGAACGTTAGCCGGGGTGAAGGAGAATGCATTGTGCGATCCAAAGCGCGGTCACTAGAGCTCATCTCAAACAATATAACAATAAGACCTAAATAGGAAGTTCAGAGTATATTTCTTTTTAAAAGAAGAAATACGGAAGACTACTATAGTAAGTTATAATTTTAGAAAAAGAAAATGTATCTCCGAAACGCCGGATATTACCTTGAGCCTATAAAACGGAATGTTTTATTATAAATCGCACGTGCAGGTATTTCCTCTGAAAAAGGAAATATGTAACCGATAACCTACCTCCCTGTTGGCTGTTTTCTCTAGGTATTAAATAAATTGATTAGCACCAATTATTTGCTTTATCATTACCGGTAATCTTCAAAAATATTTTTTGGCAATCAAATCATTATTTACTTCAAAAACAAACTAGTAATTACCTAATTTCGAAATAGATAAATGGCCCTTCATTGAACGTCGGTCAAATAGTCAATTTAATGATTAATTATTGTATGCAGTGATACATTTACCTGAATTCCTTTTAACCTAGTCAGGAACGCATAGTCTGGCAATGATTTTTTTACATTACGTCGCTCGTTTGAATTGAAATGCTGTAACACATTATTCCGAGGCTGGACATTTGACCTCAAAAGTACGTGCTCTGCTTTCAAACACTTGTATAACTCTGTCCTGTATAATTATCACTATTTTCCTAGTACGTAGGTTTTTAAAACCAGCGTAGGTTTTTAAGAAGTTGTATTTCTGTAGGAAGACAATGTGGGGTCCCGTCTCCATGAATATTTCCCGCCCTGTCATAGAGCTGTGTGCAGTGTAACGTCAAAAATTTTAAAAGTCTGTGACGAGAAAAACCGTTAAACCTAGTTTTCAAACAAAAACATTAATTAAAGCATAACTAATTACGTCTCCATGTAACGTAACGTGACGTAAGAACCTACAACTACGAAATTTAATTAAATTATCAGATTAGACTTAAGTTTTTCAAAGTTTTCATTTAATTTTCGTATTGAAGACTGTGTTGTTTTTTGTGCGGCGTCCGCATAATATTAATTTAATATAATATAATAGCAAGTGTTAGGTCACTAAGTATGAGTAAAATTAATTAATTTTTAATTAGGAATTTATGTTTGCCATTTATTGACGGTTCAAGTTTATATGTTTTTATTGGGAACAAATATAACGACCACCAAAAAATGTTGTGATACCCTTAGATCTATCACCAAAAAAATTTACTTAACACCAAAAAAATAAAGCCTAAAATTGCAATAGTACTACCTATTTTAGTCACAACTTGACTTTAAATTGTATTCGAACACCAAATATAGTAAATGATCACCAAATCTTAGCGACCAAATTAATGCGCTATTTCTCCCTAAATAAACCACTGTGATTACCATAAAATGTAGGCTTATTACCAAATAAAGTATTATGATGCCATATTTAATTATTGATTAAATGTATGATTCTTGCTGGGAGAAGCTGCTGCACTCTACCGTTGAAATACCCTTTGAAACTCCGTGTCCCTCAAAAATGGCAGGAAAAAGCACAAACACTCACCTGGGAAGGTTGGGAATGGACAGGGATGATTCTGCCAAACGACGGGGGCACTCGGATGCCGGCCGGCTACGGGATATTCCTCTGCATCCACTAAGTGTCCTCCGGGTATTAGGTGGTAAAGTTGTATTAGCGGCAGCTAACTTCTGCAGAATAAATTTTTTACTATCGCGCGTATAAATCGCGGGCGACGCAGGATATTATTTTTTGCACATATATATTTTTTTACGAAATGAGTGCAAACAACGAAATGTCGTGGCAGGAAGTTTGAATGTTTAAGAAATAAGAAAAAAAAAGGAAATTGCCAGGTTTCATGTCTGAACATTTCCCCACTTGAAAGCACATGGGTTCACAGACAAGTCGTCATTCGCACTCGAAGCTATGCTCGAAAGTACTTGTTAAAACTAAAACTTATCTTCTGAAATTTGAGCAATACAATATATTCTTCTATATTGCTCAAGTGATATTTAATAAAAAATTAATTAGTGGCAAAACACAGACGTTGACGAAGGTCGTCGAAACGTCTGCCATTAGTAGTTTGAGAGTAACAACTCCAACCACATATCCGGCGCAAGGTGCAGCTGATCTGCATACGAGCCAATCTCCAGAGCAAAGCGGAAAGATTTGTTCTTGTTCGATGACTAAATCGTTTTTGAATTCTTAAATTAGGTACATTTTGAAATGTTGTTAAAGATATTTTAAATTCAAGTGTCAAACTATCATTTGCGATAGTGTACGTTTAGGTGAAGAAAGGGTGTGACGCAGACGGAGTAAGTTAGCCTCGTCGATACGTCCCCCACTTTCGCAACAAACCTTCCTCATCTACAAAGGGTGTGAAAGGTTTTGCAATATAATGGGCCATTGTTTGCTTCATACGCACTTGGTTTGCAGTTAATCGCATATATTGATTTTCAGTAAACTTAATTTTAGTTTCTTTGACTTATTTCAATCTCAGTGCGAAAAAAAACACAAGTGTCCCAATCTTGTTTTTGGACGTTTAAAATTTTGAAATAACGCGGAAACCACCATGCTATGCGTTCTTTAATTTAGTAAAATTGGAACGTATAGATGTTACACTTGAAATTACGTCTTGAACTTGACGAGAATGTAAATTCTCGTGATAATTGATTTAAGCTTTACACGATTAAGCTACATTATATTTTTAAGTAAATGAGGAGCAGTATTGATCGCGATAGCGTAGCTTCTGCCTATCAGAATAAGCACGCAGTTGATCATTAATGTGAATTTTATTTTTTAAAAGATTATACATGTGAGACAGCAACAACGCGCTAGAAGCACCGCAGCACTTAGCTCGAGCCTATTCACTGTTAGTCGGCTTCAGAGGAGCCACTCTAGACTTTCCTATAAAAGATGCTACAGTAGTATTTCGCACTTTGTAAACAGCACACAGATATACACAAACACCCATAACCTTTTAACGATCCGTCGCAAAATCCTACTAAAATGAATCCTCAACAAAAATCTGGAGGTATGACTAGACTGAGGTAAGGTCTATATGTTGCAAGTCTGATAAATTCCGCGGCAATCCAAAATGCCATTGTTTGACTAAATGTTGAGGATAACAGCATCCAAGATAAATTCAACACCCCATCCTCTTGAAGCAAGGATTTTGCCACCAAAAACAAACTGGAACAAACCAACCCAAAAGGATCGAAAATACGAGCTACGATCGAAAGAATAGACCGGTTTAGTATAATTGAACATATCAAACGAATCTGAAAAGTTATATTGAAAACTGTCCTGGATGGATTTTCCACGAATGCCTAATATTGAGGAAAAACTCATTCCTGATCATCAAAGGATTGGAAGTTTGACAATGAGTCCGAGGGAACATCGGACAAAGACTGGAGTATTAGTACTCCATTTACGAAGCTCGAAACAAACCTTTGGCTAGTAGAGATATTTAAAATCAGTTAGCTGATAGCTTCGGATAAAGTGGAACACCCTGTAGTGGACGTCATCCATAAATGTCTCTTCTGCCCAGAAACTCAGCCGCACGACTTCGGGTACTCCGACCGTGGTCTTTCGGCCAGTTGGCGAAGAGTACGAATTGCTAAATAAAGGAGAGCTACTGACTCCATACGTAACTGCTGTTGAGCTCATATCTACAAGAGCTCGGTAGGACTGTCTCGCCACAAAATAATGCTGATAACAGCCTTCTTCAGCCTGATCAAAATCTGCCTTATACATTTTACAAACGTCAGCAGTAAAAACAAACAATCTTATTTGAAGACGAAACTTGGTAACAAAATCAACTATATCGATTTGAAGTTTAGCGTCCTACATGAACAATATTATCAAAAGAATAGTATTAGTAGCTCGACTATGGCGTCGAAGACTACACCGCCAGTCGTGTCGTAGAACTTTCTGACCGCACGGACGCAATGATGCGGAATGAAAGTATCGACCAGTAGACAAAGAATCAAACAGGGCTGCATATGTCCTAAGTCTTTGTACTGCTTCAAGAAATCTTGATATTTCCGTTTTTAATTCGGGTGAGAATCAATAAACGTTTCTCTATGTTAAGGAACCGATTTTAGAGCGTGGCGGTAGGAATCGCAAGCGCAGGAGCATCATCCTTTACATTAAAGGAACTACATACCTACCTCAGGAGTACGGTACGTACCGGATTTAATTTTCAGTCACACACTTCGTCTTCAGGGCCGGAATTTTTACATTTCGGCGGCTCTTCAGGACTCCAGAACCGTTGAACGATATCATCGAGCGCACTTGGTGACGCGATGAAGTGATCAGCGTAACGATTGCCTGCTGTACGAGTTGACGTGTTGTGAAAGAAACCACCTGTTTATCAACCCAGCCGAATACACTGGACAAGGCGCAGGGTAACCCGGGACCGGAGTGTAACGAGAGCCAGTATAAATCTGGTCAAAACACTCAACACCTAACAAAGATCGATCGGAAACCCGATTTATGAAAAATCGCACGTCGGCGAGAATCTAAGTGTTGTGAAATAATCCGACGCGCATCGGAAGCGATGGACGAGGCATCAATTGAAGTAATTTTCGGCAAACTACTACGATACGTCGAAACTGTGGTGATTCACTCGAACGAGTATTATCGAACCAACAGTTGTAACCTTGATATTGCAAACGGAATTTTGACCTTTATTCCTGATACACTAAGATTACATTTTTTAACACGCAAACTAACTACCGAGCGCATTCATTAGTAATGAAAGAATCCATCGATTCCGCTATCGATAAGAAGCACGAGATAAGTGGCATAGAAACCATCCGAGTGGACGCAAGCGCACTAAAGCAGTACCTAAAATCTTTATACTTGCGTTCAGATCACTGTTAGACGCAAGTTAAGCGAGCACTGAACCTGCCTGCGTAGTTTCAGACACTTTTGTATCACTTTTATGTTCTACATGGCAACAGCGTATTATGCTTCCCGTTACAAATAAGCAAGACGACTTCGATTTGCAATTTACCCTATCATGACCAGACGTAAGCAGTTGAAACATAAATTCAAATCGTTAACTATTTTTTTTACGCTGGTCAATCGTCATAGAGTGCATTCTTACCGCATCTGTAACAGAATGACTTTCATTAACAACACACGCATGCTATCTGGTTTGATTTATTAGAATTTGAAAAAGGTTGCTTGCTATTTGAGGAAAACTAAGACGCTCGCTGACGACTGTAATTTTTCAACTTTATTGTTCCGAACGTTTAGTTTATTAGAGTTAGAAGAGCAAGCTTAACGACCAGGTGGCTGACTAACTTCCAGCACCTTTACATAATTTTGTAAGAATATCAGGAAAATTATTGAACGTGGGAATTTCTTTCTTATTTTCCTACTCAAACCTTCGACCTTGGTATCCAAAGTCAGAGGTCGAGACGCAATGTAAAACAAAAAATTTCGCTTAAATCATTAATATTTAAGGCGCGAAGTGCATTTACATTTCATATACGTGTTTGTTTAACTCCGATAATTAGGTAAAGATGGCTTTTGAATTGGAGATAATTTAAATAATTTCTCCCAAATAAGTTGTCGGCAAGAATACGCTTGCTTGTCGAACCTATCTAATAAATGCGTTATAAACGACAGCATAATTCGCTGATGTTAATTGGAATACCTTAGTAAGTGACAAGGCACTTCCGGACAGCACGTAATTAAATAATAAAATTTTTCTATGGCGAAGCGAGGCGTTTATTGTGAACTAGTGGCTCATAGCTATCTTTAAAAGTCTTGCCAGTTTTCAATACTGGCCATCAAATTCGGATCTGCAACTTAGGTAATTTTACAGCAGTAATTGATGATGGTGTACGACACTGCAACTGCTACTGCCGGCGACGCATGCGTACTTGAGTCAAGCGAACGGCAAACTCAACGGCCGCGTAATATAAACTCGTCAAACGACGACAAAGCGAGATTATCAATTTTTGTATTTCGGATTAATTTTTAATTGTAATTTATTAATTTCTTTACACACTTCAACATAAGCTATCTCGCAATCTTTTCGATTGACTTGTACCTAGCTTTAAGGTCGATCATCTTTGCTTTATTTTCTTTACAACTCTTAACAAATCATAAAATAATTGCATATTTTTTAAACGCATACTCGCGTTCCTTTGATTAGGGGATTGCAATTCAACTTCCATCTTGCTCGAAGATTCACTAGAATGAACCAACAAAACAAACTGTAAGCTTAAAATGTATGTTTAAGTATGTCAATTCTCGAAACGAAGAATGTCAAACTAAAGCAAATAATTTATTAATATTTTTTTAATAAAACCTTCGAGCACAACTCGTCCACTACGAACTCCTTTTAGGTATCACCGTCGGAATGCGGCAACCGATACTCTTTACGTATTAAGAAGTTTGCGAGTGAAAACGATGGAAAACTTATGGAAAGCTTTTTATGAAAAAAGGTATAGTATGACATATGACAGTGATGAAGACATACGAAATAATTAATAATTTTACATGAAATATGAAAAAATGAATGTATACTGGAATATTTGACTTTAAATAAAGAAATATCAGTATTTATTCAGATTTAGAGAGGAATTTCTTCCTCACAGGAGGCACAAAAAGTTAAATGTATGATTCTGCTGGAGAAGCTTGCTCACTCTCCGTTTGAAATACCCCTTTGAAACTCTCTACCCTCAAAATGGAGGAAAAGGCACAAAAGCACTACCTGGCTAAGGTTGGGAATGGACAGGATGATCTGCCAACGGACGGGGCACTCAATTGCCGGCCGGCTAGCGGGATATTCCTCTGCACTTCCACTAGTTCCTCCGGGTATAGGGTGGGTAAAGTGGTATTAGCGGTCAGCTAACTTCTAGCAGAATATAATTTTTTTAAGCTATTCGCGCGTATAATCGCGGGCGACGCAGGATATATTTTTTGACATATATATTTTTTACAAATGAGTGCAAAACAACGAAGTCGTGGCCAGGAAGTTTTGAATTTAAGAATATTAAAGAAAAAAGGAAAGTGGCCAGGTCATGTCTGAAACAGTTAGGTTCCAGCTTTAATGACAGAAACGAATTGCTGTAAATCCGACGTCCACGCATCTTGTCTGCCCACCCCTTAGAGTCAATTACATCGGCGGTAGGCTCGGAGGGAGCGAGGCGGGCCGCGAGTTGGAGGAGCAGGTGGTTGTAACACTTTGCCGCCGTGTGCTGAGCTGGCCGGCACCGCCGGCCAGCAAGCACGAACTGCGTGTGATGTTAAACCTATCTGCGACGATAAACTCGCGTGAGACCGCCGGAGCTCCGCAGCGCCGGAGCCATGACAGAAACTTCCTGCTGCAAAAAAACCTTTTACTCGTTATAACCGAGAACGGCTGACGCTAGACGAAAAGTGATCAGATCGAAAGTGTTTATTTTTTTTTTCATTCCCTCTACACGATAGAACCCAAAAAAATAATGAAAATGTAAAAAAAAACATGCCCGAAAATTTTCTTCCTAAACTCCTTGCACACCCTTTGCCTACACTCTGGACCCTACGCTTCGACGGACGCGTTCGGGTAATCTAAGTACTTTAGTTGGATAGCAAGTGTTATTTTTTGCGTGTCATTTTATATTAAAATGGCGTTCATAATTTGGTATTCATTAACTAGTTTTGGGTTAACAATAATTTTCTTGGAGTTATTTTGCTTAAATAGGCTACTGAAATGTTATTTTTTTGCATATCATTGTATATTAAAATGTCGGTAATAATTTGGTGTTCATTAACTATTTTTGGGTTAAAAATGATTTTCTTGGAGATATTTTACTTAAATAGGACAGTGAAATGTTAAAACTTTGGTGATCATTTTACTTTAAAATGGGGGTACTAGTTTTGGTGATCATTTACTATTTTTGTCTGTTAAAAGTTACTATATTTGGTGGTCCGTTAAACATAAGCCGTTTTTATTTTGAGTTAGACGATACAATACAGGTTGGCTACGCCACAGAATATCTATAAAGCATGCCCATAGACATGAAAATGACAAGGAACAGGATCCTTAGAACTTTAGTCGGTAAAACATTTCACAGCAATATAATTCGCACATGTTTACAAAATTTTACAATAAAATGTACGAAAACATTACGAGAGTAGTAAGGTTGCATGTTATCACACAGTAAAACTTTTTGAATAGGTAACGTAAGTCTTAAAAATCATAAAACTGTGATACAGTATGAATATTTTGACACATAATAATAACAAAATGTGGAGTTTGGACATAAAATCGAATGTGTTTACATTTCTCACGCGGTAGTCTTGTATGAATGATATAAATTTTATCGGTTGGTTTACTAAACTTGAGTCATATTTATTGATAAATACCTGAAGTCAAGAATAAAAGGTTACACTTTAGTTTAATACGTGAGGTGTATTAAAAAAGTGGCATAAATCTCACGACTCGCTTTCTTCATATCAGTTAGGTACGGACAAGTGAGGGGCCTGACTAGGGAATGCAATCCCGGCCCTTTTTTCCAATCCCGGGATTGCGGGACTGAATAAAGACAAGCCCGGGATCCCGGGATAGTTTCGGGATTGACAATTTTAAGTAAAAACTTCAAAAATTATTAATTGTAATCTTTATTTAATTTTTTGTCCGTCTGTCTGTTTGTATAACCGTTAAAGAAACAAAAACTAATCGACGGATTTTAACGAAACTTGGTACAATTATTATTTATACTTCTGAGCTGGTTAAAGTATACTTTTCATGACGCTACCTTCAATAGGAGCAGAGCAGTGAAGGAAAATGTTGGGAAAACGGGAGAAGTTACTCCCTGTCCTATTAGAATTTGACATCAGACTTTTCAGATCTTTGATTATGACGACCCATTGTCGCTGGCATAAGCGACAATGCCCGCGTACGAAGTCGTTGGCAGAAGCTAGTTAAACATATAAATCTTCTTAAGAAAATAATTAGGAACTTTGAGTTATTATTATATAGCACACTTTTTCAGTCAATTTTGAGTACTACTTATTACGCAAATACGACCTTAAACACAACAATATGTCTAAAGTTTCGTCGCCAAGCAGTGTTCTTAATTTATTACATATAAACCTAGGCCGCAGCAGAAAATGCTCTTTCAGGCTCTACGGCAATCGTCATCAAAAGTTATAGACACGATCTAGATTGTAGCCCTGTCGGTGCGTTGACAGTAAGATTGCGTGTACAAAGAAATATACATTAAGTAATGTTTAAAAACATATAGGAATATTAATCTTTTAGGATTTTCTTCAATCCCGAAAATCCCGGTATTGGACAAAACTAATCCCGAAATTTTCGGGACTGGAAAAAGGCCGGGATCCCGGGATCCCGGTTTTCGGGATCCCGGGATTGCATTCTCTAGGCCTGCCGTAAGGCGGGCAGTCGCCGGTGGGAGTCAGGACGCTATGGACCACCCACCCTCCCACTCAGGCGAGGTCGGAGTGCCGCTGGGTATTTTTAGTGGGTATACCGGGAACGACTGTACCGGGGAGTCCCACATACCCCTCTCCCGTCCCTCGACGGGGATGCGTAATTGCCAATTTTTTCCCAGCGACAAGAAAAAAAAAAGTTAGGTACGGACCTAACGCAGCACCTTGATGTGAGGTACATATTATTGTAGTAGTTAGAACCATAATCGGAATAAAGGACAGTGTGAACCACAACAGTCGCTGATTATGTTTCTAACTACTACGTGCTACTACAATAATATGTAAGTACCTCACTTCAAGTTTCCTAAACAGGTCTTGCCAAAAAAGATGTATGAAAACGTAGGCGAAATAGCAAACATGAGCTTGTTAAAATACAGCAAATAGTAATGTTACATCACCACGAATTCACCTTTTGGGTTCGAAATGTTGCCATAGACAAATGTCAACTGATCACTTCTAATATGAAGGTATCGTGTTAATCTCGGCACGTTCCCCGCTGCTATAATATAATGTTAGTATAGACCCTACCATCTACCTATAGTATACAAAGTAGGTACCTG
Source organism: Heliothis virescens (assembly GCA_002382865.2). NCBI lineage: Eukaryota > Metazoa > Arthropoda > Insecta > Lepidoptera > Noctuidae > Heliothis > Heliothis virescens. Next base: position 1,518,116 of record NWSH02000517.1, read on the forward strand.
CCTACGAACTTAAAATTAGGTGCCTACACATGTAGATAGACCCACAGCAGCTGCATTTGACGAACGCGTACCTACTATAAAAACATTTTTTCAGCTCTAAATACAACCAGCCTTCCAAGGGTATATGTGGTCTATTGAAACAGGCTTTAGCAAGCTAAAGTGACAGCAGGGTAGCTGTACTTACTGACACAAGTCTGTCTGGTGAGGATTTTCGTCTTTAGATGCCCCCGTTCGTTAATGAATTTGTTAATTTTCCGTTAACATACTTTAATGTAGAGCAGGACGACCTTATTATATAGCTAGCTCTTTTTAGCTAGCTTGTATAGCTAAAAAGAGTACCTACCTCCATTTCAGCTGTTATTCAATCAGTGGGAAATATACCTTCTTCTGTGAGAAGTTAAACTTTATCATGCAGAGCAGGGGCTGGCAGTGAAGACGTTATTATCTAAAATTGTGCAATTCAACAAACTCTATGAAGAAACTATTTACCAATTTCAATAGGACCTTATACATCTTTCAGATGCTTCTTTCTCACGTACCCTCCTAGGGAATGCTTCATACTAAGACAGAATCATTTCCTCCATAAGGCATCATGTGAAGAAGACCTTTTACCACTAACTAAATCATCAACTTGCATTCAGACGTTGTGCTCAGCAGCAAGAATTATTTTGATACCCAAAAGTTTATTGTTGTCCATATAAACAAAAGCCATGCTACTTTACAAACAACCGTATTGTCTTCTAGTCCCATAGCTTCAGTTGATTGGTCACCACAGAACTGTTGTCTACAAAAACCATGGACACTACAAGGTGACGTTTTTAGTTGATGAACGCTTTTTTGTCAACTGTGGTGACTATAAAAGTTAATAGAACGCGTTAATTAGTACAGTGTTTGTTATGTTTTGAAGTACATTACCATATTCTTAGATATTACTCACCAACACGCATGCCCAGCGCGTTGAGTATGGGCAAATCTCCCCAGCTTGAGGGAGGCCTCTGTCTAATAGTGGACCTTTTAGGCTGTGACGACGAGTAATATTCGATACTTAATCGAGTTCTTTTTAAGGAGTTAATGGGCTATGAATGTGTAGGATATGGCTTGGAAGAATGTTACTTGTGAAATGACGACAGATAGAAGAGCATGGAAGAAGAAAACATGCTGCGCTGACCCCAAACAAATTGGGATAAGGGCAGGAATGCAGAAATTAATTCAGAAAAATGGATACTTACCTATTTCAGCCACGATTTGCGGATATAATTTTCTAGAACTACCGCTGTTCTTCTGTTCTGTTCTGTGAAGTTCTTCCGAAAAGAGTTACTTCGAGGAAGTAGCATACCCATACGACATGAGGACATGTCGATAGAATTTTCTAGATTAACTATCGTTCATTCACGTCCACATGACAATGGGTAGTATCACGTGTTCAGGGCCAACTGACCGTAACCTTTTACCTCTTCGTAAGCATGGTACACCGTCCATGTGGTCAATGATTTTCCTGTTACAAAATAATATGATTAGGTTTTTACCAGCACATTTGACAAATGCGTGCCCGGTAAGATCCTGTATGCCAAAATAGGTATGGTTAGACTGAATTTAAGCTAAAAGCAGAATAATTTTTAATGCACTTATAGTATGTTTTAGGTCTTCGAAACATGCTGAGCAATGTAAAATAATTGTACCCATCGTTAGTTGCTAACTAGCATTGCTATTGCAATATTCCGGTTCCGGCATAAAGGCCGCACTTCCCGTTGTAAAAACTTGCTTTGCGGGGAAATTGAGATAACTCTTGTATCATAGCATAATTTTATGGCTGACATCCTTATGGTAGTGATTACTTAACAGTAGAACTACTACTAACTAGCAATTAATAGATAACATAATATTGGGGTAGGTATGTTTTCTTCTGTAGTAGGTTAGGGTTAGGCACAGATTTCCAGAGTACCAAATGCAGTGATGAAGAATATTTGTCTATCTGTAGTCCCAGAGGCCATATGGCTCTCCCCAGACAACCATAGACCTGGAAATCTCAGTAGCAAAAGGATTAAATATTTCTTTTACATTAAATGATCATTAACGACAATGAGTAAAAGGATGGAAAAATAATAAAAATACTCTTCTGAAGACTCCACAGTAAGTAACATATTCTTGGGCACTCACGCTACTACAGTAGTAGAATATTAATGAACTATTCGTAACAATGAATTGAATAACAGCTGCAAAACTCGATCATCACTGTAACCAGGTTAGGCTCAGTCACGTGGCAAAAATGCCGACCAGATTTTTTTAAGGGGCAAAAAATGGCGTGTCTAATGAGTGTGAATTTAATGGCGGTCCAATGATACCGGGTCATAATTAATTAAATAATGATGAGCCTTTAAAGTTTGCTTTTCAAGACTGATTATAGTTCATCATGAAGAGATGGAATTTAAGACAATGTTTCGGGGACTTTGGCACTTTTTTATCTTCGTTAATGAGAGTTAACGGCATGGCCATTGCTCCAACTGAACGACGCTATCGAAATTCATACCTACACCACATTTAGCATAAGCCTATCTGCTAGTAATTGGGGCTTGGAAGTACAATGTTCCAGTCCGCAGAAGTCTCCGAGATAATCAGTGTCAGATATTGCAGCAACTTAGCAACTAACTTACCTACCTCTCAATTACTCTCAAACTGCGTCTTCATAATGAAAGAACTTCTACGGGCTGCGTAGATCAAAATGCGCAAATGCCGTTCGCGATTTGGTATTTAATAGTGTGCATTTGCATGAACAGACGACAGCAGCTCAACCTGCCTGTATCTGTCAAATTTTACCGATCGAAAATTAGCCGCCTACTATGGAAATATGGTTTGGTGAAAATCTATTGAAGTTTTTCGTTTAGTTTAGTTACAGATTGTGCTAGGTTCATGGCGTCTTTACTTAGATTGCTGGGGACTCTCCTTGAAATCTTTGTTGCTCTAAAAGCTTCTATAATCTGTATTTTGAACTGGAGATATCAGTATTCAGAGTTCTATTCAAACAAGTCCATGAGGGATTCAGGACTCAGTTTATACTGACGCACAACATTACGCAACGTCACATAATGTTATCATTCCAAAGCGTTGTTGATCGTAACACGTTTGTTTGCTATTGTTACCAGCGGCGCCCGCGCATCGCAGTTTCCCTGAAATATAAGCATGACACTTGGTCTTGTCTCGAAATTGTGTGTTTATAGCATGCATACTAATAATACGCTGTACTGTCGTACTTACTATAGCTGTTCTTGAAACGTAATATTTATGGCTCTTGCCATTGGAACTGAATGTGACTCAGAATAAAGAGTATGAGATTAGGGTGACATATTTTTCTGTGACATTTTTACTCAGAATGCCTGAGTGCTTTGAGACAGAAATAGGGTTTGCATTTGCTATACATTTAATTTCCCTCACTCATTTTTATAGGACTGCTTACTTACGTGCTTTTCTTCTTACGGCCGTTCCCAATAACCTATCTATCTCTGGATTTGCTTACTAGAGATAGAATTTTGACATTAGCCCCATACAAGTAATGTCAAATTCCTATCTCTAGTAAGCAAATCCGTAGATAGACAGAATATTGAATTCCACAGTTAGACTACAGAAGTTGTATTGTAATTAGAAGGCTAGGGTCCATTGTAGAGGTAAATGTTTTGCAGATAGGTCAGCATGTCAGCATGAGTATATCTATGCGCTTCACTATAGTCTAGGAACAAACACATCATGGAGATCCACATTATTGTTATCCGCCATGCATGTAAAAGAGCATACTCGGAAGCATGACTAGTATCTAGTATTCACTTGGCAACCATACTTGGACATTACAGCATCGTTGTAACAATGTTTATAATACTTACTGCATAGGCCTACCTACCCTATACAGTACCTACGTTGGCTGGTTGTGAATGAACCATCAGGTTTAAATAATAAGAACAGTAAGTCTTCTGTATTGTCTGTGCTAACCACAGAAATGTCAATCTATGGTTCTAACTTTATAAAATTTAATAGAAAAATTTAGTACGGAAGACAGCGGGTCAGGGTACCCGAATCTGTCTAATTTTACCAATCGAACATTAACCTTCCACTATTGTGATATGGTTGAAAATTTATTGCAGAAATTCGACAGATTGTGGTAACTTGATGTCCTTAAGGCTGCTTTTCTCAGTATAGCGTAGCCGCAAGTCAGGCATAAAAGAAAATATTCAGGATGCGAGTGAAGTCCAGAAAATATCTAGTTTTACGTGTTGAATTAATGACGATGTAAATAGATCACGTTCATGGTCACAACAGCTTCCTTTATTGTTGTCAGGATGTCGACAAATAATCCACAGTCTACAATACGTTCTATTGAGGATTTTTCGTTAAATGGAGTAACATTGCAAGATAAGTAAACGGCGTGAACTAAGGATAGGTAGGTACTAACTTCCAACGATACTTGATATCTATCAGTCTATACTACAGATCATCTACCAGTTTCTCTGACGATTATAAAGAAGAAGAATTTATGGATCTGGCCACGATTTTTTTGTTATTCCATTGATTAAAATTGGTAACCCTATCTCACAGTTGCACTGTGGTCCCGCCGCCCATACAAAGGCGGTCATAAATACCTAATTCGCTTAATTTGCTTTTTTTTCGAGTAAATTAATAAAATAACTTTTAAGTTAGTATAGTAATGATATATTTCACTGTCAGAAGTCAGTAAATATACAAAACTTATAGTGCACCATCATTTTTATACAATTTAATAGAGGAAAATAAACAGTTAAAATATAATTATTTATTTCTTATAATAATTACGAACTTATTACATTTTAACATAAAAAAACAATGTTAATTTATATATTTCACCATAAAATAATAATTAAATGATATACTTAATCCTATTTTAAACTTACAGCTAGGGAAAATACATAAAAATGGAAAAAAAATCAAACAATTTTAATTATATTTATTTTTTAACTTTTAATAGGTGTAATACTTCTATAAACATTTGGAATAATACGTAAAAATCTTTCTTGGGACGGCCACGAGATGGGCCCGGAATATTCTCGACTTCTTTCGTACACTTCTCATTACTTCTTATTATTTCTACCTGTTCAATTTCCGTCAACCAATCACAATATTTATTTAAAAATAATGCTTTAGTCCTATTTAAAATTTTCCAATACCGTTCCAGACTTTTACACAATTTTAATAACTTATCATCTAAATTCTTAATATCTATAGCCTCGACATCACTTAAACAAGCTAGAAATGTGCTTAAAACATGTTTATGTTTCTGAGAAATGTTTCCGC
>NWSH02000517.1:1537414-1587365 GCA_002382865.2 Heliothis virescens
TTTTAAAAAATAGAATTACAGTTTTGTGTATACAGAATAATAGCATGCGAAGATCATGTAGAATCACAAAAGGATATATGAGAATAAAATAATAACAAAAGGAATTGCTACATGGTATTCACATTTACAAATTGATTATATTTTGGTACAAGCTTACATATTGATTTTGTCAGTATGTCCTATGGAGCAGGACCAGCATGTTTCCAAGCATTTTTATCTTGAATGTAGTCTTCTAGTTTATAATATGCTTGTTTACAAAGTGTGGCTTTTATGTGAGTTTTAAACCTCTTCTCACTCAATTCTAAAATGTTATCTGGTATTTTGTTGTAACATTTGACACAATATCCCATGAAGGATGTATGAACTTTAGACAGTCTAAACTGCGGAACAGCTATTTTATTTTTATTTCTAGTGTTATAATTATGTCTATCACTTATTTTATCAAATAAATTTAGGTTTTTCCTAACATACATGATATTTTCATAAATAAATTGGCAGGGTACGATGAGTACATTCAGAGACTACATGGCTTCACATGGCCTCCCAAGCACGGCTCCAAGTTGCTTTGTAAGTTTTAAAACCCACAAAGCGATTTCGGCCCATCTCAGGAATCGAACTCCTTACCCCGTGCAAGGCGGCCTACGAGGTAGTCTCAGAGTGTAAATCATAGAATTCTTAGACACAGCAGACATTAGAATATCCTTGAATCCAAGAGCTAATCAGGTAAGGATATTTACTACCGTTTGGAGACGCATCATGCATTATTATTTATATATTCTTATTGTACCACAGCATGGTAATTATTGTTAAGGAAGTCGGTAATTAAATTAAGAAACTGATAGTGAATTATTTATTGGATACTTACGCCCTTGATGCAATAAAATGGATTCTATAATGGAATATGTCTTCCTACAGATAAATACTCGTATTTATGAAATATTTCACGGTATTTACACTAAACCTACCTTTTTCCTTTTTAACTTATAAAAAAATATATTTTGTATGCTTACTAAAAAACAAAAGCCTTTTTGATCCTATAAAATCTCATTTAATACAATAGTACATTCTTAGAACTCTTAAAAATCATATTATTTTTCTCCTTAGGTAGCGTAGAAGTGCGACGCCAATCAACAGGGCAGTAGTCACCGCGGTTATTTTGATGCCGGTGATTATGTTGATTTGCGATATCCACTTCTGTAAAGGATTTTCGCTAATAAATATTGGCCAATCACTCACAATGATATCGTCGTACGTCTGAGCTTGGGGTCGCAAACACCCCAACAGGTGTAAGTAAGCAGAATGACCAGCCTCCAAAGCAGATGCTACGTCACCATCAGCGAATATATCAAGAGCTCCCCATTCTAAAAACTTAGGACTCCCTTCAGTCGTCATTTTTCTTAAAGCAACGTAATCTCCACAGCGAGGAACATACACATCGGCTATAGGTGTCTCTCGGTAACTGGCAGGAAACGCCGCTTCAGGACCAAACATATTGACCAGCTGCTCTATGACAGCCTCCTTGGAGTCCTGCTCGTCGTCGCTTACCATCAGATAACCAATTAACCCTGAATATTTCTCCAAACTTCCTGTAGTAGACAGTTTTGGTCTCTGCATCGCCCAAATGATTGGACCACGCATACTAAATATATCTCCGCTATATCCTTGTCTACTCCAAAAGTTTTCCCTGTATTGTATGATAAACTTTTTTGCATACCCAGGTTTCATATCTTTGGTTATTCTTGCGTTTTCCTTTGATAGTAGCCGATCTTCTACTTGAATGTCGTGAAGCTGGTCTGGTCTCAGTGCCATCGCCAGCAAGTTGCACACATAAGTAGTCTCACCCTTTATCGTTTCAAGGACGACTTGCTCAGAGTATGTGCGGATTCCTTTAATAGACATAGATTGCAAAGTTATGTCTGCTATGCTTTGGTTAAATTTGGCACAAAACCGTTTCCTGCATTGCCCTAGAAGTTTCTCCCGGAACCTTATGTTTAAACCACCAAGGTGGTTCCTGGCACTGCTCGTTCTGTAACACTGATGAAGGTAGAAAAGGAGGGACACGCTGTTAGCGGGAGCACCACAGACTAATCTTACGATGATCCTCATTATTTCTCTCGTAGTTGAGAATAGGAGAGTCTCGCAAATATTTTGCTCCATGGTAGTCCTATCGTAGTACAGCAATATATTTCTCTCTTCCTCTACGTTTACTTTGCTGGTTTGAAAAAGATCGGTCATACATTTATCTAAGAATGATTGGTACTGATTTAATTCAAACTTCTCTAAGAAGCCGAGGTATTCAAAATCATGTACGTTATTTAAAAATTCTACTGTATTGCCGTCGGGGTATTGGAAGAGCTTCTGAAGCGGGGCTTCTTCATCCTCACACAGTGTAGGTAGTATCACTGGAGATGCGTTTACATGTCGTGATCGCGATTGTGCTATTGATCGCCTTTCTGATGGGCTATAATAAATTGCTAGTTCTGAATCTTCTTTGTCCAGCTCGGGATAGACGATGGAGTCTGGCAGGGGTAATTTGAACTCTTTTGCATACTGGATAAGGTAGTACCTGGCGACGTTGTCGAGTACCTGCCTGGCTGTGTAGTCGCAACATATGTCTTCGTTATCATACTCCGAGTCTCTTAGGTTTGTGAAGGCGACGTTACATTTCGACAAGGGCTTGGAGTCAGATCCTTGCAGATCTAAAACCATGATATCCATGGTGTCTCCAAACTTGCTCTTTAGTTTGTGCGCTGCCACTATACCTGGGAGAGTACATCCTAGAACGATGACGTCAGCTTGTATACTAGTTTTGTCGCCAATATCAGACCTCCTGACCATTAGTGTTTAATATAAGTGCATGTAAATTTAATATTATATATATATAATAAAATGATTTTCGTATTTTTTACAGTTTGACAATTACATGACGTTCATATTTAACTTGTGAATTTATTGACTGAAATGAATGAATTTTTATGAGACCTTTTTACATATTTTTCAAACAAAACACAAAAACAGGTTCGTTCAGATTTAACATATACAACAGTATGTATATCTTTATTTAAAAAGAGTATCATAATAATACGATTCCTCCTTTACATTCAATAAATTAAATATAATTTATCTTTTTATACTATTGGAAATAAGATAGACGTTAGTAACGATTGCCAATAAAATGAATTTAAAATTATAGTTCACTGTTTATTTACATAATTTATAACTCTTATATTACGAATCGTCCCGATAATCACGTTGACCATGACTTTGATAAGGTCAATAGCTTTGTTTTATTAAACTTCATTACCAGCCATTACGATTCTAAAACGTTACATTAACTGGAACATTATATTATGAGTCGTATTTTATTGAATCCACGGCGCGGCGAGTACCCTTTTTTTATCGATCGACTTTTACTGACTAAAACCCACCGTGTTCCTTCGGGAACCCTTTGTGTGCCAGGGCCGCGGTAACTCTTTCAAACAACTCGCAGCCCGCGAGTCAATACTCTTCCATCACCTCCTAACTTTCTGGTTCTTGCGGAGACTGATTCTTGCTCAGGCTCCGTTGCTGTGGCTGCAGCGAATCTCAAAGGATGCTAATATAGGTAGGTATAGTCACCCCAAATTTTTTTGTCGTCTCGGAAGACTACGCGGGTCGCTGCGCAGAAGCCAATGCTAGGTAAGTATCAGCAGGTACCGGGAGTGTAAGAGAGAGTAAGTTAAGTAAGTTATATAACGATAACCGAACCATTTCCAGTTGTCAAATCGCCGATTTGTCTCACGGGTGGCAATTTTACAGATGGTTTTATGGTGCAATTCACCCTTAATTTTACCTTAGTCAAAAATGAACTCGGCACGTTATTGCAACAACTATCAAGCCAAAAACAATGTTGCAATATAGTGCAATACACAAACACAGTTGTTGCATACTATCAATTTGAAGAACAAACAGTGCTATCATAACCAAACAGTTAACTGTTATTTTGCGGCGCCTTACGTTTCATGTTTGTCATAAGATAATGCAGATACGACTGTTATCAATCAGTTAGTGACGTTGTGCAATCCGTCTGTGTTTGCTTGTGTTGCAATCAATGTCGTATACGAGGTGAAACACCTTTATGAGTTTGCCATACGTGGTGGTCATCCGAAAGTACAAACGAGAGCAGGTCAACGTAAACGAATCTGTCAATTTTTACCAATCAAACATTAACCTACCCCCATTGCGATAAGGTTGAAAATCGATTGCAGAAATTTGACAGGTTGTGGTAACTTGATGTGCTGTCGTCTGTACAAGATCACTGACAGCATAAACGTCAGTTTTCTTAAAACATTTTTTTTTAAACTGGGCCTAATGGCCTAATTCAGACATAAGCGGGCATCGCGCGCGCTGGTGGTCATAGGCTCGCAACAGCCGGGCGTAGTCAATGCCTCATTGGTCGTCGATGTCGTCGTCGTCGTCTCAGCCGAAAGACGTCCACTGCTGGACAAAGGCGTCCACCAAGATTCACCACTTTTCTTGATCTTCAGAAACCCGTAACCAACGCTTCCCGGCGACCTTGACCAGATCGTCCGTCCGTCTAATGGGGGGTCTGCCCACGCTGCGTCTTCCGGGTCGTGGTCACCACTCGAGTATTTTTCTACCTCATCAATTACACTAAGTAAATGTTTGGGCTGACGTCTGTGATCTCAGAAACGGCGTCATTAATTCTCAAAACTAATTACTGACGCATGCACGCATGTCTATAGCGAACCCCTGGGACGTGCGGCAGCCTGGTCGCTAGAAGAGGTTGTGTAGATTTTAAGTTTCTTTTAAAAAGTTTGAGCTCTTCTTAAATACTTTCTATAACTATACGAAGTAGATACATATGCATGTCTTCCCTAATCTAGAAACATGCAAGGTCAATAAATCCCACAAAGTCATATCATTTGAAATAGGCAATAAAATACAATTAGCTTCACAGACCATTTTAATGTATTTAAGTGAAGTGAAGGGGAATAACTAGGAGATAACAGCTGACATTTCTTATCACCATTGAGTATTTAATTTCGTCCTGTTACAATTAATTTTGGCAGATAATATTTATCTTAACAAGCTCTCAGAATTTCATGAACCCGTTCTGTCAAAATCTGTGACGATAGTCGTCACAATTGACGAAGTTGCAGCTAAATGTTTATAAATAAACCGAAACTGTTACAGTTATAGACAGCTCTGAATATAAATGACCTATTTCTAATATTCTAGATGTTATTACAAATTGTGTTAACTGATAATTGTATGACGTAAGACATGATTTTGTGTCTGCGATGTCAACATCTCTAATTCTATTGTCACAGAAGGAAGGAATATTAGTGACGACTTGTAATTAAATAAACCCTTATTTGAGCTATTCAGATACTTTGTACACACTGAATATTAAAACATCTAGACATTGAATATCACAAGAAATCTTCCTACTGTAAGGACTGCTAGATTCTAATCTGGCTACCCATTTTCTGACGCGTTGGCTGACGTGAATTGCCAATTTTTCTCAATCCATCAGTTGTCGTGTAATCAAACCAATGATTGAAAGTATTACACCAGGGTAGAACCCTCTTGGAATAACATTAAATTAAAGTAGGATAAAGCTCATTGGAAAAGGAAGAGAATGCAACTAAAATTATAGGAAAAATAAATAACCAGCGATCGGTCGGGAAGTCCCCCTTACTTCCCACTCACGTTTAATTTTATTGGCCAATGGCCTGTATCTAAGTCGAAAGCAAATGGCCTCCACAAACCAGACTACCTGGTGGACTAGTCAAGTATCATTAGTTGGATTTGCCACTATTGAATAGAGGCCGATACTCACCGCACTGGGCATGCGTGTTGGTGAGCGCATTAAGCTTTGGAGATGCTGCCGCGCATCTTAGACCAAGGCATTTACTATTCCATGTATAGGTGTTATCTTGGTTCCATAAAGCGTGTTTTGTGTATCTAATATTCTTTTATGATATTCCAGGTCTACTTTATCGCCACTGTCTAAAACGCGTCCACTGCTGGACCTGAAAGGCCTCCTCTAAGCTTGAGGGACATGCTCATACTCACCGCGCTGGGTATGCGTGTTGGTGAGTGCAGTGTGGGATATTTTTAGCTTTGGATTCAACTTAATGCTGTGTGGTGGTTATCCTGATTCCTTATAAGTGTGTTTTATGGTATCTAATGGTTTTTCCTGATATTCCAGGCCTATTTACGATAAATAAATAGTAATTTAATCTGTTTATATATTTACTTAATTTAAATGTAATTAAATACTTTATAGTTATAGTATATGTTTACATAAATGGTACGTAAAAGATAAAGAAACTTATCTAGATTTTTTCTTGTCTGCGCTAATTACGTATGCTCATCTGCATGGCCATAAAGTACCTGCAGTCTTTTTATAAAGTTGCTATTAATTATGTAATTGCTTTATTAAATGTTCTGCAGAACGATTATACCCTTCAGTTTTGTTTGAACAAGTACCTAATGTTTTTTTTTTATTTCTTTGCATAGCTAAACTAACTATGTCTCTATTGTCTATACATCTGTTTGTTTGTGTAAATAAGCTATTTTAAACTCGCATTTACCTACTGGGAAATTAAGATTTGAACTATTATAAGTACACGTGACACTGAAGATTTTTAGATGACCGAACATTCGGTAAGTATATATTTATAGTAATTGGCTTTAAAATGGGGCAAATATTGACACAATTCACAGTTAATTAGCATTAATTACAAGTTAATGACCAATTACCCGTTATCTATAACCTACAAAGTAATTAAGATAGTTGCCATGGTTACAATCAACATCAATTTATAAACAAAATTAATCTAGTAGCCAGTCTGCGATTAATTTTATCTTAGAACATTACTTGACTGGGGTAATATAGCAGTTAGCTTCATTAGCTTGAATTTACGACACACTAAAAAAAGTACTAAACATGTAATATGGCGCCTGTTTTCCTTAAAGGATTGAGCAGGAATATAAATAAAATACACCCACATTTTACTGTATCCCATTTCAATATCATTATGTATCCTACAAGTGGTAATAAACAGCAATTTCACAATTTGACTGGACTGTTCATGAAAAAAGTAATTTTACAGAACCAATAGATTTTTCCTGACCTGAAAGGAAATATGGAAGTGTAATTTAACACAAAAAAGAAACCTTCAAGTACAGACGACAGCAGGTCAACCTACAAGAATCAGCCAAATTTTACCATTCAAACATTAACACGCCACTATTGTGATAAGTTCGTATATACATTGAAGAAATTTGACAGATTGTGGCAGGTTGATGAGCATCTGAACATACAAACCATGTGTCTGGCATCTAATAATTTATTGAGTAAAACTTTTTTTATTTAAAGACACGCCTTTTTATTCTTCAACTACACACTGGCAATCTATACATACATAGGTAGTACCTACAAATACAAATACATAATACAAGTGAGTACATATAGCATGATGAAACAGTTATAACTCTTCGGGCGTTCACTCCTTGGCAACAGACGATGCTTCATCATTACAATGTAGATTACCATCAATTGTATGAAGAAGGTCAAGTGGAATGGTTTCTATTCTTAACAACGGATTAATGATTTAAGATCTAGATTAATAAGTACTATAATAGTATAATATATGCTTTTTTAAGTGGGAATGACATAGATCGTGAGTTTTTTTGGAAATCGATGGGAAAAGACTACAGCCAGCGGAGGTCTGTAGAAGTAATAATGGTGATGATATTTTGGATTGAATGTTGATTGATTCATCTATATGTGCACCCGAACTATTTACACTTGATGGATGTATGCCAACATGCTACACTGACCCCAAATAAAATCGCGATATAGTATGAGAGGGATTATTATGACAAATTATATCAACTATACTTAAATACCTATAGCAATAGAAAGGTGAAACTGAATCACATTTTCTGGTACAATCAGCTAAGCAGTAGCCTACACATTTGGCGGCCAGCAACACCCAAACATCTTTCAAATATCAAACCAGCAAACCATGACATAGCAACCAAATATATAACTATTTCATCCGTCTATTCTCTACATCTCATTAAATCACCAACGTCCTCTTTGACACAGCAAAGATTGCGACAATCAGGGCACAAAAAAGGCAATTGGAGTCAACAAGCGAAGTCAAAGTTCGCAAAAACAATTGACGAATTCTTCCATGATACAAATTAATTTGCTAACTATAAGATAATGATATCTCAGGCCATGATGGCGGTGGTGTCAGATAACATGACTTAACTCCCGGCGCGGTGGAATAGGAGCCGGCGCTACGACGTGCGCCGGCGCACGTACGCCACCCTCCGTGTTTGTGCTCGCTGTTGTACGGTACGGGATTTCTTGTAAGTGTCCCCGTACTGTATGTGTGAGTATGGGAATAAATGTTGTAAAGGGTTATATTGGCAGTCACTAAGGGTTGTGTTGAAATATTTTGGAGCCATAATCACCCTACTTCTTCTATTTTATTAGGAAAAAAAGATTTACGTCGATACAATTTACGTACCTATCATATTTTCGTTTTTCTTACAATTCCATCGGACTAATTATTTACTTCTTTAAGTCCGTTTCTAATGAGGGCTTCATAAAACGAACTTGTATTTGCTTATAACCAGTCATGCATATCACGCAAAACTTTCACAAATCAGCCTTGCATTTTCTGGTGTCGTACAAAAACAATGGACACGAACTTTTATCTCGCATACAACGCGAAATGAGCGCGTTCCCATTCTAGCCGGGCCGGACGACTCGATTAGTTGACGATTCGCAATAAAATTCACGATTATATCAGCGTCTGCGAAACATATATAAGATCGATGGCCTCAGAGTAAAAATATACAATTTACTTGATCACTTATGCGATTGCGTGTCTCTTAGAAAAGACTTCAACGCGTTCGTTTTGTTTGAAACAGCTAAATAAGGTGTATTTGCAATATCTTGGTCTCTTTCTGTTGTTTTAAGATGAAAAGAGATAGATGCGGCTATTTTTAGATTTGTAAGTTCATGAACTTTGTAGGCAAATTGGTTTGGGATGATTTGATTGTTTTTATTAATTTTTGTAACATTATTATTTTAATTCAAAGTTTAGTTGCAATCCTTGAGGTTAGTTTATAAATAGGCAACAACCAGTATTTCGTGACTAGCTTTTTAGTACCTAAAGGTGAAAGTTCTCGATAACTGGTATGTCGAGAGGTTGTACTACTGAAAATATAATTACATCTTAGGTGAAAGGCAATTAGTACCTGTAATGAAAGTTCTTTGGGTTATATACTTCTGAAAGGTGTACAGATAGAGAGATCTGAAGGTGACGATTAAGCTTTGTTAGCCGAGGTCAGTGCATGTGCAATTGTGCATGCCTTTCGACAATATATTTTGACACGAATAAACTTATAATGATTCTGTAGCTGATTTATATGAAAAATAGGAATACAGGAACATACATTTTAGCGTTGTAAACAAGATATTTTTCAGTGTTTACGTCTGCCGGAGCTGCGAAATTCTTCGAAAAAGTTACCGGGCTTCAAAAGGAATATAGGAATGTTTAAGACAGTTTCAGTAAATTTAGAACAGCGGGAGTGGAAAGATTTGAAAGAAAAAAGTACGCATAATTAATCTATCTTTAATTATAAATCCGGTAATTACTTTTTTGTTGTGTTTGCTTCATTTGAATAAACTTGGCTAAATAACTATGAAAAAAAATCATACATAACACTTCATCTTGCGTGACAACTCTCTGTTTATTTTAGCAAACAAATGCTCCGCTAAGCATTGTACTTTCATTTGGCATTGAGAGTCCGGCTCTGACGGAATTAGTGGATTTTAGTTTATAGCGTGGGAATATAATATTATATACATACTTCCTAATTCTTACTTCCTAGCTAAAATAGATAGAATGTCGATGGTAAAGAATTTTCTTAGAAAAGGGTGTCCATGGAGTTTCTTGCCGGCTCTTCTCCATGAGACCAACTTTTTGAAACCGTGCAACTAGTGTGATGTTTCATAAGAGGCTGCAAAGGCCTATCTTCTATAATATAAAAATCACCTATTTTGTATAGTATATTTAAGTTTTAAAATGATGTAAATAAATAAAGAGTATAAATGAATCGTAAAAAAAAAACTTTTTCATGCCATCGAATTACCCCAAAACCAGACCAATTACGTTGATTTTCTTTTGTCATGTTTTTCTGGAACAAACCACAGGGAACAGCTAGTTTTAAATAAATAAAATTATATATTATTTATAAATAATATGAGTCCCAGCCTCAACCTAGTTGGGAAAACGCAGAATATAATAGCTACAGGCCTTTTATGAGCAACATTAACATAAATTCTAATAGGCAAAATAGTAATAAAACATTAAAATTTAGATTGGATTTGCTTTATTGATGCTTGATTTGTTTACAGTATTTCGTCACAAATATACACATTCCAATAGTTTACGAGAATTCCGCAATTATCAATTCTCTTTCAGACAAGCATTTGAAACGATGTTTAATGGTCATACCCTTATATTAATTCGTGGTAAGCACAGCATTTCCTCTTCCATACTTCTTAGTCTAACGTCATCACAAAAATAATATTCTTTCTAGCTTTTTTGTCACACGCTAATCACAGCAACTTCTGGTCCGATCTGAAAAAATATTTCAGTGTTAGATAGCCCATTTATCGAGGAAGGCTACTTTTTATACAGGTGCGCGGAGTCGTTCCCATGGAAAGCGGGTGAAACCGTTGGTGGAAGCTAGTTAAGTCTATGTAGCAGTACTGAATATTAATCTACCTAGCAATTAACACTTCATCAACACTATCAAAGTAAATAAAGAATCAAACGAACCATAAATCTCGAGATAAAAACCTGCTACATCGCAATACCCTTTTCATTTCCCACCATAAAAGGTCACCCACGAATCGCAATCAACCCATTTGCAAAACAAATTCTGTAGATACTCATCAAATAGAAATTACACTTTAATAATAATAGAGTCACGGAAGGAGGCGGCCACCCATCTATTTCCAAGCCTGGGTAATGGCGCTTCAATCTAAATCATTTTCTTTAATAACAAGGTGACAATTTCACGCCTCTCAAGTCGTTTATAGAGAGGAGGGTAAATGCACATGTCGTGTGAAGTTTTTTATTTAAATAGTCTTGGAAGGCATTCTAACCTATGGGTCGCGACTGTCATTTTAACGTTTTTTGCAGTCGTTACCTGTAGTTTAAGCTAAAAATTCTGACAACCAGTATTACCGAGGGACATCGTGGTGCCCCGGTAAATTGAATAGTAACATAGGTATTGGCTAATACTAAGATATTTCCGGATGGTCTTGTTCAAATGTTTTGAGGATTTTAGTATAGAATTAAAAATATACTTCTTTGTTGAAGAAGAATTTTGGCAAGAAGACTTGCAAATACTTAAGAAATTCAAACATTAATTCAACTATTACAGCAGTTTTGCTCATAGTAGGTATTCCCTGAAAGTAAAAGCTTCTACATATAGGTATTTTGAATGACATGTAAACAGGATATTAATATTGTGCAATATTGCAGTAATGGTCATCAATGATGCACCTGTCCTTGTAAATATGAAGGGCTCTGTTTATAAGAGTTGTAAAAATTTATTTCAACGTGATTTTTAACACATTAGTACCATGGAGTTTAGGTGCCTACAGAAATAAATAAATCAAAATTGCCTAAATCACATATTTCCATATAAATACTGAACATGGGTAACATGATCACATTTTATAACCTTTTTTTATGTAGCCTAATAAATTTCACCGTAATTTACAAAACAAAAACAACAAAAACTTTAACAAGACAATGTGAGAATTAGAGTTTTTTTATTTTATTATTTTCAACCTCTTTTATGGTTCCACTGCAGGGCAAAGGCCTTATCTCGCATAGAGAAGTGAGATGAAGATGAGTGTTAATCACCACGCTTGCTGAAGGCGTTTGTCGTCATGTTTTCTTTCACTTTTACTTGGTCATTGATGCTTAGAAAAGTTATATTAGACAAGTACTCTGTTTAACATTGAATTGAGCCCACACACTCGTACTTAAGAGGCAGGTGCTCTAACCAGTGGGCCACCGCGACGTTTATTTTCTGGTGATATAAATCCCACCTGAACCGCCTGAGATTCAGATATACTTGCGAACAAACTTTCGATTTTACTCGTATATAGATATTACTATAGCTATGTTAGTGGTGTTTCCTCAAAGCTGAGTAATATACGTAGCGGTCATGTTATGTAATATTTTTCCTTGTCGTGAACGGAATGCAGATAAAACAAGTTCTATTTTTAGATAAGTTTGCGGGTTCAATATAACTAACTGTATTCTGTATAGTTTTCCTTTTTTCTTTGGTTACACGAACGATGAATAAATGCATTGTTTTTATGTTGATGATGTATTCAAATAGGTGCAGTCCCGCTGTTATATTGGTCTATTATTAGAATTTATAAGAATGTGTGCTACTTTATAAACTATAAAAAGTTATTATGCATTGTTTAACCAATCACATTACTCCGATTTATTTTAGTGGACAAAGTAACATAATCTCAAAACAGTCGACAACAGTCCCACTTACCCCACACATAATCCCGTTATTCCAAGCATGGCTCATTCTAGAGCATATTAAAACTCTGACAGATTTTAAACGTCATATATCGAGTAGAAAATATGATGGAAGACAGCCACTTAGAAACCAGCTGATCAAATTATACAAGATTGTAAAATTCATGAGATAAGCAAAGGTCAGATAAGCCTTGTAGAAATGTTTAACTTTTTGTATTTGAATGAATATTGCAAATATGCGGATTATGTGTTTGATACCTACATGTTAAGTGTAGGATAAATAGGCTTAGACTCCATCAAAGCGAAGCGGAACGGAGAAGGTTTTAAATAACCTATAGAATTTGCCATCCAACGTGGTAATGCTGCAAGGCTCTTGGGCACGCTTCCAGTGGGCGGCGATGAAGAAGAGTATTTAATGCCATATTTTAATATATATTTTATATGTATCAGATAGTAAGTTTGTATTTGTATATGTGTACAGAAAAATGTATTTTAATTAATTGTTAATAGGATTTCGTTATTGGAACATCTTGTCTCCGCCCACTGAGCAGAGAAATTCTATCTTCTAGTGGATTCTGGACCTTAGAAATTGATTGAGTTTTATCTTCTGCAACAAATTTTTATGCATAAGTACATTTGAGACACAGTAATGATAATTCAGTGTTTGTATTTACATTTTTACAACCAGCCGCACAGCTACACAAATGTCGTGTTTTTAACCGACGTTTTTATTCCTTGGGGGTCAGTTTTACCTGCAAATTTTTTATCATGAGTCATATTTCAAAAACCTTTTTCTAATAATCATACAATAAGGCATAGCACAAGATGAGAGAGGAGACAAGAAGCCTGCATATGTTAGCTTACATACTTTTCGCAAAGTCAATGGCGTTCTGAAACTAAATTCCGGGCACAAATACGCTCATGCAGTCTATACCCTACTTTCGCGGCTCTGCCACCCAAAAATAATTTCTGCCAATGTCCTGTGATGACAAAAAGTTTGGCGATACCTATACGATGTACGTCAATCTTCTACAAGTGGGCAATAAACCAGTGAATTCTAATAAATGTTTATTTATAGTGCTGATAAATGTGAATCTTAGATAGCGATGCATCTCACATATCAGCATTACGAACAAACATTCAAATAATATTTATGTTCCTTATCTTGGGTAAAACTGCCGGTTTGATGGGGTTTTCACTATTGTTCAATCTATTATTGTTGCAATGTATGTTACTTTCAAGTAGTTGAATAAAATTATTGACCTCTTTTATCTTCACTGATTCTGGTTAGAATATACTTCTATGATTTATTATTTCTGTTCTTATAAAATCTAGAAATCTAACAAGTTAATTTGTTAAGACTGTAATCAACATTTACATGATCGAAGAGAAAAATAGTTATAATATTGGTTCAGATCTCACAATTCCCTGTGTGGGAGTAAAGAATGCAGAGTGCAAATCCCACTCAGGGAATTGTGAGACCTCCTGCACTCTACATTCTTTACCGAAAAAGTTGAGCTTGTGTTAAGCTCCAACGTCCTGTTGCAGAGTTTCATAGTTAAACCCACAATATTTAATTCTTTTAAAACACATAAATAAAAATCACTAAATTCTCACATACATTTCAAATCTTCATTTAAGTCTTAAACAAAAATCTATAGGCGATGTTTACCGGGCTGCACATAAACAAGGCGACCGTGTTTTGTCTTGAGTCGTCAAAGAATTCGTGGCCAACCGTAAATATAAACTGGCGGTGACTGAATATATGGGTGTACGTGATGCTATTCAGGAGGGCAGTTTGAAGTTTTCAGTTCCACAATTTTCTTTTCAGCTGAAGTGGGGTATAGTCGATAGTTTAGTACATCTAGGTTTAGACGCCTTGTAAGAACTTGGTCTATTTGAAGTAAAGACGTTTTAGTTTGAGTCTTTTAAGTGGTAAAGATGTCATGGAATGTTAATATGTTTAGAAGCACTTTTGTCAGGAACCACTGGACCGATTGGTAAATTCTTCCGATGTAGCCCATTTAATTGAGACAGTCTACTTTCTCATGGGACCGGGTACAGCCGCTAACCGAAGTTGGTGTTTATATATTCCTCTATGAATCCCCTAGAAATACATGGTCTGCTATACCTACTAATATGTGTGATTGTAGTAATTTATATTTACCGTAAATAGCTTAAATGCCAGCAACGCTAAATAGCGCAATAGGCGCTCATTAGCAAAAGTGGCGTTAAAGAGATAGAATTCCCAACCATGTACCAGTAATCGCAAGCTATGTCAAGAATGCCTTTACTGTTAAAACATTTCCTATAAGATATATCTCCTGAAATCAGAACATCTTGTTAATTAATTTGAATAATTGCTTGAATGGATTCTTGGCACGTTTAACCGATGAACAAAAGGAAGGATGAGATATATCGGTTGGAACATTTTTAGTCGCAAACTCTGTGACTGTGTGTGATGAAGTGACTTCAAAAGATGGTCAAATGTGGAATTGAAGATGTGTAAACTCTAAACGGTCACAAGAATTACAAAGAAGAAAGTCCCTTAGTGTGGAATAAAAATCAACATCAATCAAAAATTAACAATCAAGAAATCTAAACTGATAAGCACTCAAGGCCTACGCTAGGATAAGATACGCCAAATTAATTTGCATCACACCGGTCAAGATCAAGATCTTTTATATAAAAAACAGACAAGAAATTTCTAGAACAATAAACAGACGAAAAAACAGTTCAATTAATCCAATTGTCCTAGGCTCACTACGTCACTGGATCTAGAATACTAGATGTGCCATTACGCGTGTCACGTATGTCGTGTTGATTGACGCATGTTGACGGTGACGATATCGGGTCATGTCGCTTCTAGAACGCGAATTTATGTCAAGGACAGTGTTACGGTTGATTTTAAATTGAAGTGTATTGTTAAGGTCAAATTGATAGACATTTAAGTTTTTCTTTATCATTTTTTTTCGTTACTGTTCTTTGAGCATATGATTATCAAGAGTTCGTGGCTAAGTTACAGCCGAATCGATCGATCCATCATGAGGTTAAGCACCGCTTGGCGCTGTCGGTCATGGATGGGTGACCATCTTACCATGAAAAATTGGTCTATGTTACGAAAGAACGTCAGATTAGTAAAATGACTGCCATTTGTAGTCAGTACTGAAGTAAATCTTCTAAAACAAAAATAAATAATAAGTATTATAAGCAAAATAAACACAATCAATTACATTAAAAATCAATTACGTAACATTACTTCACACCAAATTAGTATGATAAAATTGCCCACACATTTAGTACGCAGACACTCTCTTTAACGATTACAAAGATTACACATTAACATAACAAATAATAACAAAATAATCAGTGGCTTGTGACGTCACTTGTTATCATAACAACGTAGTCAGTAAATATTGATGGAATTGTAATACTACGATGTTGATCTATTCTGTAGTCTCGTGATTTAAATACAAGTATATTACATAGGTTTGTAGTTAGCGCACGTGATTTTGAAAATATTATGTAGTACAGAATCAATTGTTTTGAGTATGATAACTATTCGAGTTACGGAAATTCAGTTAAATTACGCAGTTTGGGCTTCAAAAGCCAGCCTCCATCAGGCATTTACCTTTTTTTTATCGATCGGAAATCATTAGATGACCCCTCTCACTGTGCGTGATAGCGTGAGGGAACATCTTGAGCCCTTTGAGTACCTGGGCCGCTGTAACTCTTTGGAACAATTCCGCACAGCGCCGGCAGGCTCTGGCACTAGTGGGCCCCGCTGGGGTTTGCTGACTCTCTTTAAGGAGCGCGTGGAACGCGTTTTTTACTGTTTTTTTTTTATTTTTGTCATTAGTGTAGATAAACCTAGTTTAAGGCTTAAATAAAAGAGAATCACAATGATGTAAGACGCCCAAAGGAGGAATTCACCTTGCACTATACATATCGGTAGTCACCTCTCCATATTTCCATGAACACCCGTATAAAGAACATAATATTTATTATAACTTCTTAAAGATCATATCGACAAGTAAAATCAACCGACCCTTTAATTATGGCGCCATTTATTTAAAGAAATACATTTAACAAACAATATTTCTTGTATCGCACCTTAATTCGACAGTTAACAGGAATGGCAGCCATTTTTCTTTGCAATTAAAGTTTGGAACGCGGAAGATGGCCGAGATTCCTTATCGAAGTTTTTAATCTTGTATCTCGCACGATAGAATATCTGCACGTTTTCCAATTTTTATAGCCCATCTGTAGTTTTGCTAATAGAGATTGAGAGTTAGTATTTACAAGAAGCTAATTTGTCAAAATTCAATCTTAAATGGCCAATCAACGAATAGATCGGATAGATTACGGAAATCCAGCGTAAATCTGATTGATTTTAGGATTTACATTTATCAAAAACGAAGGCCTTTTGCTGTGAAGTCCTGGTTAAAATGTTGGTTCGAAACCTCAGAACAAAATGAAATAATTTTATTTTCATTTAAACTATGATGACGAGTCTGTCTTTTATCAAAGAGTTTTACATGCATCGACACGAAACTGGTAATTTGCTACTAGCATCAAATATTGGGGTTTTCGTATTTCCCCACTGTTCCAGGAATGACCTTCTGAACATGAGCAAATAATTTTGACATTCTTTTATTTTCCCAGCTATAAAGTTTTAAGAATTAACTTAATAATGTGCACCCGACTTGCGTCATATTAATATCAACAAAATCTTGGGCAGTAAAAACCAGGATTTAAAACAATCTAGATTCAGTGTTCAATAACTGTGGAATAATGTATGTGTGCCAATAAAGAATTCTCTGTGAAATTCTTTATTTTTATTTGATGCTTCCTTGTAGGTAAATACCTCGAGGTACCTACCTACTATAGTTGGACAAATTGGTAACTCATTGTGGTTGCGGTTTCAATTGTTTTGTAATAGTTGTGCGATCGTTTATTTGTTGCTAACCAGATGTGAAGTACAACGATCAGATTGACTGAAAAATCTAGTGTGAAATCCTAATCAGAAATTAATATTTCAAAGGTCATCCTATAAATATCAAAAACGTATTCGGGACTTCTAAACTCTGTATTCGTTTTTTTTTGCATTTACGCATTTAAGTAATTTTTTTGACAAAGTATATTCTTCCCAAGTAGACATCAATGCTCAAATCATAAAAAACAGTCTTTATTCGATATACCTACTAGCTGATAAATTATATACTTATCTACTCTGTTTTCATAATATTTTGTCAGGCCAAGTCGATGGTGGTTTCCATATCTTGTCTGATACAACAAACTCTTCAACGACATATCTATGAGTAACAACCAGTAGCAATGTAACGACATTCATCCCAGTCCGTCGGTTAGTCACAACAATCAAAATAGTCGGCCTCACACTTTGTGCGCACCCCAACAGTTGCCAGTTAAGAAAATGTGATCAAATGACATACTACGATCCGGGAAGACTCCCATTACAATGATGCAAAACCATTTGCAAGCCAAAACATCTTAAAACCCATTCCCCGTAATCAAAAATCAACCTTGACGCAAAGAACTAAGGATAAGTTTCGCTTGACGGGATTAGCGGTGGTATAAGATTATACGACGATAGCATGGTTTTGATATTTGCACTGAGTGCACCGACCTCTGCCGATCACGTAGGCATCGCGAGACACTCAAAAGCAAACAGACGTATATTTCGACGTATCAATGGAAGGTCGGATTGACTCGCTAAATATTAATTTAAGAACGGTGTTTGTAGGTCAGCTACCAAGTAATTTAGTTGGGAGTGATACGGATAATCGAATGACGTTATATCGATGGTCGCTATATCGAAAAAAAATATAAGTGGTACGCTATCTCGAAAGCGCATTATGTCGAAAACCGGTATATCGACTGACGCTATCGCGAACAACGGTATCTCGAAAAACTGTTTGAATGGTACGCTATTTCGAAAGTGTTCTCTGTCAAATCTGGATTTGTCCGGCGATACCCTATCTTTGTATTGCATTTGGGAAACCAAAACAATGAGTAGTAAAGGTAAAATCAACTTTTAATTAAAGTATTAAAGTATAAAAAATAAATCAACAAAACAAAAATTGTATGTGGTACAAATATAAAAACATTTTCATATTTATTATAAAATTAAAGATTCAATGAACTTAATATAGATTAGTATTAAAAGCTATACTTTTTATGAATTCATTAATGGACACTGTGTTTTTTTTGTAAAACTACTGCGATGGCGATTTCTTTCCTTTTATTTCGCGGCGGCGCGATGTTAGCCAAAACTCTTTCAATTTTGTGAGTTGTTGTATTTTGTTCATCAGTGAGCTTTTGAATACAGCCATACAACCCGAGTTTACACATCGACAAACCGCCAATAAAAAGGATGATAGGAATCCGTAAAATTAATAAACTTGTTCAACAAAAATTGTAGATAGAACCTAATAAAGTATTCTGTGGTTTATGAAACTAAAAATTATTTCGAGTCAACCCTCGTTAGTTTTTATTATTTTATTTATCACATCATAATAAACTAAGAAATTCCACCCGCAGCTGCGTCCGCTGGATTTCGGACTTCGCCGTTCATTACATCTAGCGACAATATCTCAAAAATCTGATTGATATACTTAGTGTAAAGGGCAATTTTAATGTGCGTTATTGTTTAGGTATATGACTATACATATTTATTTTGATAAGGATTAATACTGAACTAAAGGAAATAGATTTTTACTTAGTACCTAGTATAGACAACTCTCGATTCCCAAATGCAATACAAAGATAAGGCATCTCCGGACAAATCCAGATTTGAATCGCTATATTACCTATAATAATAAACTTTTTTCTCGGGATGTTATTCGTCATTGCCATTCGCAAATCGCAACAGTGTATATCTATACGAACACTTTCGAAATAGCGTACCATTCAAACAGTTTTTCGAGATACCGTTGTTCGCGATAGCGTCAGTCGATATACCGGTTTTCGACATAATGAGCTTTCGAGATAGCGTACCACTCATAATTTTTTTCGATATAGCGACCATCGATATAACGTCATTCGATTATCCGTATCACTCCCAATTTAGTTACTTAACTATCAAAACATGTATATGAAGATTTTTGGTTTCTTCCAGCAGTAGACAGGTACATACGAGTATATGGTTTATTAAATTCCGTGAAAGACACATCAATCGAGTAGTATAATATACACTTATTCATCATCAATCCAGGTGGAAATCGAATCCCCTAGCAACCGAGTAAATTCCCATAACCTTCACTAGGTCATCGGCCCACCTTGTGGGACCCACGCCATACAATGATGTAGATGTAGCTCAGATACTTAGGAAGCAGTCCTTGACCCTTTTGTACTACATAATCTCCTACACGGCTTGAGTTTATAGTATTATGATTTTCTATTAAAAATCAAACAACATGAATATTATGATGCAAAGAAGGGAATAGAAACATATAATTTTTAATAGGTAATGAAATCATGATCTCCCTAAAAATACATAAATAATTAATTAGTATTTAAGAGTAGTTTTAAGTTTGTATATATATGTATATAGACGTAGATTATATAATTGTACATCAGAAAAATATGTATATTTATGGAAATAAAAAAATATATATACTAACTGTTATGAAAGTAATTACCTTAATGAAAAAATGTTTGTAAGAACAACCAGACAAACCAGACACCAATAAATAAAGGTGTCACTTAACATAAATCTTTGAAAGAAGCAACAATGTAACGAGGTCAGCACCCAAACACCACGTGCGAACTTCTGTTACCACGAATTGTTTTGACAAACCATTAGCACATTTTTTACCTAGAAACTAAGCTTTTAAATTCTAGGTTCAAAGTATAATCTAGTGACGCGATCAAATCTAAATATAGGAACAACTTGACACCTTTATTTGCAAGTATGTGAGTCACAAACATTTTTAGAATTGTTTGTTTCCGATATGCGTGGCCCGTAGTATATTTTGTATTTTTTCTCAGAATATAGATATAGGTTAGAATGAATGTTTACAGGAAAAAATATTTTAACTAAAGTCAGGTACGCAATGTGATGCGTAACGGTATGCAGTTTTGCAGTAAGATTTATGGGAAATAAATTAATTATAGAATTTAAGAATCAATTAGGATATTTTAAACACGTATAAATTGATTCAATTTAACAAACAAATAATTAATTGCACTTGTACCTACTTGAACTTTGAACATTGCTGGCATTATTTACGAAAAATGTTACCTTCTTTAGGCAGTCGGATAAAAACTTTCAGAATTTTCGAACGTTGTCCTTACAAATGAGCATTCGTGGAAATAATGGGCTTTTTACGAAAATTGAGTGAAGCCCCAGAGGGTTCGCAAATTATCAGCTCAACAACCAACTCAGTGTGTTATTACTTCCGTACTGCCTTAAATACCTACATAATTATCTTCAAAATTTACCTTAAGGCATAAAGAAATAAAAATGGTCCCGTACTACACAATACATATTTCATTTTATCACTAGTTTCCGAAAGTTTTTACCCGCTCCCCGAGGGAAAATTTTCCCGTAAACGATTAACAATACATAAGCTATATTACCGCTAAGTTTTAATCAAAATCCATCCAGTTGTTTTTGCGTAAAAGAGGACCAAACAACCATACATGCATACAAAATTTTACTTAACATTCGTATATTTTCAGAATGTGATTTCATTTATATCTATATAACTGCAAATGTTACTTTTCCGCTATCAATTACTCATAATATGGCATGTTTTGGATGAAGAATTAATGTTTATCAGATTTCTGGCAGAACATGAATCGAAGTCTAGATATATTTGTGACTGTACCTTTGATGACATATCAAGTTAAATGCAGTTATGTCACATAAGTGGTATAACTGAATAGATGAATTTTATTCTTTATCTGATTAAATAACTAGCTACCGCAACCGGTGTCACCCGGTGTCCCGTAGGAACTACTCCGCGCAACCGGATAAAAAGAAGCTTGTAGTCTATTATAGCCTTCCTTGAGAAATGGGCTATCTATCACTAAAATAATGTTTTTCTCAGTTTCTCTAGGTATTATCTGTGTACCGAATTTCATTTAAATCGGTTCAATAGTTTCAGCGTGCAATTGCGACAAACCTAGTATGTACAATTAGTAAGGACATTATTTGAAGTCACGTCATGCATGTTTACATGCGGAACGCCAAAAAATGTTCTCACAAAAAATCATATGATTTGAATAAAAAACTGGTTTTGGCACGCGACACTCATTATCTGAGAAATGGCGCTCTTATTTATTTTTGATGACTTCGTACACTTCACGAGCCGTTTATGTCATCGAACTTTGCTGATAAATATTCTTCAGAAGTACTAGATTAAGTTCTAGATAGCTATCTAACAGATAATGCCATAAAGAATAAGTCAAAATTAAATCATTTCTATGGGATTATATGTTAAAAAGCTATATGTATAGAACTTTATCTGTTACCTCTGAAACTGCGATCAATATCGCTTTCATTTATTACCTGAAAAGTTGTGTTAATCTAGTCTACGTTAATTTGTCATTTCAATAAGTTTATTCCCAGACACTTATTTACAGGTTAGCTACATTTTATCTTGGTTCTTTACATTAATTTTATGTTAAACATTATTATTTTGTCACATAAACATTCCGACCTTCAATTATTTCCTACAGACAATTAGGTATTTCCTAAACAACTCAAACCATTAATGAATACCTGTAAATACCCATTAATCAATTCACACACCAAAAACATCAAGTTACCATTATAAATTACCATTTTATCTTGAATACGTATTTAATGATATTTAATCAGATGTCGACTAAAATAATCAATCATTAACCTATATTCGTTTGATAGCCATGTATAAAGCTGTTACTACGTTATTCGTTGATATGATAATGTTATTACATAACATAGACAAGATTACCCAATGTACAGACGACAGCAGGTTAACCCGAATCTGTCACATTCTACCAATCGAACATTAACCTTCCACTATTGTGATAAGGTTGAAAATGTATTGCAGAAATTTGACAGATTGTGGTAACTTGATGTGGTGTCGTCTGTACTAATGTCAACATAGCTATCAGATTTCATAGACACGTGCCTGCGATGTTTTCAGTACTTATGTACAGACGACAGCAGGTTAACCCGAATCTGTCGCATTTTACCAATCGAACATTAACCTTCCACTATTGTGATAAAGTTGAAAATCTATTGAAGAAATTTGTCAGATTCTGCACTAGTGTCAACATACCTATCAGATTTAATAGACACGTGCCTGCGATGTTTTCAGTGTTTATGTACCAACTAGCTGTTATCCCGCGGTATCACTCGCGTCCCGTGGAAACTACTGCTTGTACCTGGACAAAATGTAGCCTATGTTAAATGTAAGATAAATGTAGCTTCAGAACTTTAAAATATTTTTTAAATCGCTCAGTAGTTTCGGTGCCTTTAGGGTACGAACAAACAAAATAATGTTTACTCTTTATTATATTAGTACAGACTAGCTTCTGCCAGCGGCTTCGCCCGCGTAAAACTTAAAATCCCGTTTTTTCCCGTTCCCGTGGGAATTTCGGGAAATCCTTTCTTAGTGCTCCCCTACATATCCCAAGGAACCTACATTCCAAATTTCAGCTGTCTACGACCAGTAGTTTCGACTGTGCGTTGTCTGTCAGTCAGTCACTCAGTAACGGAAGAGTTTTATATATGTAGATAACGTAGTAAGTCTTTTTTTATTAGTGTTCTTCAAAATTGGTACTGGTACTTCGTTAAAATTGTTCCAAATTAAGTGCATAAGTAAAGTCAATGTGGCAGTATAAAATACTTTTTGGTGACTGCTTCTAAAATACATTCTCCGGGTCAGAATTTTCAATTCAGGAGTCTCATTTTTCAGCTGTATAGAAGAGATTGTTATGAGAATTTTGTCTTTATTATAGTACCTACTAGCGTAAAAACCAACAATGCCTACTAATAAGACATATAAATACAAAGTTATGTTGTCTGTCTATCGGTTGCAATTTCACGCCAAGACTACTGAAACGATTTAAATGAAAGGTACAGGAAGGCTGTTGAAAGTATGAATGCATAATATTTTATAACCACACCACACCTAATCATATTTGATGTGTGGATAGAATAGAACTCATTTTACCCAGGTGCAAGAAATACTCCACACGTAACGCGGTTGAAACAGCTGGCAGAAGCTAACGTATAAAACGCTATCAATAGAAAAATTATCACTAATTTAATATTAAAAGAATTTTTCAATAATCCCATTTCTCTACTTTCAGTCACATACCTCACACACACAGACACAAACGTTTATTATAACAGCAATGAGAGCGAAGAAGTTTGTTTCTATTGTAGCAACCACGTGACAGACTCACATGACAGGCCGACGTGACCGACAGACAGAAATAATTGTTTATATATAGAGAGTGTTATTAACGGCTGCGCTTGTGACCTATCCCTTTATGTAACTGTAAAAGGAAAGTGAGCAGTTGACTTGTTCGTGGATTATTGGAAGCATAAATCACCAGTATTTAATACCCTCCATGTTTTTATGGCGAGGCTAAGTAACAGCCGCAACGGTTGATCGATCATAAGGTTAAGCAGCGCTTGGCAATGTTGGTCAGTGGATGGGTGACCATTTTACCATGGCTAGGTCCTGCGAGTTTTGAAAGGCATATTGAATCGGTGGGTTACGGATTCAGAAGCCAGAAATTCTGACAACCAGTCTTACCAAGTGGTGTAGGGTGGTCTGGGTAACTGGGTTGAAGAGGTCAGATAGGCAGTCGCTCCATGTAAAACACTGATACTTACCAGCATGCGGTTAGATTGGAAACCGATCCGAACATAGCTTGGGAAACGGATAGGCAGATGATGAGAAGATCAATGGTAGCCAATTAAGAACATAACGGCAGAAGCTAGGCGATCATAACTTATCCACATACATTTATCTACGAGAACTGAAATACCGTAAAATGGTTCCATCAGGTATGAATGACAATGTTTCCTGAAACACATTTACCAAATCATGCTGTACTTATTTTTGTCAAACAACAAAAACTTTGTCATCATTTTGGCAGACATCATGCTTAACACATGCTTTAATATTCGTAACCGCGTGCAAAATTCATTACGTTAGCCATCATTAGGAGTTCACACTAATGCCGTCTCATGATGCACCAAACTATTGCACAATATGAGTGCCATTAATTTCATATTTTGGTCTAATAATCTTCATTATCGAAGAGTATCTAATGACTTTTATGAATTCGTCTTGAACGAATTTGCGGTTTTTATATGAAGAAATTAAATATTGTGTAATTTGGTATAGAATTGTGCAATTTATTTGCTAACTAGCCGTTTACCGCGGTTTCACCCGTGTCCTAATAGAATTTCTACCCCTCCCTCGATAAAATATAGCCTATGCTACTCTGGAGTAGTGTAGCTTTCTAATAGTGAAATAATTTTTCAAATCGATTCAGTAGTTTCGGAGCCCTGACAATACAAATAAACATAAAAATATTTCCACTTTATTACATAACAAACAGAAATAAGTATAGATTAATCTGTTTGCAGTTTTTTATATTAATTCTGTGTACCACTGAGTTTATTTTCATCGTTCTTAAGAAATATGGATCCTTTCCACTTTGCCTCGTTGATTTAAAAAATTAAATAGGTGAAATATCCCAACAGAAAAGGATGAAATTAATACTTTCTATCCACGTGTAAAAAATATTATAAAAAGTTATACCTACGCCTTTGCGACAGCGTGGGAAACTACCAAGGGAAAAGAGAAATATCAAGAATTTTGCTTATTAGATCACAGGGTTTAGGTTAAACATGGATCGTCTAACAGAGTTAATACAAAACGGACAATTAGTTTAGCATTTAACCGTATACCTAGCCTTTTTCCAACTATGTAGAGGTCGACTTCTCACCAGGTGCAGCTGAATAACAGTGTTTACATAGAGTGACCACGTTAGGAACTCGCGCATCCGCGGCAGCCTTCATGTCCGTGACATTGCAGACAAACTGCAAGAGTGTCGCTTACGTTGGTACGGCCACGTTTTACGGAAACCGGCCATTTACGTAGGGAACAAATGTCTAGCCATGGCGCCTCCGCCCGGCCGGGGCAGACTGGGTAGACCCAGGAAAAGCTGGCTTGACGTCGTAAGGGGTGACATGCGTGCCAATGGAGTAACCACCAGGGATGCCGAAGATCGTGCGAAGTGGAGAAGAAGGTGTAGGAAAGCGGACCCCAGGCCCGAAAGGTTTGTAACCGGGACAACGCTCGCATGATGATGAATGATGATGATGACATAGAGTGACTGCCTATCTGGCCTCCTCAGTCCAGTTACCAGGACCTTTTGGCAAGCCTGGTTGTCAGATTTTCTGACTTCTGACTATCCATAAGTACTGCCAAAAATGTACAGACGCAAGCAAGTTAACCTACCCGAATCTGTCTACCAATGAACATTAACCTTCCACTATTGCGATTAGGTTGAAAATCTTTTGAAGTTTGACAAATTGAGGTACCTAAGTTCTAAAATGACTGCCGGGGTCCACAGTTTAACCACAAGAGGCTTCCGAAACGCAGTAATTTTATTGCTGTTTACCATGAAACATTTAAGTGCCATTATAAATCAAGTATAGGAATCAAAAGTTGTTGATTTTCGAATAATTAAGATAAACTCCAAAAACATTAAATTTTAATGATGTCTTAATTATCATATGTTATTAATAGTATTTCTTATCAAAATAATGAATCTTTTATCACATAGTTTCCGCTGTATATACACATGTGGTTACCTAGCAACAGAATAGTTGAACTGATAACAAGTGATAAGCTAAAGTGGGTCATTAATTAGTACCACTTGAAACATGGGAAATTCCTGCTAAATAAATTACTCACCAATTACAACCTTTGATAAAGGCTATCTAGATTTTTAATCAACAAAAGGATAATAGTTATGAAGTAATATTATAGTGAATGCCTTATGTTCTTACAGATTCAGATATGTAACCATCTTTCAATAACTTATCTTAGTATTTAATAATGTCACTTCCAAAAAGCGATGTAAACCTACAAGCCGGTTGTTTGAAGTTTCCTTGTTCCTATAAGATAAAACAAACAAGATAAGTAAATAAAAGATATTACATAATCCTAATTTACTTCCTTGAATAACTTACTGGTGTTTTCAATAATCTATCCATCGCTTGGTTTTGCTACTAAAGACAGAATTTTGTCATTTTTGTGGCAACGGCACGCAATCTGCCGCGTTTTTAAACGGTATCGGTATCGTATTGGTAGTTGTCAACTGTTTTCTCGTATGACCACAGAGTACTTAAGCGTTCCCCCACGCTGCAGACTAATCAATCGGCCGATAATCGGCTCATTCGTAGACAATTTTCTTTTTAAAGAAAATAACCAATCCAATCGAAGTTTTTAGTTTACCATTTTTAGTCCGTAGTTTTAGTTTACCGACTTTTAGTCGGCCGATAGTTTGTTCGCCCTCATAAATCAGTATGAAGATGAATGATAGCATGCAAATTACAATGATGTAGTTTATTTTCGGTATAAGACGGACTGAAAAAATCGATTGAATTGACGATTTTCTTAAAAAAAAAAAATTGTCAAAATTTTTTGTGAGTTTTTATTTGTAGTTGTAAGTTGTAACATAATTTCAAGCCTTTTGGTATGCCATTGTTTCTAAGAGGAAAATAAAATAGGTACCTAATAATTCTGGTTTATTAGGTAACAAAGTATTTCCTCATCAATATTTTTTCAAAATGGGAAGCAGTTAATTATTATATTTAATTAAGGAAATGTCACTCTACACATTGTTTTTTAGATTTTAATTGGGTGATCCTTCATTCATGATTTATTACTTTTTGTAGTTTGTATTTTGTTTACAGAATAACCGAGTTGTTTGATCATGTGTCATGAAAACATTGTTGAGATGAAGCGTGCTCTCCGACATTTGTACTTTGCGGAATATTTTTAGTTATAAGAAGCAAATGCTTCTAGGAGTTGGGTCTTTCTTGAATTTGTGAATATCATATTGTCAGGAAGGTATTGAGTATGAATGTAGATGGATATTGCGGAAGGGGACGACCAAAGAAACGATGGATGGATTGCGTGAAAGTCGATATGGCTAGGAAGAATGTTACTTGTGAGATGACGGCAAATAGAAGAGAATGGAAGAAGAAAACATGCTGCGCCGACCCCAAATAGATTGGGATAAGGGCAGGGAGATATATAAGCAAATGCTTCTACTTAAAATAAAGGTGGAATGCTAAAATAATCATAACTTGCTGTTACTCGCGTACGAAGGTACTACTTCTCGCACTTGGATAAAAAGTCTAACCTATGTCCTTTACCATGCTCTATACCATCTGTGGGCCAGGCATTTGAATCGGATCAATAGTTTTTTAGTGACAGTCCGACAGACAGACACTGTTACTTTCACATTTATTATATTAATTAGGATCATCAGCAATCAGATCATACTTATGAAAAACCAGAAAAACAACTTTGGGTATTTGTCGATTTTATTTATTGTCTTTGGTGCAAAATCGATGAATAGTGATAACGAAACCACACAGATGATGTGATCATCGAATTAAATCCACTATAAGTACATTGATCGATATGTAATAATAAGTTATGTTTACATAAGATCTCTGCATGAATTGGTAATGCATACCAATTCATGCAGAAATCTTTCAGTACCTAAACCAATATTGTATAAGAAAAACATTTTAACTTTAACTCTCAATTGTTTGAAGACTGTTTGAACATGAATTTACGGTACTTGTCGTGGTTTTCACACGTTACTACTAAACAAACTGACACACACACACACACACACACACACACACGCATGTGTATTGTGACGCAAACTTACGTGACATCTTTTGTGATTTATAAACTTTCCGTTTTGCACTATGTACTAATCGCCACTTATAAGACGTAGATAAACTCCGTTAAAATAAAGTGGCATGTTTTACTAATATACCTGAATGTGAAAACTTCAGATTTTTTTTGGTACAAAATCATCAAACTATCCCTCCCGGGGCCCAATAGGGCTAGAGCCTGTCGGGGCTGCGGGTTGTTCGAAAGAGTTACCGCGGCTATGGCACACAAGGGGCTCACGAAGGAACACGGTGGGTGTTAGTTAGTAAAAGTCTGACACTCCCTCCCGCTGTCACCCATAGCGGGAGGGACCATACTGATGATTTCCCATCGATAAAAAAAAATCCCTCCCGCTGTGGATGCAGCGTAAGGGGGTGTCAGACTCTTACTGACTAAAACCCACCGTGTTTCTTCTAGAACCCATAGGTATAGAGTATGGTCTGAATAGAACGTAGGATACTTTTTGACCGAGTACGGGAAATATTTTCTATTTAAACTAAAACAAAAAATCAATATACCATTCAAAGATGGCTTTTGTTAAGTAAAGTGTTAAATATACTTTACAAAAGTGAGGCAATCAGAAACTTTCTCTATTTTCTTAAACTGACAATAAAATATAACATAGGTACCTGTCATAATCCTCTTACATATTTCTAACTAGACAAAATTATAAAATAACATAATAATAGTCGAAACCTTTTACTAGTTAATTGGTTATTTATCGTTAAACTAAGTCGACATGTGATAAGTGGAGCAAGGAACAGACATTAGTATTAAATTTGGAAATATTTTTATGCCTACGTGCGCGAGAGTGCGTTCGGTTTAAATACATATGGTTCAGTTTTGAGTGCGGTCAAGCATACAAATAACGATATGGTTCCTTGATATATGAAGTAACAGCTTCTCAAGAACGAGTGTGCCAATTCGATTCCAGGTCAGGCAAGTACAAATATAAATTTCGTGAGTCAGTGATTTGTCTTTCTAATTAAGTATTTCTTGGATGCCATCTGCCTAGCCTTTTCCCAACTACGTTGGGGTCGGCTTCCAGTCTTACCGGATGCAGCTGAGAACCAGTTACACACAGTGGGTCCCGCAGTTCAAATGACAGCCGGGACCCACTGTTTATCGTGCCTTCCGAAACACGGAAAAACTCGTTATGAAAAGATGGTCACCCACCCTAATCTAAAGCCGAACTACCTTTGCAATATCTTCAACAATTACTCCTCCAGATCAGAACATGTTCACATCAATATTTACGATACAAAACAATAAATTACCAACACAATGTAACCGTGGTCCAAATAGCTACTAGTAGCAGATGGAGTCGTAAATTATCTTCGAGCGTACATTGACCTACTTACTGCAATTGGCTCCTAGTTACACATTCTATAGACTTCTGTTGTATTCTCTTACTGCCTGGTAAGTCTAGTAGATGCACAGCGCGACTGCTGTGCATGGGGTCTCGTTTTTGATGCCTGTATCGTCCCGAAATCCCTTTATGAGTTTTAAGAAACATTAATTAACCCGGAGTCTGGAACTTGGTGATTGGTGCATCATTGCATCGGAGAGAACGTAAATGTTGATCCTGCGCCTGATCTCTATCCGTTTCGGGCTATGGGAGTGAGAGAACAGATAGTGTATCTGTGATCCTGACTGATCCCTGAATTGCCTCTATGGAGGAAAATCGGTCTGGACGTCTGTATGTTGGTATGGTTTAATTCGTACATCTATCAAACGACCATTTTTTATTTTAATTTTCAAAACGAGCACCATTTTCATCATATTATGAAACCAATCTGACAACCGCAGTAAAAAAGGATAGGTATTTTACTAATTATTCATTCACACATTTAACACAAAGGACGAGTTCAGAGGTACCATAAACAACTTCCTGAGAGACTGTCTGGACCACAAACATTGTGCAACATGTCTGCAAAACAAGTATTTTTGACCCATCGATTCTCTTTAATATAAATGAATCATTTAAAGTCTTTAAACTGTAATCTTAGGGGACTGTCCCTGTATTGCTTAATGGTATACCATATGTGCAATATTTCCTATTAGTACTAAGTTCCATTGCTAAGTTAAAATTGTTTTGGTATTGATTTTCCTTAAATCCTTAAGGACTGATTCATCAGTCCATTCTGAGAGCAGTAAGGAATCACCTAGTTGCCAACATCTTTGGTATAAGCGGATCACACACTGCCCACCACGTAGCCCGTACCGGCCATTGACCGTGTGTACTTGCGTTTACGTAAACTCGCGAAGTATGTATTTCATTGATAACTGACGTGGTTGACGTTTCACATATTTGCGTGCCTTGTGTTTGTGTGTGATCCGCCAAGGCTTATTTACCTAGAATATTATATAGGTACCAATGGAAGCTTAATTATGAATATATAAATACTGCATTCCAAGAAGATAAAAGTTTAAACGCTGCAGCATATTTTTGGAAGATCACAATACTGGGTATTTAATTGTTTACCACAAGTAGGTAAAATTACTAGTACTTAGAATTACTCCATTATTATATTAATTGTTGAGGAAATACCAAAAAAATATACATAAAAATAAGATGGCGTTTTATACTGTTATCAATATAAAAACCTAATCGACAATTACAGTATTTTTAGAAAGGGTTATTTTTTAAATTCATTTCTTTAGACAGTTTTCCAGTTTTCTTAGATTTTGGAAACTCTTTTTTTGGATTAAAAATTACTATAAGACTTATGGCCAGTTTTATAAGTACCAGATAATGTTCTAGATAGTTATCTGACAGATGACGCTATAGAAATATTTTTAACTAGCTTCTGCCAGCGGTTTCACCCGTATCCCGTGGGAACTACTCGACGCACCCGGATAAAAAGCTTATAGCCTTCCTCGATAAATGGGTTTTCTAACACTGAAAGAATTTTCCAAATCGGACTAGTAGTTCCAGAGATTAGCACGTTCAAACAAATAAACAAACTCTTCAGCTTTATAATATTAGTATAGATTTTGATATGGAGCCTGTAGCAGAAGAGTAGCAGCTTTGTATTCGTATTTACTTGTACTGAATACCAATAGAGCTTTAATGAATTATGTAACGACACGTGTCCGATATGAAACACATGTGACTTTGACCCATATCATTGTTTACACAAGGATATTCGAGGATGTTTAACTAATTCACAGTATTTACAACATAGTATTAATACACGCGGTAAACATTTGTCGGAAGCTAGTTATGCCCCGCAGTTTCCTCTACGAGTTCCTGAGAAATCTTGGCTGCAGACTTCCTGAAACATTTGATAAAACAAAGCAGTTTTTTTAGTGGCTTTTCAGCAATAAAAATTCAATGATTAAGAATGTTTTGCTAGGAAAATGTATTGCACGTGTTTTCAATGATAAGCTATCTATTTTTGAGTATTGACTGTATTAAAATTTTGATGTGTCCTTTTAGATTCTACGTAAAATAAGTTCCATACTCCAACTGTGAAGAATAGTCAGTTTAATATAAAAAGGATGAGAGTTTTTTATCAACAAACTGATGACAATGTTGAACTCTTCATACCGCACGTTGGAAATCGAAAGTTTATGATACTCATAAAATTAAATGTCACTTAAGATACGTTTTAACTGCTAAACGAATTGTATTGTACAGTCTATTGAAATTGTACTCGTGTTTATTGAAATTTATACTATTGTAATACAGGTTTTTATTTACTTTAATTGGTAATTAATCCCAGAGTAAAACTCCCTACTACGGCTACGTCGCGAATCAGAGAACTTTACTAGTCTTACTAATAGACATTATAAATACGAAAGTTTGTTACTCTTTCACGCAAAGAGTACTGAATGTTTCTGTTTATGAAATTTGGCAGTAATATATGCAGCTTATAGCTTTAGAATAATATATGTATATACTTAGTCTACTTTTTATCCAGGTACGGTAACAAGCTCCGTCGGCAGCAGGAGAAACCGCTAGCGGACGTTAGAAAATTATATTATGGCGTATTAGCCGATTGTCGGCCACGGCGGCCGTTCTCATATAAGGAGATCAGCCAGCTGCGCAGGACATAGTATAGTGCACAAGCATTTGCGCAGACACTGGTGCACTCCCTACTCCCTCACTCTCATAACCCGATGGGACGGCAATCCGACACGACCGGAGAGAGATCAGGCGCAGGACCAACATTAAGGTGCTCTCCGATGCACGGGTGTATCAATCACCAACTTCCAACTCCGGGCTGCTTTGTGAAAGTTTATAAAACCCACTAAGCGATTTCGGCCGGACCCGGGAATCGAACCCAAGAACTCGTGCACAGCAGTCGGCTATGCGACAACTGGACCAACGCGGCAGTTTAAATAAAGTCTAAAGAAGAATTGAAGAGTCTAGGGAAGAACTGGTACTTAGTACTTTTTGTACGAATGCCTGAAGTAGTCTATATTAAAATAAAAAAAATCACTTTCATTGTTGTCTACAATGAAATACAAAGTCAAAATGATTGCATTTATCAGTTGAAAATATATTATAGAACAATAGGATATGATAGTAGACGATAGTAAAATCACGGTGATTTGCACTTGTACCCAAAATTTCATAAACACGGTTACTATGTACATATTTATATTATTTTGTAATCACATTTTCTAATGCGTGGAGAACAACGTGAATTGTAATCATATCTTATACACGTATATTATATCTTGTACCTTTGATCGTCTTAAGATATATCTTTTATAGACACTTTCTTGAAGGACTTAGGCCAATCTCCCTGAGACGTTAGGTATACTTTCTACACTATGCTTTTAGGTTAGAAACCAACATTCATGACCAACAGCAAAAAAGACGGTTTTCTTAAAAAAAAAATTATAAATTTATTTTTCTCCTCAAAAGTTAAAAATTATTTCAATTTTCAAAATATGCCAAAAATCTGATAAAAATGTGTACTGTGAATTCTTACGTTGAATTTTTAAAGTAACAGTTCTTTCATGAGAAACGGACGTTTATGTTGTCGGTGAACTTAGATAAATTCATAGAACAAAAAAAATTAATTTTCCTTGCTCGGGAATCGAACCGCACTATTAATCACTTAACATCAAACCGACTATCTCATTTATCTAGTTATAGATACCTACTAACTGCGCTCGAGCAAGTCCAAAAAATACTAGCGTATGTTTTCAAAACTTCCGTTGACCAAATACAGCCTTCATTAGTTAGCCTTATACAAAAAGTACTCTGGTGACCCCAATTAGTAATCAGAAATCGATTTTGTCCACCTAAAGAGACATGGCTATAAGCACGTCCCAAGATGCTCAATACTCAATAGGTACTCAATTTTTTATTTGCATTCCATATGTTATACAGGTGGTATCTTATAAAGTTAAAACAATATCTTAGAAACAATATAGACCCGGTAGGGCACAGCATGAAGAGATATACTTGAGTTTATCAGTAAAGCCAGCCGTACGTCATGGTTTTACCCGCGCCCCGTGAAAACTACTCCCCGTACCCGGATAGAAAGTTGCCTATATGCTATTCTGAAGTATAAGCTATAGTATTTTCAAGTTTTTTATTACTTAAAATTTATTTACACGGTCTAAGAGTAGGTACTTAATTGGATGGTAATTTAATAAACATTGACTCAAAACAAAAGGCACAAACAAACGATCAAACAAATAAAAAACTGTCGGAGTACTTGTGATTTTCAATTGTTTATGAAATTGAGGAAAATATACCTACTTATGTTATTTTGTTTGTTTTTTTGTTGTATTATCGCAGTGACTGTGTGAGAATATTTTCTTATGATATCTAAATACAAATAATACGCAGACACGGCATGATGGGGCATAAACTTTAAACTCATATGTCCTGAAAGTAACATGTTGCATCACGGTACAATGTTATATCAATAACAATATTAGATTAGAAGTTATCAATTACAAAAATAGTATCAGATTTACTTTTCTGTGTAATACATTTTTACTAAGTGCGACGGTACTTAAACAAACCGGGGTTTACGGCCAACCAACATCGTCCTGTCCCCATTGCCAATCCCAACTGCCCGTGGTGCTCGCTGCTGACCAATCTCTGGCGAACGATTGGTGATGGTATAACCTCCACACAGCACGAAGAGGGTTATTAAATGTCTTGCTCAGAGAAAGGCACCAGCATCTCTGAAGCTATATAGACACCCCACACGGCACTCACCAACACATATGCCCAACGTGATGAAAATGACCAAATCCCTCTGGCTTAAGGGAGTTTCTCCAGCAGTGGAAGTTTTCGGCTGTGTTGAGCGTTTCGATAGAATGTGAATAAATTAATGTAAATACTTACGACAAGTATCACAGCATATACCGTTTGGAACTTTTGGTATCTAGAAATAGTGAAACTAACCATGAACCATATTTTTGACGAAAGTTTTTCTCAGAAGTCCTAGCTCAACTCCGATTTCTAGCCAACCGCTAGAGTGCAAACATTACTCAGTACTATTTATCTAATAACACGTCAATGGATGACCCCCAGACGCCAATATTGGGGGTCTATGGAAACCCCAAAACCGTTCACAAGTACATGACTAAATCTCAAGATCTTGGAAAGTACAGATACGAATGCAAAGAGAACATTATATGAAACTGCTGACGTCAATACAGTGACACCACGAACCTCGGTTTTTTATGGACTATTATTACTTTATGTTTATTACTTTCAACATAATTTTATGACAACTTTCAGTATTATTACATAGTGATACTTTTTCTTGTTGATCGTCATTTATTTTCACTGAAAATTGTGTATGAAGATTTTCTTAGAACGAATTGCGACGCTAAAGAGTTATACAAATTACAATGTAGACTTGTAGAAACTCCGTATTCGAAGATTATTAAATTCTGCTGTAAATATGTTTTTATAGACACGTGTAGCTGTTAGTTAGCTAGCGTCCTTCTTAGCTAGAATAATATTATGTTGTAATATGAAAGAATCATCATCAGCCTTTAGTTATATCGTCCCACTGCTGGGCACAGGCCTCCTCTCACACAGAGAAGGATTGAGCGTTAATCACCACGAATGTGATGTGAAAAAATACAGCTGTGATAACGCAAGTATATTATTTTGGCTATATTTTCTATATCACCAATGCAGATGACATATCTGTAACTAGTATATAATAGTTTTAACCCGTTTTAGTTTTACTTTTATTACGGAGTCCTCTTTCACCCTAAATTATGGTCACATTTTGATATATTGTGGAATACCACACAGGTAAAATTAAAAAAATATTGAAAAGGTTTATATAAGACGAGAGCCTTCGGTACCATTCACGAAGCTTTTAAAGGGGAAACCCTGGACTTGGGGAAACCATACAGGGAATCTAGTAAGATAAGCTTAATGAGCACTATACCTGGATGGGAAAATACATAATTAAGATAATTATTATCAAGATGAGTAAACAAGTAAATTAAATTAAACATTGTCGTAATTTCCCTCCATTTTAACTGATTTCATAAACGTTTTGTATGCGACGCTTTGGCTGAAACGATTTAGATAAACAGATAGAAACCCCAAGATTACAAGAAAAAAATCTTGTTGTTTTCCTCGGTTTTCTTATAATATTGTACTAAGTTTTAACAATCGTTATGGATANAGCGGTTGCAAAACATGTAGTATGAATGCCACTACTAAATCAGTTATTTCGTTAGTAATAACAAAACAATGCTCTTTTTAAATTCCAAAAAACAAAAAGAAAAATATTTATTTTTATTAATAAATAAAAGATCCCCAAGACAGATTATTCTGAATTTAATATATTATTAAATAACAAAATAATAACAAACAAAAGGCAGTCGCTCCATGTAAAACACTGGTTCTCAGCTGCATCCGGTAAGACTGGAAGCCGACCCCAACGTAGCTGGGAAAAGGCTAGGCAGATGATTGTACTAAGTTTTAAGTAACTACTACTAACCAAAACAGCAACAAATGTATTTGAACAAGTAACTAATTAAGTAAAACGCTTCTAGGTGATTAACAACAGATAAAAAACTAGACGAGTTTGTTGCCCACGCGCTGTTTGGTGACAGACAAACAACCAAACCACCTCATTAATATAAAAATACTAATTAAAACAAGTATGAAGGCAAAATAAGAAAAAAATATGTAACTACAGAAATATGTTACAGCAGGTCAAATACCAATCGAACATTAACCTTCCACTATTGTGATAAGGTTGAAAACCTATTCAAGACATTTGACAAATTGTGGTAGGTTGATGTAATCTAAGTCATTAATAAAAATTCTCAAAATTGTTTTTTTTTTGGGACTTTATTAAAAAATAACAGTCAGTGTCTGTAAAGGTATTGGAAACACCCTGAAAAAAAAAATGAAATAAAGGAATTACCCAATAATAAAAGTGAAGAAAGATATATCGATACGATCAATTGCCCTTATCTTCTTAGCTTTCAGATAGTGAGAAAAGTGAAAATGACTCAGTTCTTATATTTAGAAAGTGCTTGAACATTAACCCTGGTATAAAGTTGATTGACATTAATTCTTACAGTATTATATTTAGATACAACGTTCTGAAAGAAAGAAGCCAGCTTTTTATGTTAAAAAAAAATCAACTTATTTCCCGAAAAACATAAACTCTTTTTGGCAGTAGGGAAGTTCACGATTTTAATATTTGTATTTTTTTTCTATATTTTGGTACATACAGTAGTATGCCCTGTACTACAAAAGAAACATTTTATAAATTTAAATTGAAAAAAAAACACATAAGAAATAATTACATTATGTAGGTAGGTACTCATTAACGAGATATCTTTCGTAGAAATCCGATGTTTTAAAAACATGATGTTGATGCAGTAGCCAGATGTGCCGAAAAGGTACATCCCAATCTACCCACCGCATTATCTACATCTTCTTAGAATAAATACCTACGTAGGTATTGAAGAAATACTGTATGTTGGTTTAACAGTGGAAATTATTTACAAAATCTAGCTGTGCTTGTATTAATTTCTTTACGTTGGGAAATTAAGGGTCTACTAAACTGATTTAGGAAATTCTTTCACTAATAGAAAGCTAGTTTATTTGGAAGTGTTATAGGCATTTTTTTTAGTTTTTGAAACACCGGAATTCAGTAAATAACTTAAATTTTCATTTTTATAGCTCCATTTTATTTCGATAAGTTCTCAGTTAATATATCCTTTTGATGCTTTACAATACCGCAAGAAATAAAAAAAAACTTTAAACGCGTCATATCAAC
Organism: Heliothis virescens; assembly: GCA_002382865.2. Classification (NCBI taxonomy): domain Eukaryota; kingdom Metazoa; phylum Arthropoda; class Insecta; order Lepidoptera; family Noctuidae; genus Heliothis; species Heliothis virescens. The sequence continues at coordinate 1,575,239 of NWSH02000517.1, forward strand.
GCAGGCATCACAAAACAATTCGCTTTCCTCACAAACTTCATCTTGGACTTTTAACCGAGTTAGAAAAAGAGGGATAGGATAGGAAATAAAGTTCTTTATTAACTTGTTTTTCTGGTGCAAAGACGCACCAAGCAGAGGCTGTGACGTATGCACTCGGCCCCTACGTCATCAAGACAGTTGAACAAAACTTGATCCTGAACATAAACCTGTATTCCTACATTTAAACATATCGACAATTCTTAACGAGCCACTCCGAAAACGGTTAATTTCAAAGGAAAATACGTCACGAGATATTTGTTTGCGCGAAAATCTGATTTTCGTGATCAATTTATTATTCTTATTTATATTTAGCTTATATTTATATTTAGCTTCCGCCAGCGGTTTCATCCGCTTTCCCGTGACTACTGCGCGCACCCGGATAAAAAGTAGCTTATAGCCTTCCTCGATAAATGGGCTATCTAACACAGAAATAATTTTTCAAATCGGACCAGTAGTTCCTGATATTAGTGCGTTCAAACAAACAAACTCTTCAGCTTTATAATATTAGTATAGATTTCTCATCATCATATACACGAGTCACTAATAGAGGTGTATACAAATATTCAACTCACTAGGAAATATTCCTTAGATAAAGCCAAATTTAACTGGAAATACGAATCGAGCACAAGAATCATAATAATCAGGAAATGATCAGGTACAACGTGACTGACCAGGTGACTGCGCACGCGTTAGTAAATTGGCAATAGGTCACATGTCATGGGTCATTTGTTTACATTGTCCAATTTGGAGAACATGTATCACAAAAAGATAATATTGTTTTGATAGGAGAGTTATCATAGTCTCCCTTCCAAGGCACGTCCAAGCCTTCGGAAGCACGAATCATCTGCTGAGCCTTTTCTCAACAAACTTGGGAGTCAGTTTCGAGTCCAACAGGGTGCAACTGAGTACCGGTGCTTTACATGGAACGACTGCTTATCAGACCTCCTCAACCCTGTTACCCTGCCAACCTGTTACCACTTAGTAAGACTGGACTTCGCGGACTGGCTCTAACCGAATAGATGTTACTTAGCCAAGAAATCCGTCTAATTTCAATGTATTTACAGTCTACAGCAGGTCAACCTACCCGAATCTGCCAAATTTTACCAATCGAACATTAACCTTCCACTATTGTGATAAAGTTCAACTTCTATTGAAGAAATTTGACAGATTATGGTAAGCTAATGTATTTATTAGAGGCAATATTGACTAGGATCATGAACCTTTCACTCAAGGTGAAATTTTCAAGTCAACGTCTCCTTTCCTTGGCCCCTTTGAGAGGCCACAGAGAAAGATTTCACATGTTTGAACATATGTCACACTGTTGATAGTCCAGACGGATTTATCATCAAATCCATTGTCGATATCACGACATATTGGAAATTCAACTGATATAACCGTGACGTCACAAGAATCTGTCAAGATATATTTGGATATTGCTACACGAAAACTGCTTTATGTAAAGGTACATAATGAGCACCATGTAATTTTATACAGTTATGTATATTTAATCTGTCTAAAAATAAACAAGATGCTACTAAAATTAGGCAGTATCTTACACGTTTTTCACGTCAGAGAAAAATGCTAAAACCGTATCAATAAAAAGTAAATCAAATCAAAAAATATTTTTTTTAAAACCTCTTTAAATTAGACCACAAAAACTGTTTACCGTACTTTTTCTCCTTAGTTAATGTCATCTTAATCGTGATTACTCATAAATCTAAATATTTACAATCCAGAGTTACTAGATCAATTGACAGTATTGTATAAGAAGCCATGTAAGCCAAAGGTTATCGCTCGCATAACTTTAAGTTTAACACTGTATTAAAAATCGCTTATTGTGTTAAAAAGGTAATTAAACAATACACGATAGATAGCAAGTTCAGAAAAACAATTAAAACAGAAATGCCTTCATTTTCACTCGCTCGCTTTGCGGCATATTTTGTCCCATTAAAACAAAGCAAATTATCCAACCGTGTCCCTAATTTTAGGGAAAACAAGAAAGAAAAAAATTATAATGGTATATTTGTACAAAATGAAAAACTTGTACAATATTTTACCGTTCTTCTCCATAAGAAGCGCTCATTGGAACCGTGCAACTATGTAGTAAGTGGACACTTAACACTTCAACGAACTTCTAAAGAACTTTCTATGTTTCCAAAAAATCCCATCACTAATGTGTCACCTACAAAATAAGGGCGGTATGCACTCAATAGGTACAAATACTAATTAAATATTATATTATCGTAATATGAGTCAGAGGTGATAATAGATTGATTACTGCATGCTGTTTACGTTCCGACATGAGTCACCTGCGTGGCCTAGAATTCTGTGTCGCTTCTGCGAAGATGCTGGATAAACATGCAGAACTTCAGAAACAAGGGGATTTTTTTAAGTCCCCGATTTAAAATATAATAGCAGTGAAACCTGTACTGTAATGACGTACGAAGTTATAGACGATACTGTACCCCTTCCCAAGGGGTTTAATACACAATGGCGCATAAGTATGTCATTGAAATATATTGACTAGCATACGTAATAAGAGACAGAATAGATGACTATTCTTGTATTCTAAGTACATACATTTTGAGCGCTCATCAACACGCATGCCCAGCGCGATGAGTATGGGCAAATCTCCCAGCTTGGAGGAGGCCTTTTCCCAGCAGTGGACTTGTGTGGTTGTAATGACGACGACATTTTGATCGAAGAATTATAACATTATTTCTAACAATTTGTGACCTTGCCAAATCAAAGGCAGAATATCAAAAGAAACTGGCCATCTGCGCAGGAAATAACGTACATACCTACCTACGCACTACAAAATGCAAAAAAGTACTTGCTATTATACGACGTATCACAAAGTCTGATGCGATGGCAATTTAGCACGCACGGAGAGGGATTACAAACAGTACCGAACATTGTGGACTTTGATACTTAATAGCCATTACTTGTGAGAAATCGTATTAGACATGACCAGGACCGATTAACCGGCATACTAAATAACAACCATCGGTTTGTCGAGATATAACTGCTGCCAAAAAAATATCTTCGAGCGTTAAAATTTGCAAACAAATAGGCAATAACATCCTCATAGAGAGATTTCACAAAATATGTGTGCACGTCGACAGGAATTGCAATTATGGGGCCATTTTAGAGATAATCACACGCAATTCGTTACTACTACTTCCTGGACATCTTCTTGTTCGAGTTGGTAACTAAGTAAAATATTTAATCTATCAAATTGGCATAGGTATAAAGAATAAAGGTACTTTAATAATTTAAAAAAACACAATGAAAAATAGATTATTGAAACCCAAAAAATATACACGAAAATCATTTTTATCATTTCTGACTCGAATTTCGTACTATTCCATCTGACTAACACATTTTCCACAGTTTAAGATAACGGCAAATAAACTGCGCAGTTACAGGTAAAGAGTCATAGATTCATGAAAGATTACGTCCTTGGAAACTGAGCCGAGCCCCAAAAGTTGGCAGACTTTTCTGTCAGATAGTGTAACTCTTATCGATGATAAGATATCGAGAGGCCTCTAAGATACATAGGTCAAGTTTTTCCATCGCCTTGCCTAATGTCTTCTGATTGTTTGCCTCTCTTAATCAGTGGTAGATATGTCATAGGACGTCCACTGCTGAACATAGGCCTCCCCCATTCCTAGAACATAGGCCTCCCGGTTGGATACGGCCTGCATCCAGCGCCTACCTGCTNGAAAAAAATTATAATGGTATATTTGTACAAAATGAAAAACTTGTACAATATTTTACCGTTCTTCTCCATAAGAAGCGCTCATTGGAACCGTGCAACTATGTAGTAAGTGGACACTTAACACTTCAACGAACTTCTAAAGAACTTTCTATGTTTCCAAAAAATCCCATCACTAATGTGTCACCTACAAAATAAGGGCGGTATGCACTCAATAGGTACAAATACTAATTAAATATTATATTATCGTAATATGAGTCAGAGGTGATAATAGATTGATTACTGCATGCTGTTTACGTTCCGACATGAGTCACCTGCGTGGCCTAGAATTCTGTGTCGCTTCTGCGAAGATGCTGGATAAACATGCAGAACTTCAGAAACAAGGGGATTTTTTTAAGTCCCCGATTTAAAATATAATAGCAGTGAAACCTGTACTGTAATGACGTACGAAGTTATAGACGATACTGTACCCCTTCCCAAGGGGTTTAATACACAATGGCGCATAAGTATGTCATTGAAATATATTGACTAGCATACGTAATAAGAGACAGAATAGATGACTATTCTTGTATTCTAAGTACATACATTTTGAGCGCTCATCAACACGCATGCCCAGCGCGATGAGTATGGGCAAATCTCCCAGCTTGGAGGAGGCCTTTTCCCAGCAGTGGACTTGTGTGGTTGTAATGACGACGACATTTTGATCGAAGAATTATAACATTATTTCTAACAATTTGTGACCTTGCCAAATCAAAGGCAGAATATCAAAAGAAACTGGCCATCTGCGCAGGAAATAACGTACATACCTACCTACGCACTACAAAATGCAAAAAAGTACTTGCTATTATACGACGTATCACAAAGTCTGATGCGATGGCAATTTAGCACGCACGGAGAGGGATTACAAACAGTACCGAACATTGTGGACTTTGATACTTAATAGCCATTACTTGTGAGAAATCGTATTAGACATGACCAGGACCGATTAACCGGCATACTAAATAACAACCATCGGTTTGTCGAGATATAACTGCTGCCAAAAAAATATCTTCGAGCGTTAAAATTTGCAAACAAATAGGCAATAACATCCTCATAGAGAGATTTCACAAAATATGTGTGCACGTCGACAGGAATTGCAATTATGGGGCCATTTTAGAGATAATCACACGCAATTCGTTACTACTACTTCCTGGACATCTTCTTGTTCGAGTTGGTAACTAAGTAAAATATTTAATCTATCAAATTGGCATAGGTATAAAGAATAAAGGTACTTTAATAATTTAAAAAAACACAATGAAAAATAGATTATTGAAACCCAAAAAATATACACGAAAATCATTTTTATCATTTCTGACTCGAATTTCGTACTATTCCATCTGACTAACACATTTTCCACAGTTTAAGATAACGGCAAATAAACTGCGCAGTTACAGGTAAAGAGTCATAGATTCATGAAAGATTACGTCCTTGGAAACTGAGCCGAGCCCCAAAAGTTGGCAGACTTTTCTGTCAGATAGTGTAACTCTTATCGATGATAAGATATCGAGAGGCCTCTAAGATACATAGGTCAAGTTTTTCCATCGCCTTGCCTAATGTCTTCTGATTGTTTGCCTCTCTTAATCAGTGGTAGATATGTCATAGGACGTCCACTGCTGAACATAGGCCTCCCCCATTCCTAGAACATAGGCCTCCCGGTTGGATACGGCCTGCATCCAGCGCCTACCTGCTATCTTTACAAGATCGTCTGACCATCTCGTTGGCGGTCGTCCTACGCTGCGTTTACCAGTCCGTGGTCTCTCGAGCACTTTTCGGCCCCATCGGACATCGTTTCTTCGGGCTATATGGCCAGCCCACTGCCACTTCAACGAGCTTATTATCACTGTATTACCTATTTAAGCTTTTAAATATTTAAAGTAAAATTAGTCCAGTCAGTAAAATTGCTGACCCTTTTATAGCATTTTTTTTCACGACAGGGCAGCCTAAACTGGACTAGCTTTTTTGAAAATATACAAAAAAATGTGGCACATATTGACATTGTTGAGTTCACATGAATTTGTGAAATCGAAGTTTAAACTTCGTATTAGGTACATTATAATGTCAGAAAAAAAAATTCACAATACTGTTCAAAAAAAAATGTGATTTTTTTCTGATATCAGACGTGTCTTTCATACCCACTTAGTTACGACAGAATGTTGATAAACGCAGGGCAGGACAGAGTTCTAGGCTGTTTTAAAAATATCTTATTGCTATTAACTTTTCCACTTAAAACAATAAAAATTAATCGTTTTCTATCTTAACAAATACTTATCGTTTACAACTGCTAAGATTACAACAATAGTAAGTATGTCAACGTTAATCTAAGAAGCAATATACCAATGTCACACACATACATTGAGAAATTGTGTGAATCCCTCGACGAGTGGTGTGCTTACGTCAAGATCAATATACTGCCTCGTTGGCCTAGTGGACGTAAGAAACACTGATGACGTGCACAGGGTTCTATGTTCTTGAGGCTTTTCACTTTGTGGGTTTTCAGAAACTTTCACCAAGGAGGTCGCCCGAAGTGTGGAAGTTGGTGGTGTTAGACCTCCGTACTTGGGAGGGATCCAGGTATAACAGGTACACCGTTAGGCCGTTCGAGAATTCTAATACTGGACTTTTTTGGTGATTAAACACTGCATAATAACATGTAGAAGGTTTTTCATTTATTTCTATTTTTTTCTTTATAAATAATTGATGATTATTTAACTTCAATTCTAAAGATCCCGCTAAATGTCAATCATTCATTAATCTCTGACGATACTTTCATTTTCAACATTCTATGACGTACTACACCCACAGTTCACCAGTGACGTCACAAGTCATGTGACGACAGACATGTAAATAAATAGCTTTTATTTAGACTTCCTTGCACGAGACTTTCTTGCACAGAATTCATTTATAACTGACAAGTCATAAATTGCCTAGCTGGGTTGTGTTTGACTAATTATTTTGGGTAACTGAGTCAGAATTTTAAACTTATCTATTGTCTCATCTTTTGGAAGCGGATTATCTATTCTATTGATGGAATGTTCATAATCTTAAAGACAGGGCGCCGAAACCCATGGATTATGAGTCAGCAGTTCTCTCCAAATATTTTTCCGTTCCGAAGTTGGTTACTTGAAGTTGACTCCATGACATTGTGTACAAACCACTACTGAGCATACGTGAGACACCAAATGGCTATTTCAGTGTGACAAAATAATTAATTTGACGAGAACAACAACCGTGAAAAACACGACATTTTTATGTAGCTCATTCGTTTTAATCAGAAAATCATCACCTGTGTACAGACAACAGCACAATCTGTCTTTCTGCGATAGATTTTCAACTTTATCACAATAGTGGAAGGTTAATGTTCGATTGGTAAAATTTGTCAGATTCGTATACGTTGACCTGCTGTCGTCTGTACCATATATTCTCAAGTATGCAGAGAGTTCATGTTTCAGATAAAGTTCTATGTAGCTATGTGATAGATAAAGTCACAGAAAAGCAATAAAAATTAAAACTTTTCTATTGCGTTATCTTTAAGACAGTTAAATACATTATCTGTTAGATAGTTAATAACATTATCTGTATGATAGCTATCTAGAACTCTATCTGGAACCTATCAAAAGGACCCTGGAAATATAGAGAGCTTCAAGATGACATAAGTAATACGGTTCCTAGTACATGTCTGTAATGTCCAATAATATTTAACAAAAGAAATTGTCGTTATCAGTTTGGACCTTAACCTGTGGTAATGGCGCCTGTCTGAGACTAACGAAACTAATGTTTATGGTCGCATAATTATCAGTTAGTCTGGAGATACCTAGTTAAATATGTTATAACGATCAATATTTATTTATTAAAGCTTATTAAGTAATATTCCTATTAGTTTTCGTGATTGCAACTTTATCTTTGGATTTACTTTCTAGAAAGTTCCATTTGATTCTATTTATTCCATTTCCAGTTCCATTTTCATGGATATTAGATTCTACGCATACCATACATAGTGATATTCAGTTGTTTCAATTACTTATTAATACAACTAATGTAGGTTGATTCAAAAATGATAAAAACTTTTTCTAAAATTCGTCATTTGTTTACGAAAATGTTTATGACTGTAGTTCTGTGGATTTATCATGTAAACATCTTTGGTTTTGGAGAAAATGGGAGTTATTCAACTTGATCACGAATTCATTATTCTTTTTATTTGCAGAACTTAAAAAATAATACACTATCGCACTTAATACTGTTATTTAAAAATGCTGATAACCTTTAGAACATGCGTTAAATTACATAATTTGATGCACATTTACTTAAGAGACTTCCATTATGGTGTATCATAATATATTGTGAAAATTCATTGAATGTGTGTACAGTATATTTTATCTGTGACGTGTGAGAGTAAAAGAAAGAGAAAGTATTCCTGTATACGTATTGATATACAAACTAATACTTTACAGATTAATGTCATGATTAAACTTTCTTACAACTCTTACAGAAAATAGATAAAAAATATTTCAGTGCCGACGCTTAAGGGTCACAACTAAATGATTTCCAATGAAATATTTCCCGCGTTTTCAGGGCGCCCGCGGCTGCGCCTGCGCTGCACACCTCCTTGCGTCACAGCGCCGTGGTGGGGATAAAAAATCATCGAGTTATATACGCGAAACGCGCGCTCGACGTCCAATCGGTCAGTGAGCGTTCAACGTGTGTAGACGAAATGTGTAATATGTGTACTCGTGACGTGATAGAAGCCCCGGCTGTGGTCGCGCCGGCGCCGAAACCCTCACGCACCTTAGAACGTATGAAGAAGAAGCACAACATTGTGACGGACCCCAACAACTTCGAGAAGCAGCAGGAAGTGGAGTACCAGCCTGACCTCCTGGCTGTCTCCACCAAGTACTCCAAGATCGGCTACGACCTGGTGAAGCAGGGCCTCGTCCGCCTCCAGGAGACGAAAGCATACGTGTAAGTGCACTTTCTTTTTTGTTAGGTTATGTTCGTAACATTCTCTTCGTAGAGGCCGTACTGACAAATTACATTTAAAAAAATATTTTGCGATGGTATTTAATATCATTAAAGTGGTGATGATAAAATTTTGGCGATTCTTAGTGAGAGTCAATAGAAAATGATTACGTATTGTGTTTTCAATAGACGTGACGGACGGTGGTCGCGGTTAAATAGCTTGTCGATGCAATTTTTCCGAGTGTGAAAATTTTCTTTGGCACTTCCGATATTGATATAAGCAATGGAATTTTTGCCATTAAACTTTACAATTTTATTACACACCAGCTTCTGCTTCACCCACGTTTGTAGGGAACTACTTCCTGAACATGGATAAAAAATAGCCTATATATTATTCAGGTATACAAGCTAAATTTTTGCCGAATTTCATCAAAACCCATCGAACAGTTTTAACGTGAAAGAGTAACATGCATACATATACGTCCTTACAAAGTTTGACATTTATATATTTTTTTTACTCTCTCATAGTAACAGTAAACGTCTAGAAAACTCCGGTGAACGAATCAATCATCCAGTCGGCTTATCTAAATGAGATATTTCTCTTAAATGTATATTGTCATGCAGTCAGTGCATGGTTGATTGCGTTGACCCTGCATCGCTTATATTGTTATCAGGAACTCGTGATGCGTGTCACAAAGGATTGATGATAGAATCCACTTAATCTGAAATGTCGTGTCGGTGAAAGGAGTTATCTCTGAGTCTATACTTTGGACTTGGAATGCACGTAGACCCTGTGTGTTTGGGAAATCATCAAATGACCCGTCCTGCTGTGGGTGCAACGTGGGGGAGTGTCAGACTCTTACTGACTATAACCCACCCACCATGTTCTTTCTTGAGCCCTTTGTGTACCAGGGCCGCGGTAACTCTTTACTTCTGCACGTAGGCCTGTGTCTTATTACAGATGTTATGAATTCATGCTAACGGTTTTTGGGTTGAGAATCTACTTCGACAATAATAAAGAATTATTATTTTAAATTACACATATTATTGACCGGATCTAATCTGAATCAAGAATTAAAGATTCAATTCGTAATTAAAAAAAAAATTTTTGGAAACCAAGATGCACACTTTAAAAAAATAATGTGCTTTCTTCAAATTGTGTAAGAAAATTTCAAACCAGGGATTTTCCTTATTAATTTCAGTACGAAAAACTTAAGTAGATAGTTGCGCAAATTCTGTAATCTGTCAATCAAAGATATGCGTATCGGTTTATACGATAACAAATAACACGGACTGTCTTGACAGCTTTCATAGATAATTCTATTCAAACTTCCTAGATCTATTATCTTAAACTACTAAACCCCACTTACACGATTTGGAACTTGCCTTAACTACCGTTTAAGATAAATTCAGAACCATTGTTCCTATTCCTTATAAGATACTATAGACTACTCCGAAACTAGATTGTATGCTAAAACCTTAAATCTTTCTATCTATTGGTGAAAACCCGTTAACGTCAAACTCTTGTTCATGAAAAACCATAACTACCGCTGTCTATGAAATAATTTTTCGGTCACTGTCGCCATTTTAACACTTCCCACGTAGATAATAGCTGTATTATAAATTATTATTATTTTGATACTAAGTACTGAATAGAACGAATCTAGATGTCTAGCCTAAACCGAGGTCAGACTGTCTACTGTCTGTCACGAATATTAGTGCCTAGAATTTTTTATCAGAAGTATAGATTGATCGTTATTCTAAGAAAATATTTTTTTGAGAGTGTAAAACAACAACGATATAAGAAAATACAGCTTATACATATATGAATATAAATTAAGTATAAATAACTATTAAAGTCTGACATCTTAAAGGATTAGCCATAAGGATCAAAATGTCTGATTATGTTAATTTTAATTGACTATCATGTCTTACAATAGCCATTTACGTACGTATTAGCATAAATAAAATTTCTTTTAACTATAATTTATTACGAGCTTAAAACTGCTCACTCATTTAAACGTTAACAATTTGTCACTTGAAACAAAAACTTTTTGTTTCGTGCCACTTTTAAAAATTAACCTTGGATTTGTCTTTGGTTACGGTTTGATTTAAACATGGCGGCAAATTATCCATTCTTTACATAAAAAGCAAATGATAAGGGTAACGACTAATTGTAACAATGAACTTCGTGATAATAATTTTCTATGGTTCTTTTTTGTATACAAAATGTCGCTTTTATGATAATTCTAGTAATCGTGATATGAATCAACAAAAATAGAAACTCTTAAACATTCAAATTGAATTAGGCAATAGCTTTATACTGAAAAGACTCAATCGCGATCACATAAAAGGTCAAATCACGCTTTCATTTAATTTGTATCTTATTCAAAATGTAATTTAGGTAACTATTTTATACAACAAGCACTATATTTTGGACCATACTTTAAGAATATAAGCAGCGATTTTTTGTAGAGGTATGTTTTCTTAGAAAAGTTTGTTAATTTCATCACCATCTTGACGGTTCTTTAAAACTCATGATCAATTAGTAAGGAATGTCACTGTGTGATGCAACTGTTCGCCCTTTAATTATAGCCGACGTAGTGATAGCCTGGACGTTAAATAGTATTAATTGATAAAGACGTATATGGGACATATTTGCTCATCTCGATTCTTCCAATCGATACTTCAATCAATGAAATATGAACCTTAATTAAAAGACAGAAAGTTAAAAATGAAATGTATAATCTTTCTAAGAAAAACCTTATCATTTTATTTTGATGTTATCACCCTTTTATCACATATTAAGCACGTTAATCTTCAGAACAAATAAATAGCAATTACAATTCTATACACACAATAATAATAATATTTTCGACCTATTTATAACTCGGCTAGACGACGTCAACTATTTAAACAAACGTAAATACTTCATGAGTGGTTGTAGAAATAAATGTAATAGTTTTACTAACATAAACAGGAAAACAGAGTTCCGGATATATACGGAAGAGACGGATAGACAGACAGACATTTGGACCGTGTACATAGTAGCTAGGATAAACGAGGCCACAATTATACCACATAAACTAGTTTATGTACCGAGAAAGAACATACATTAGGTAGTAATTTCAAACATTACCTTTTTCACGTGAGACTGAACTAAAAGTCTGGATCATGAAAATTGATACATTGAAATATTCAAAGTCATGCCAAAACAAAGTAACGTATTACATTTCAAAGACTAAAGACAAATAGGTCATTTGAGTTAAGTTTCCATTAAAATCTTCCACAAAACAATATATTTTACAACACGTCTAACACGATAGCTGCGGAACGCGGCTTAAAACACCTCGTCCGTGTCTGGTCGTTGTAGCGGTA
>NWSH02000517.1:1587465-1615695 GCA_002382865.2 Heliothis virescens
AAAACCATAAAATAAAATCGATATTTATTTTCCCATCACTAAAAAATATGAAAACCTGCCATTCTTCAGTGCGGTACGGGGTGCATTAGGCCCCACATTTTATTTTACCCATAGAATCTAAACTAATTAATTTTACCACGGGCGGCGGCAGATTTAGGTTAATCAACTCATTGTTAATCATAATCAAGAAAAAAGCCGCCAATTTTGTCTTATTTGGCGCCAAAAAAAGGATTTAAGTCTCCTTCGGGCGGTGGGGTTTAATACGCCTCGTGCCGCCACAATGTCGGGTATTGGACGAGGTTTAAAACAACTCGTAACGCAGTACTGGAAAGTAAAGATAAATCTGTGCCGCAGTGAACNTTAAGTCTCCTTCGGGCGGTGGGGTTTAATACGCCTCGTGCCGCCACAATGTCGGGTATTGGACGAGGTTTAAAACAACTCGTAACGCAGTACTGGAAAGTAAAGATAAATCTGTGCCGCAGTGAACGTGCTAAGTCATAGACACTCATAAAAAACTAGAAGAATCGTTACAACTTGTAAATAAACGGCCATAAGTCAAAACTGCAGAGTTTCTGCAAGTCTTCGTTATAATGAGTGCTGAAACCGATCTCATATATACTCATAACATGATGTACGTGGCCTGAAAACGTGTCTGCAGGCACGTAACACTGTCCAATGCAGTCTGTTTATACCCCTCGTGATCATGTTATTGTATTCTGCAGAGTTATTGAAGTCAAACTGCAGAGAAAAATCGCCTCTGAGCCCATTTAATAAGCATGACACAAAACGCATTGTTCTTTTGGCGATGGCTATTCAATAGGGGCTCGTGCCTTCTGTTCTCACGGTTGTCCGACAATAGTAAGTTATGATGTATTTCAGGCATCAAACATGCGGTGTTTCAAGTTTTCAATAGCGGGAAAGGGGGAACTTAACTTCGGAAAATTGTAGCCTTTGAATTGTGATTATAAAAGGAATTCGAAAAACATTATTAATGTAGGTCCTTATTAAAGTTCTCCATGGAAATATAAATAGGGAGGGAGTTTTGGTAACAAACTTGTGTTCGTTTATAAATAAACTCTGCAATGTCACTGCGACTCTGCAGTTTCACTTCAGTTTTAATGAACCTAAATATAACAACAGAACGAGATCAATAAAAAGATAAACTTTCAATAGATCTACTTTAATTAATTTCTAAAATTACTTTTAATAGTATCTACTTTGATAACTTATCTTGTGAACTAAGTATTAAAAATATATTCCTAGTGATAGAAGGTTTTATTAATTAGATATTACCTACTGGTTTAAGATAACATCCAGTAGATAGCCAAGTGAAAGACTTCAAAGTCCAAATTTTACTTTTTGCTTTGTGTGTAGTTGAAAAGAATCGATCGGGCGAAAGTATTTTGAAAACCGGTTTATCCTTACTACTAATGTGTTAAAAATTTACTTCTACGCAAAGACGAAGTTAGTTTTAGAGATATTCTTGAAATAGTTAGATGAGTAACTGTCTACTTTTCTAGCCATTAAACAGCTCATGATTGAAACTAAGTTTTAGTATCAATTAAACCTAATACTCTCAACCACGTCATTTGCCAAAAAATATTAGATCGATATAGATTATTTCTTTAACGCAAAATGTACTCTATACTAGTAACTTTAAGACACAAATCAGCTGAATCATTATTACAAACCAGTAATTTGAGTGATTAATATCTACCTAATTATAACAAGTGCTATATCAATTATATAACTTTAGCTATATCTGTTATCGTTGCATCATTTTTTTCACCGTGATTCAAAAAGTTCGTCTTTCGTTATCAAGTTACAAGCTTAATAACCTTTAGACTTCTGTTCTTATAACTGTCTAGACTTTGTTTTGTCCCCATGAAAGTCTATAGGTACATACTAATATTATATGTAGAGCTGAACTTTGTTTGTCTTTTGAACGTGCTAATCTCAGGAATAATGGTCAATTATCAAAGAATATTAGCCCAATTATCAAGGAAGGCTATAAACTACTTCTTATCCGTAGTAGTCCGGGTGTAGGCAGAAGTTCCCACGGAGTCGCAATGAGAGTAAAACCACTAGCGAGAACTGACGAATCCGTTTATGTACCTGTGATATTGCTATTCACATGTGCAGTTTATTGTAGATACATGTTTGACTAAACCATTATAAACTATCTTCTAGGCATTATATCGCTTTGATATTACAAGAGTAATTAATACTACTTGCTGCACTTACAATGGAGTGGTTCAATATAACCGATGCATTGTCACAATGATAATAATCTGTCACTTTCCGCATTCGTGATTTATCTAGATTGAAATATAATCTAGGGAGACTTTCCTCTAGTTTGTTTGTTCACTTGTTTTTGTTATTCAGGCATTGAGTGAATGATAAGATGACGTGTATTGTTTGTTTTTTGAGATTGGATTATAAGATTTTCCATAGGCATTTACTAGCAATACTATGCTGTCAGTGTCTGACTTTTCATAGGAGCCTGCAAAGACTATAATAAAATCTCTTGACTTGTAAAGATATCGCACTCATTGAATGGTTAAACGAAAGATAGCTATAGATATTATTTCCAATTGCTATAAGGTTTTATAGCAATGCTTTTAGCAAAATAAAAATCTAAATATTTATTACGTTTGTATGTATGTTTAGTAGTTTATCTAAAATCGATACCTGCACTATTTTCAATCAATACAAATGGCAATGTATTTCTGCAATACACCTATGCAATTCTAATAAGATTCATACATGTTACTATGCTGTCATCGTAAACTATGTGAAGCACCCGACACGGCTTACGTAACAATGAGCTCAATATGTAGAATGCTTTGAGCGTCGACATTTTGAATGCGCGGGCGCAGAAGTCGAACACATCGGGGGCGAACTGGGAAATAGTCCAATAGTATCGTGGGATTTAGACTAAACTGTACCAGTGATGTATTGTGACTTTTAAGCATGTTTTCTAGAACAATACTTATTTACGTAAAATTGGGTGGAGTGACTGTTAGCTGGTTTTAATATTTTTTTCATTCATATTAAGACTTCAATTACGCAAATTACAATTACATACATTTTAATTTACTAGAGTAAATTTTACTTGTCCAATTTTCTCTTTAGATAAAATTATACTCTATGCAATTACATTGCATAAGAGCCTGTAAAAACCTTGTAAAAACAATAACATTATATTAGCTCCAACTTTTGATTTAAACATATTTTACAATAGATTTTGGGTGAGGATCATAAAAATTATTTTGAAGCAAAATACAAAACGCTTTTTATGTTCTTAAATAAAGGTGTTTATCTGTACCTATTCACGCGATCTGAAATATATGTATTGTATCTAGATTTCAAGAATACGACAAATCGTCACGAGATAAGTTTGATTGATTATTTCCAAGTATTATGTCGCATTGCGAAACACTTATTTTTAGCGTCGGTAAAACCAAGAAAACGTAATAAGTAAAGGCTATAGTTTTAACGTAATATTGTCAACAAGTCAAAGAGCGAACTTTCAGAGGTTACAGATATGATACTAACTGCGGAATTCAATATTCTATCTATCTCTGGATTTCCTTACTAGAGATTACAATTTTGACATTAGTTCCATACAAGTAACGTCAAATTCCTATCTCTTGTAAGTAAAATCCAGAGATAGATAGGTTAATGGGAACAGCCGTAAAAAGCTGACTGATTGATGCCATTGATATGTTTTTAATTGTGACTACTTTACTATGGTTTTATCTGTCGGATAGCTATCCAACTTCATGTGAAACATGTGAAACAGGCCCAATAGAGATTTTTCTTCAGTAACAACAGTTAAACAATGTATAAATAATTTAGGAGATTTATTTTTCGATTAAACGATAACTGATAATTTCCTTATGCCAAGAAAGAAAGGTATCTATCGAATTGAATGTCAATGACATCCATAGATAAGATTGCTAGAGATTTCTGGCGCCAAATGTGACATAGATATATCTCTGATTCTAGAAGTTCCTTTGAGATGAAACATGAGTATGAAAAACCCAACTCAAAAAAAGGGCGTATGATAATGTCATAACATAGTCGAATAAAGACAGATTTGTATGTGTCTATGATAAATGTATGACAAAGATCTGTTCGTAAAGTAGACGCAATAGTTAGAGAATTGGTATGTATGTACCACGTTTGATTTAGGACAGGGAACTTATTAAGATTCATACTTAATTAAAAATTATGGATATCAACTACTTACCAGTTTAGGATTTTAAAATATTAATCACAAAACATTATTTCTCCATCGCGCTTTTTGCACTTTTTGCAACAAATAATTTGGCTAACGGATTATCGATTGACCGTCAGCCATATTGTACAGAATGACCTCAAAATCAAAGTCATAGCGGTGAAGGTTTCAAATAATACTTCTCATGATTGGCAAATTAAATTGTGCTTAGATGGCAAAATCATTTATAATAAGTAGAATTATAAATTCTTAATTTTAAGCAAATAAAAAATCTGCATGGTAACAGAGATTTATTGCAGATTCAAAAATTTATAAACGACTATCTGAAACCTATTGTTGATTGCAACCTGCTTGTTGCTATGACAACTAGAAAAAAATCGACACACCAAAATCAACTTCATGACAATCAAAATTATCTTGTCCTTAGTGCTGCCCTTTCATGTAGCAAATAATATAGACTTTGGATATGACAGACTATGACAGATACGAGTATAAGAAAATCCTAACTGACGTAACATTTGTTAAGACAATAGAAGGTTTGACGTTTTCTTTGGGAAATGAACCGAACAATATACCTGAATTGAAGGCTTTAAATGACGGTGTGGCTTTTTTGTTTCGTCTAGCTCAAATTGAGCGTATGCTTGCGAAAGGTCAATCTTACTGGAATGCACCCTTCAACCGAAGTAGTAACTCTTCTACTCTGGGCAACGGATAACGGTCAACTTCTATCACTTTGTTTAAGGTTAACTTATAATCAGCGAATTTAAAATTAGTTATGACACTTTATTATCCGGACTAAACTAAACTGAAGTATTTTTCTTACTGAAAAGGTTGAAAATAGAGGTGTAGTGTTCCAAGCGTGATTCATTTAATGGTTTTAAAGTAAAGCAATAGCACGGTGATAAGATAGACACTCTTTTTCATCCTAGTATCCATGACAATGGTTGCAAAACTTTCTTTTAGAAGTGAATGATAAGATTTAAGATTGGGGGCAAAAGTCGAGAATGATAGATATATCTTATCGAATTTCTTTACACAAAACAAATATATCATCGATGAAAAAAAGCAGGTAGTTAGGTATTTATTCGTTTGGTTTTCTATTGGGCCAGTTCCTAATTGAACTCTATAAACAACTCAACTTTATCTGGCCAGTACCCAATTGGACTCATCAATTTTTTGTTCTCTTTTTCTATTTTCAATTGTTTTTTTTTATAAACAAAAGCATCTTCTATCAATTATTTTCAGTAATACCATCTTCGTTCATATAATGCATCTATGAATCAACATTTTATGTCATAGTGAGCAATAAATTGATAAATATCAGCAATACAATTAAAGAAAGTAATTCTTTGATAATGAAAACTGAATCAAAGTGCATTCTGATCATAAAAGTAATCTCTTAGTCAGTGATAAGGATTTCAATCGAACCACGTCACAGTACTTATCGTACTTCAAGTTCAATGAACAGAAAGTTAAGCTTGCCAAATGTGTACATTCAAAGTGACATAAACAAAATTATAAATATGGTCTCGAAAATGGAGCCTTAGCCAGAAATAATTTGCCTAATATTGTATAGCAATCATAACCAGTAATAACCTAAACCTTACTAATATTATAAATACGAAATTAATCTGTTTTTGTATGTTTTAATCCGTGATATCGGTATTTCACGCCACAATTACTGAATCGATGTAAATTACATTAGGTAGGCGGGTAAAACCGCCAAAATGTAGCCTGGTAGACAGATATATTGCTAATGTTAATGGAACCTACACATATATACAGATATATGTATTGGTAATATTTATGAAACCTGTAGTTCACTCTTGTTCTCCATGATCATTGGTCAATCCAGCCTGATGGTGGGTATTCCCTTAAGTAAAGGCCATTTTTACTGATAATCTGATATGATAAATCTTAATCAACTATTTCCTTTACAAGCCCACGTGTTAAATATACTGATAAAGGTACAGACGACAGCACATCAGGTTAACCATTCTGTCAAATTTCTGCGATAGATTTTCAACCTTATCACAATAGTGGAAGGTAGATGTTCGATTGATAAAATTTGACAGATTGGTATACGTTGACCTGCCGTTGTCTGTACCTACTTTCTGTACTGTGTGATAAATTAGATAAATATTCGTGGTGTTTTTGGCAAGCACACTTAAAAAGTTCACTCACACTTGTATGACATTACAAAAATAAAAATAACAAGACAATTGCATAAGATGAAATATGTTTCACAGCTTCAGGCCTTAAAATGCCTGTTCATTGGCCAATATCTACGAACAATAGTGCAATGTTTTCTACAAATAACTACAATTATGACATTTTTATCTTAGTACTTACCGCTTATGTAAATATAAAACAAAATGAATATCGATCCATGAAATGTTTATGTATTGGTATCTTAATTATTTTATAATAAAAGACTTATCTGTACTATAAAAATATAAAACATTATATTACTATTCCAAACATTATAATCCCAATTCAGAGTTCAAACAAAATTATGTAACTGCGGTGAAAGATTTTGTTTTGTTTTTTACAAATTGAAACATTTTGGAGTATGCTAGAAGCATTGAAAATACCCCGTTCGATTTATGAACCGTAAAAAACAATAGAAGCTTATTTCTTTATCATAAACATATGTACCTACGTTGTTTTGCAATGAGAGATTGAAATGTGAAATAATTTAGTATACGGAGCTTACGAGAAAAATAATCTCATCGCAAATCAACGGATAATATTATATAAATACTTAGGTTATAGAAATCGGCATTAAGAAAACTTTTGAGAAATGATTAACGCTTTCTAAATATGAATGCGCTATGCTCCAATCCTTATCCAAATCTTCACAGAAGGCCGTCAATTAAGTACATAGTATACAAATATTTGATTCCTTTTACAGCTAACCTTCAGGCAACTAATTATATACTAATCAGACTAGATCATTGCAATCATCAATCATTTACGCTGGTTCAAACAACAAAAACTTAAGCCATTCTCTTACAAACAACCTTCGTTGCTTTCCAATAAAAAGTACCTAGTACAAAATTACAAGAGTTTAAAAGTGCTAATACATTTTTTAGCATATTATAATTTGTCCTGTAATAACCTTATTGAATCAAATCCTAGTAGCAAAGTTTATAAAAGTAATATCCTCATAGGTTTTGATATATAATCAGATCAAATATATGATAGTAAACAATATAAATATATACTAAAGATAATTGTGGGAAAACGATGTCCGTCCGTCATATGAAAAAACCTGTTAAAGATAAACAATATTTTCTTATCAGCATGCACATACATAAAATAATTGGATTAGTAAGAAACTCCAGCCTTAAACACTCGCAACAACGTTTCTAAACACACTAAATCTATTGCAATATCGATTGTTTTCTGATAGCCCAAACAAGGGCAATCGATTAAAAGCCTCATAAATATTAATCGATAGTCGAGTACTCGATTTGCGAGCTAATTGTTTCAAATGTAAGGGCCTACGACGCTTTTGTTTGAATCGATTCCGGCCCACTCTTCATAGTTGGCACAGGAACATATTCGTATGTGTGGTGGCTAAAGCATGTTTTGTGTTCTGATTGGATACAATTGTATTATAGGGTTGGGCCCAGTTTACGGGCTTAATAAAATAAAATATATCATGATTTAAAACGTAGACAAAATTGGAACGATTAGGACTTTGACACTGCGGATTTAAAAATCAATGAAATTCTCATAAATCAATACGAGCATAATATTGTCATAAATACTGCTGTAAAAGAGAACGTGGTAACTGATATCTCAGTTCCGTCACAGATAATTTTGAAAATACATCAATTTACTACGAGATAATACGAGACCTCATGCTAAAACATGTGAGTTAGGAATCGTTAATCGATTTCCCGACTTAAGGATTCGTTAATCGAATGACGTCGCAAACGTNATAAAATTTGACAGATTGGTATACGTTGACCTGCCGTTGTCTGTACCTACTTTCTGTACTGTGTGATAAATTAGATAAATATTCGTGGTGTTTTTGGCAAGCACACTTAAAAAGTTCACTCACACTTGTATGACATTACAAAAATAAAAATAACAAGACAATTGCATAAGATGAAATATGTTTCACAGCTTCAGGCCTTAAAATGCCTGTTCATTGGCCAATATCTACGAACAATAGTGCAATGTTTTCTACAAATAACTACAATTATGACATTTTTATCTTAGTACTTACCGCTTATGTAAATATAAAACAAAATGAATATCGATCCATGAAATGTTTATGTATTGGTATCTTAATTATTTTATAATAAAAGACTTATCTGTACTATAAAAATATAAAACATTATATTACTATTCCAAACATTATAATCCCAATTCAGAGTTCAAACAAAATTATGTAACTGCGGTGAAAGATTTTGTTTTGTTTTTTACAAATTGAAACATTTTGGAGTATGCTAGAAGCATTGAAAATACCCCGTTCGATTTATGAACCGTAAAAAACAATAGAAGCTTATTTCTTTATCATAAACATATGTACCTACGTTGTTTTGCAATGAGAGATTGAAATGTGAAATAATTTAGTATACGGAGCTTACGAGAAAAATAATCTCATCGCAAATCAACGGATAATATTATATAAATACTTAGGTTATAGAAATCGGCATTAAGAAAACTTTTGAGAAATGATTAACGCTTTCTAAATATGAATGCGCTATGCTCCAATCCTTATCCAAATCTTCACAGAAGGCCGTCAATTAAGTACATAGTATACAAATATTTGATTCCTTTTACAGCTAACCTTCAGGCAACTAATTATATACTAATCAGACTAGATCATTGCAATCATCAATCATTTACGCTGGTTCAAACAACAAAAACTTAAGCCATTCTCTTACAAACAACCTTCGTTGCTTTCCAATAAAAAGTACCTAGTACAAAATTACAAGAGTTTAAAAGTGCTAATACATTTTTTAGCATATTATAATTTGTCCTGTAATAACCTTATTGAATCAAATCCTAGTAGCAAAGTTTATAAAAGTAATATCCTCATAGGTTTTGATATATAATCAGATCAAATATATGATAGTAAACAATATAAATATATACTAAAGATAATTGTGGGAAAACGATGTCCGTCCGTCATATGAAAAAACCTGTTAAAGATAAACAATATTTTCTTATCAGCATGCACATACATAAAATAATTGGATTAGTAAGAAACTCCAGCCTTAAACACTCGCAACAACGTTTCTAAACACACTAAATCTATTGCAATATCGATTGTTTTCTGATAGCCCAAACAAGGGCAATCGATTAAAAGCCTCATAAATATTAATCGATAGTCGAGTACTCGATTTGCGAGCTAATTGTTTCAAATGTAAGGGCCTACGACGCTTTTGTTTGAATCGATTCCGGCCCACTCTTCATAGTTGGCACAGGAACATATTCGTATGTGTGGTGGCTAAAGCATGTTTTGTGTTCTGATTGGATACAATTGTATTATAGGGTTGGGCCCAGTTTACGGGCTTAATAAAATAAAATATATCATGATTTAAAACGTAGACAAAATTGGAACGATTAGGACTTTGACACTGCGGATTTAAAAATCAATGAAATTCTCATAAATCAATACGAGCATAATATTGTCATAAATACTGCTGTAAAAGAGAACGTGGTAACTGATATCTCAGTTCCGTCACAGATAATTTTGAAAATACATCAATTTACTACGAGATAATACGAGACCTCATGCTAAAACATGTGAGTTAGGAATCGTTAATCGATTTCCCGACTTAAGGATTCGTTAATCGAATGACGTCGCAAACGTACGCATAATGACTGATAGGCAGTTCTATAAATATAGTGTTCGATGAAATCGATTGATTTATCTGCTGTCTATGTAAATCGTTATTGTTAGTCAATGTAGGCTTTTCAAGTAAAAATTCAATACGATGGAACAAAAGAATTTTAAAAAATCTTCGATTTTAAGCTAGGATACGAACGCCTTGATCCATAATAACTAAGATATTAAAACCGAAACCATTCAACATTGAATATGCAATAACTTTGAAAGACAAACAAGAAATTTTAAGCTTTATTTAAGACACAATACAATTATAATTAACAAACATTTTGACGACAGCACCAAAATATTTTCAGTTACCACGTTATTATAATAACGCGTCTACTTGTTTCTTATGTAAAAGCACGTGAACCACAGTCAGGTCACGTTGTCGCCAGCGTGCGAACTTGCCAATATTTAGCTTATACTGCTGAATACTGCACGATTAATTCGATAAGAGTGTAAAGGAACATGCTTCCCTGTTGGTGAGACAGACGTGCTATAGTTGGCAAAGAGATAATAAGTAACTCCATGATATTTTGTAAACATACATTTTGCAAATAAATGATTTCTATTCCTAAAAAAAAGTATCAATAGATTTTAGTGAAGGAATTCCATGTTGAAAAGTTTCTTATGTTAAAATAATAGGTAGGCTTTTGTTTTCATTCGTGAATGCTTGGGTATTCATATTCCTTTTTTTTGGAAGTTGGTTAATAATTACTCAATTCCGACTGCTATTTTTGTAATATGGAATTTTTCATTTAAGACTGAAATAGTATGCAGGTTTTAAAAGGTTTAACTGTTTGTGGTAAATCCGTGCACACAGGATTTTCCAACTTGAACTCTATTAATAGTCTCGGAATGCAGTTTCTTTTCTTTTTCTGATAATCCACAGTAGTCTATACAATCTGATGAAAACATTGACATCAGTTTGATTTTTCATTTGTAACTTCGATTAAAATTGCAAATAATTTTATCTAGCTGCAGCAGCCGTCCCTGGCAGCTTGTTAGCAGTAAAATTTAAAACGAGGTCGCATGTAGCGCAGCTCTGATGAATTGTATAAGATACGAGATTTCTCAGCATCGGACACAATTATTTTAAGAAGAAAACCGTTTGTAAGACTGAAATACTTGCAGTATGTTAAAATTACATGTTTATTTTATTTTGAGCAATTTTGAAATCATAACACTGGCACAAAATATTGTAATAAGTTCAAAAGCGTCGTCTAGAAAATTGTCTAACACATTACGAGTGTCTGTGCTAAAAACCGTTTGCCGCCAAATTCATAAAAAGAATCCAATTTGGCGCGAATGTGATCATAAAAAAATAATTCTTGTTTTTATCTACGGGCTATTAATATTTATGGTTTGTAGAAATGTCATTTCTTTAAATTGTGTAGGAACTTCAAAATCTTCATGAATCATTTATTTTATGTCTCTCCAGAACAAAAACATTTCAAAACTTCATTCATACAGAATCATAAAGAATTTGTTTCTGAACACAGCAAGAAACTCGTATTCTCATAAATTATCTTGAAAAAAGTAATAATTTGCTGCTTGCGCAACTCGCGATTACTGACCGGTCGGTACAGATTCAATACGAGCAGTTATTTTTATCAGGAACGCATTTTCTCTGTGCGCCATATAAGATAAGTTATTTTCCGATATTTAAAGTGCTGTAGCGGCTGCCGGTGTCAAAGCGGCGCCATTACTGCATTTAGAACGTCTTCAGACAGGTTACTTAGTTTACATTTATTTCTCAGAAAGAAACTACTTTAATACGTTTTAATTAAAATTAAATAGACTTGGACTACATCAAACAACTCGTGCTACAAGATATAAAACGAAGCTTAAGCCTGCACATAAATACTTAATGTTACATTACATAAACGATAAATCCGTATCGCTTAGGCATGCTAATGTTGTAATGAGTTCTAACATTCCACGTGTAAATTTAAAAAAAACCTTGTTGCTGAGTACTAATTTATGGTTTTTTAACGCGATCGGAAACGCTTCAAGATGTTTTTATGCGACGTTTTGTAATGCACTCAATTAAAAGCATCGCTCTGGTGTCGTAGTAAGTGAGTTATTAGCTGTAATTACTAATTGTAAGCGCTAATGTGCAGTCAATTAACTGAAACGCTAGTGTTCGGAATGTAAGTAGGTTCCGATAACTGGCCAGTTTAGTAAAAAAATATCCATAATGTTACAGATTTTAATGATTCAGTTACTATAAGCGAGTAAAACACGCGATCAGACGGCCTAGATCTTATATTACTGATGTGAATCCGAACGCAAGGTTTTAAATGGCATTCGAAATATGAAATGTCGATTCTTCAAGCCATATTGGTAAAATGACCACCCGTTAAGGCGGGAAATGATTTCCAATAAAAGGCATTGCGACATCGTTTATAAGGGCCATAATTGCGTAAACAATTATATGCACCTTGTAATTAAAAATTGTCAAAGGCGCCTTGCGAATAAAGTATACAAGTTTCCATAAAGGGCTTGTTCTTTGAAAGATCCGCTTGACTTATTCCTTTACATATTGAAATACGAGTCAGTTGAAATGACAGGCTATCAATTCAACTTCAGTAAATGCTGTTACCTAAAATTAATTTAAATAAGCACTCTTTTAAAATATTAATCACTACATACCTCATAATAAAGTAGGTACCTACTCTCCTTAGTGACAAGTGACGTCACACAATTGGTTTGCTCTTCAACGCCTCTGCATTGAGTATGATAATAAAAGCAAACATACGTATTTAAAGTAAATATATTTACAGCAAGTGTGAGGGGATCGTCTAGTTATTACTGATAAATGCTAATTTATTTAACAAATACGCTATCACAATAATTTAATTTGAACTTTAATTTTGTAAGTCTTTGAACCGAATCGCCCAAACTTACTTATTAGGTGTTTAAATATTAAACTTTAATGTTAATATACCTATCCATTATTATTTGAAAAGCAAGATTTTAAGGTGATATAAATTTTTTATAAACCACATAAAAATATTTCACGAAATCAAATCCAAAAGTTTCACGCGACGTGACCTTTGAAAGTCGCTTACTCGCGCGACGTCTCAGGCCAGTTACGTACAGCTGCGGCGGATGACGTCGCGTCGACGTCACGTCGCGTAGCTCCCACAAGGTCATATAACAGCCCGCGTTGACCTGCGGTGACAGATGATTAGCTTTTTATAGCTTCTTCGTGGGACAGACGGTACACGCATTGTTGTTGCTTCAGTTTAAACTGGATTTATTTCTGGTATACTTTCGTAATTTCTAAAAATATGCAATCAATGCAAATCAACCTATCTTTGCAGATTATCTAAGTAATTGATCTACAGTCAAAAGCAGCCGCTGTGTTTAATCAGATATTTTAATATTTATCAACTCCAATTGCATACAAACAAATATTTGCATTTTTGACAATCACATCCCGTAGTTTAAATTAGTCATCTTGTGATGATTTTTAAATAATATCTTTGTTAAAACCAATGAAAACAAAACACGGTCGTTTAATTCATCGGGCCGTTATATTCGATTATAATTCGAATGTTTAATTAATACGGAATCGGTGTAAAAGTAAACATGTGTGAGAACGTTAAAACGCGTCAGAGGTACATATGTACGTAGACGTCATGCATTTATTATTAACGATTTTACAATAACACCTGTATATAGAGGGCTTCAAAAAGATCAGAATCGTGCTGAATAAATATATGTGTGTATACCTATTTGTAACAAAACAAAATCTCTGCAACTGCTGAAATTATTTAGTTATCTACATCTTGAGTTATAAAAATAGTTGTCTTAACAAACCGACATTAAAATTTCTGCCTTTAAATCTATCAATACGCTTTACTAAAGTCAAATAAATAAAAACCATGATATATCATTATTAAATTACTTTGAAATCGAAATATCGTGGTGACCCAGACACCTCAATTTTTATCTGCATCAAATGACTAAAAAAACTCACAAAAAAGCCTGTAATCAAAAGAGGTTTATTCCCTATTACATTTCGAGGTATAACCGCAGCAAAATAAAGTTATATTAACAGCTAAATTAAACCTATAAATATTTAATTAAGGTTGTAACCACGTCCGGTGGAACTTGTGAGCAAACATGATCGTAGTCGTAATCCTAGTGGTCAGCTTAGTGCCTGTAAATGATGACCAGTTAGATACATTCGATCAGGGATGACAGCTGTCAAGACAAGGTATTTTAATTATCAGTATGATCATTAGACATTATTGAATTAAACATGCTATGCAAAGGCTAAATAAGAATTAATTAAAGTGACAAAAAAATGCCGTTTTCTTAAAGAAGTTGGCAATATTATTTCATAGCTTTTTTTAAGACGACGTCATTAATTAAAATAAGGTGTACGTTGCGTGCTTGTATTTTTATACAGTGGGTCCCAATAAGATGTACTTGAATGTATAATTTCCTTGGTGGATTGAGCATCTGTATAATATTATTTGCGTTACTTGACCTTATACAAGGTTACGAAGTTAATAGGAAGTTGTAAAACCATTAATAACTACTTAAGTTCAGCTAGAATTAATTCATTTACCTACCTACTGTCTTAAAAATATCACCTTTTCAGATTTATTTTTATTTATTAGGTGTAGGTTTCTAATCAATCACAGTTCCAGGATTTCAAAAATACAATGTTTTTCCTCTGACACACCCTTTCCTTCATGTATAAAACTTCTGCGGTTAGAAGGAGCAAGAATTATAATACTTTAATCAAAATGAATTGCCTTTTCCTGGAATCGGGTCTAATTTTATCGTCCAAATTCTCTGAAACAGCAACTCAAATGAGCTTTCGATATTGAAAACTCAGACAACATTAAAAGGCGAAAAAGACTTGTTTAAAAGGGTTTTAACTAGTTTATATTGATTTTATAACATTTTATACAGACGTTTACAAAGATCAGTTGTTTAATTACATTTAACGACTGTTGTAAACGTTTATAGAAGTCTTAATTTACAGAAGTTGTATCAGCATTGAACATTTGCTTAAGTAGTAGCCGTATCTTAGATAGCTTGATTCAATATAGTTATGGCTACTGAAAAGTCGTTACATAAAAAGACCTGTTAACTCTAGGGTAATATTTGCCTTTTGTAAGTACTTGGCAAACACATTGTATATTGAAATAGTGGTTCATAAATAGTATTCAAACAAACAAAAACCACAGTTTTCATAATTACTACACATGAGCGATGTACAGACAACGGCAGGCAACATATACCAATCTGTAAAATTTTACCAATCAAACATTAACCTACCCCCACTGCGATAAGGTTGAAAATCGATTGCAGAAATTTGACAGATTGTGGTAACTTGATGTGCTGTCGTCTGTACTTAGCAAATATAGACTACAAAGTCTACAATACAGTTCACTGACATATCTATTTGCCTTGAACAAGTATATACGACTTTATGCAACTGTGTCTTCACAATCAATGTCTGTCATGACGACACTTAAATGTAGGTACAGGTATAAACTTTTGTTAACACAGTGACACAATTTGTAAGCACAATTTGTAAGTCACTATGACATGTAATTATGTAAAATCATTACACGTACACAAAATTAATTCTGTGTACAACGCATTTGATTAACATCATATTAAACGTATTGTCTGGATCGATCTTAATTATAAATGCTTTATTTTTACTTTACTAAAATATTAATTAATTTTATGTGCCTACCAGGATATAAACTTCATTTAGCTTCATGTGAAAAAATATGGCGTGCCCGTCAAATGTAACTAATGACTATTTTTTGCAAAGACTTAGGTGCCGTTATGTAGAATCGATTACAATTATATGTTCTCTAATTGGTAATAAGCGTATGTCTATAAAATCAATATTTATTATTCGTATTTCATCGATAAGTGTGACTGATTGTTCTAAACGATTGGTTTTGCGTTGTAAAAAATATTTGTGATTTTTTTTCCATCCTTTCGGGTCTATCAACTTTAAATATAATCCTAAGACCATATTTACAAGGATGTAAGATATGTGCGCTTCTCAAGCCACGATTATTTGGTACCGTAAAAAATATGCTATGCGTTCTAGTACATTACAAGTCAATGACTGCTAATACGGAGTATTAATCACTGGCACTTTTGAAAGAGATAAGACCGAACTACCAAAAAAGGTTAACTAAAAATAGCCTAGCCAAATATAATGCCAATAAAAACTAGTAGAATGTAATGTTGTTCTTTTTATTTATTTTATATTGATACTTTCCGGTTTGGTCTGGCCACTGTCCGATTTCTCAAGTTCAAGATCAAAATTGCATTGCAAACAGTGTTGCCAGTCGGTCGTGTCAGAAATCACCTGAAATATATAAAAAAGTAACCTTTTTGTAAAAAAAATAACCTTTAAGGTGCATTCGACCACTAGAAGAGGGAAATTCAAATATAAAATGGTTTTTTCATGTTTTACCTAAGTTAACATTCAATATGAGGCGTGATCTTATGATTGGCGGTTATAATCTCCCACAAAGTAATTTCTGATGTCCTTGTTTAACTCCGTAACTTCTTACAATTCAAATGTAACTGTCGAAACTATGATATTTCGCAATAAAAAGTTTTTTACAGTTACATTTGAATTCTATGAAGTTTCTGTAAAAAACTTTTTATTGCGAAATATCATAGTTTATGATGATATTTCTGAAACTATGATATTTCGCAATAAAAAGGACATCAGAAATTACTTTGTGGGATATTATAACCGCCAATCATAAGATCACGCCTCATATTGAATGTTAACTTAGGTAAAACATGAAAAAACCATTTCATATTTGAATTTCCCGCTTCGAGTGGTCGAATGCACCTTAAAAATTCTGAAACGAGCGTTTCGTTTCACGTTGCTTTTATTCAAAAAATAAATAAAAGTTAATACTACAAATCCGGAAAAATCACCTAAAAGTCACCTTTTCATTAGTGTAACCTAAAAGTAACCAATGCAGTTCAAAAATCACCTTAAAGGTTACAAAAGTAACCTTCTGGCAAGACTGATTGCAAATTGATTCCCGCCGAAACAAACAGAACGGTACAAAAAGACATTTTGTTCACAATGATGGCCGCCACGAATTCCATTTTTAAATTTATTTTGTTTTTATTTTTTCAGCTTTTATAATGTGTTTTGTAAACTGACTACAGATGACCAAAACTTTGGTTTTAATAGATAACTAACCTTATTTTGTTTGGTCAATAAATCGTGATTCACATTAAATAAATAGCGTCGGTTCGTGTGCTAATTTATTTATTGCTTTCTAATCTGAATGATAAACAAAAATAATGTATTCATAAAGTGCGTTATTTTTTAACAATTAAAACGTTAGACTCCACGAAATGCGTAATAAGGTTAAAGTACAAATGGCGTAGACTTTAGACTTCAACCTTACAAATGTTTTGTAACATTTAAGGAACATTGATAAAAATCATGATACGGAGAGATTATCTAAGACTTAGCCATTATGAATCATTAATAATAAACATGACATCCAAAATATTGTGGAAATTCGACAAGTGCTATTTCTAATTATCAGAAAACCGCACCTATAAACAATAGAGGTGGGTAATGCACTCAGCTACATCACATAAATTAGTTTATATTTTCTTTTAAAACTGTACCTAACTGTATAAATAAATTGTCGGAATTTGTCAAGACTATAATAAATAGGTACATCCCAGCATTTTTTTCGTAGAAATAATACCTATAGAATGTCGTTTCAGTGTTCAAAGAGTATTTGTTGGCAAGCCAACGATCTCGAATGATTTCAAAAATAATATGAAGACTATTTGGTTGTTTCTTGTACCGTAAAATTATAATTAAGTATATAAAGGATTTTATTATTTACTAGCTGTTTATCGCGATTTTACCCGCACCTAGGGGGACTTCTTCCCGTAAGTTCGGGATAAAATATAGCACAGCCACGCAGGGATAGTGAAGCTTCCTAAGAGTGAAAGAACTTTTCAAATACGTTCTGAAGTTCTTTTAAAATACGAAACAATCAAAAAAAAATCCTCTTTTTTAGATTAGTTGATACTTCCATTCGGTAACATCACTTCAAGAAATCAAGAGCGACCTCAATCGATTAAAATATACCAATGACACCAATCATAGCTTTTAATTACTACTTTTCTTCAGTTGTACTAATTAAAAATACGCACGTGGTTGGAGGCACGTCGGCAGTCGTTAATTCCTAATCAATACTAGATATTGGCAATAAACCTCATGCTGATATTGCAATGTGTAAAATTTAAACCGATATGGAAAAAAAGAAAAAGGTCTGATAAAGTGTGATGTACCGATAAACGGCTTGTCTGTGTTTGCAATAGAAATGGGTTTTTGCTTTAAAGAACAAACTACCTATTTAACTAAATGTTTTGGAGGAACATTCAATTTTTAAATAAATAAACTGTCAAATATTAAGAGTATATTTAGGGCCTTTTTCACAGGGAGCAGATAAAATTCTAGATGTGACAGATAATGCCATAGCCAAGTAGTCAACATTAAAAACATTTCTATGACTGGTCCTCAATATTCTTCATACTAATAGGAAGTATAGATTTCAAAGTCGAGTAGTGACAGACGACTTTAGTCCCGGAAAAACGTTTAGATCGTGTGGAATACACAGTCAGTACAAAATAAACACAATAAAATTACGTACACATTTCGTTAAAAATAAACCAAAGCCAACTCGTGACGTGGCGTATCGCCAAAATCACATGCTTTCTGCACGGTTTTGTCTCGAAAATATTTTTGTTTTGCCATCTCAAATAAATATTAGTCTTTATCTTATCTCAAATGGGACGAAAAACAAATACTGACTATAAATTTTCCTAGGAAATTGGCACGATAATCTTAATAATAATATTATTGTTTATGGGCATAGATGAAGCCATAATCTTTTTCAGCATAGACAGAGCAAAGGAAAATATTTTGGAAACCAATTCATCAATCTGTCAACATTTTCTTTATTGGATTTTAATAATATTTTTGTTGAACGGATTGCCTTCTAAAAAAACACGGTAGTAAGTTTTATTTTGAACATGAATAAGCCATAAACGTAAACTTAATGAAAATAAATGTTTTAAGTACTTTCGCGGTTCTTTTACTTCTGTTTTATTGCCTGCCATTAAACTCAGCGACATTTGCGACCAAATAAAATATTTTTGTTACAGCAAGACCTATTTTTTTTTAAATCAAGGCTAAATTACAGACACAAGACAAAATAATCTTAATGATTAATACTTGATCTATTTTTGTACAGGAAATCCTGCATTTTATAGAAGGATCTAATCTGCAATATGCAGTTAAATGTTAGTTCCTCATTGCATTTTTTTTACAATCATAGTAAGTTATTGAACTACTTGGAATGAAACATCGTATGATCTTTCAACGCAAAATACAAAGATGTTATTATTTCTAATACCTACAAATAAGATAGAACGCGGAGTAATTATTCATGTGATCAAAAAGGCAGCCATTTTCTTTTACACACGACTTGATGCACACTTCAAAAAGTTTCGTTTAGATTGTCTATGTATTTACTGAAAGAGGTCACACTTTTAACATTGGGACTATAAAATGTACTGTATGTTTTTCAAATTAGTACATAATTTGAAGACTTGTTGGCACAAGCAATTCTATTTTCAAATCCACAAATATTTATTATTTGTGAGCTAAATTATCAGCTGTGACGTGGTTTTTATCGTAATAAAATCAGGCACCGAACTATCACGATTTTTCAATAATCACGTACGCTCATATTATATAAAGAAATTGCGCTGTAACGCTTTCCTTTGGCTTGCGTCCAAATATGGTATAACCCTATTACTAAGAGATATTCAGAATTAGGTGATTTTCGTTAATAAATATTGGAAACTCGCATTTATATTCCAAGAAACTGGATTCAATTTCTATCGACAGCTTTGTGAATACTTGCCAAATGAGGTTGTTCAAATAATGACACAGACATACATGTATAGGAATCATTAGCACCTGTTTTCGTGGTTGTGCAATAAAAGTGTTTATTGCCAAGGAAGTGACACTTTCGTATCCGCAACATTATCTTTTTATTCCTTAATCCCTTTAAAAAGTACTCAAATACAGAAAAGATAAAAATTGAATTTTATAGGTGGTTCAGTTATTCGATACGAAAAAAAAATCACGCCCCATTTGCTTAATTTTTTGCTCTCGCGAAAAAATCTTGACAGCGAATGTGAAATGTAAAAGTAGAACTAAATTGAGCTTAAGGGCAATTTATTGTGCAAGTACATACTATAAAGCATGTCAGTCCGTCTGTCAATCACAATGTAGTGGTTAGCCGTTAACTAATATGGCCCCGATTTAACCCCTACTTTTACAACTAGTTGCTCTAGAAACGATATGGAGAGCATCGTGAAACTATTAGGGCTTGTTGCATCATCGATTTAGCTGAGGTGAATGACCTACCATTTTCTTTGATAAGTATGATCGAAGACTTGTAAATGATACTTGGGGTAATCTTAACGCCTTGATGGCTTTTTGAAATGGTATGTATTACCTATTGTAATTTGATGACATTTTCTACGTATTTCAAGCAATATAACCATTGAAAAATACCTCATTATTTAAATACTAATGTTGTCAGTAGCGTCATATTCATATCGGTTTCACGGCAAGGCACGAGTAACAAATGACACGCTGCCTCAAATTTAAAAAAATCTGGTTGAACCAACTTGCACAAATTAAATTTTCATGCCGCCATTGTTTTTACCGTTGTCACGTGCCCAAATCGATTACGTCTGTAACTTCACACGGTATCGATATGTTTTCACGTGGCTTTCGGAAAATATGGCGTCGGAAGAAAATGTACACCATTAACAATATAAAAAGGCCATTAGATAAGGACTATTTTTTTCGCCCTAGAAGCTATCTCTTTCGATTTATAAACATATCTATACTTATGATAAATCTGTAGAAAGGTCAATTCTGTACATGAAATATATTTCCAAAATAACTATCAGGGGGTGATTAGGGATCGATACTGATGCCAAAAATGCAATCAGTAGATTTTTTGTCTGTCTGACTGTCTGTCTGTATAACCGTTATAGAAACAAAAACTACTGGACGGATTTTGATGAAACTTGGTACAATTATTATTCGTACTCCTAAGCAGGTTATAGTATACTTTTCATCACGCTACAATCAATAGGAGCAGAGCAGTGAATGGAAATGTTGGGAAAACGGGAGAAATTATGACGACCCGTTGTCGCTGGCACAAGCGACATGGTCCGCGAACGAAGTCGCTGGCAGAAGCTAATTTAATAATAAAACCAAATAACACAAGGACTCGTTAATCGAATTGACCACAAAATCGATAGCTACGCAAATATTGCCACTCGAATAATTGAATTGGTTGCCAATAGAGTGTTAAACATTTTCTCCATCCTGTAATAAGGTTTCCATAATGAGGTGGAATGTAACTATGCACAAAGTATATTTATCGGCCGTTAGCAACAACCTTGGTTCAGTTATGAAACACTGCGGTTTTAATAGACGGTTGCTGTAAACTTTACACTAGTTTTCAGGTTTTGTTTGATTTTAAGAAGTTGATTATTATCGACTGAAAACAGCTTGAAATTAAGAGCGTTAACCTAATTTTATCTTATTTGAATTGTTGTAAGATTTTTTTTTCTTTCATCATAACGACAAATCCGCTTCGCTCATAACGTAGAGCGACATGTCCATAGGTCTTTCAGAAACTCTATTCGCAACAACAAAAAGCTGACGTTCCTCTCCCTTGTCCACAGTATTGCGACGAGAACCTCTCAGCCTCTCCACGTGGCCCTCGCCGTGGTGGTCCTCCTAGCCTGGCTGAGCCGGCCCGGCACCAGCGGCAGCATCCGCGGCTGGCGGGCACTGTACGTTACCGCCGTCGCCACGCACTTGGGAGCGCAAGTCTGGATGACATTAGTCTCTGGTAAGTCTAGAACTGTTTAAAAATGGCGGGATTCTTTGTGGACTACAATGAAAATGGCGGGACTGTACTTGGTTTTTATTGAAAATGGCGATAGTCATGAAGTTTCTCAATTAATATAGTGGGACTCTTGAAGATTTTTAATATGGTATGATAGTTTTGATGATGCCCAAAAAACGAAATAGGTTAATCCAAGAGTTATTCAACTCCTGAAACATTTTAGGTTTTCTAAAATTACACCCTTACTCATCGGAGCTTTAAAAAACTGAAGAGTGCCAAGAAGTCTCTGTATTTAGCTCTAGGTCTTGTTCAAAGTAATTGTTGAAAACAAATCATCCATATAAATTCGATTATTGTTCTCACAGATCAAATAATAATTATACTTTTTACTTTCTTTGTGTCAAAATCGGCATCCAGAAACTCGTTCGTTTAAATTTCGAAGAACTGTATCACGTTTCCGAGCGCGCGCATTGCGTACGTGAAGGAACGTTCGAATTAAAAAGTTACAGTCTTGTCGTTGAGTAACATCAGTTTTTATAAAAGAAGGTTGTATTGTATATTTGAAGAAGGTGGAAGTCTGTAATTGTTTTGAGATGTTATTTAAAATATGTCGCTTTAAGATTTTTCTTTTGTATTTTATGAAGAAAATACATTTTATATTACAAAACATATATTGAGAAAATGTACTCGAGACCTATAGCTCTTTATAGAATAAACCTACACAGATTTACGAAGAAGCCATAATGAGTAAGTGTCAGTGACAGACTCATAAAATGGCTGATCACGAGTGTTCGTACTCGCGGCCATTCCACTATACACGTGTGCACGGCAGAATGTATTGTAGCATGTTTACCCACTGTCTTCACGCCTTTGTTTTTCTATTATAACAACAGCCAGTATTTATCAACTATCTGTCANGATGGCTTTTTGAAATGGTATGTATTACCTATTGTAATTTGATGACATTTTCTACGTATTTCAAGCAATATAACCATTGAAAAATACCTCATTATTTAAATACTAATGTTGTCAGTAGCGTCATATTCATATCGGTTTCACGGCAAGGCACGAGTAACAAATGACACGCTGCCTCAAATTTAAAAAAATCTGGTTGAACCAACTTGCACAAATTAAATTTTCATGCCGCCATTGTTTTTACCGTTGTCACGTGCCCAAATCGATTACGTCTGTAACTTCACACGGTATCGATATGTTTTCACGTGGCTTTCGGAAAATATGGCGTCGGAAGAAAATGTACACCATTAACAATATAAAAAGGCCATTAGATAAGGACTATTTTTTTCGCCCTAGAAGCTATCTCTTTCGATTTATAAACATATCTATACTTATGATAAATCTGTAGAAAGGTCAATTCTGTACATGAAATATATTTCCAAAATAACTATCAGGGGGTGATTAGGGATCGATACTGATGCCAAAAATGCAATCAGTAGATTTTTTGTCTGTCTGACTGTCTGTCTGTATAACCGTTATAGAAACAAAAACTACTGGACGGATTTTGATGAAACTTGGTACAATTATTATTCGTACTCCTAAGCAGGTT
Source organism: Heliothis virescens (assembly GCA_002382865.2). Classification (NCBI taxonomy): domain Eukaryota; kingdom Metazoa; phylum Arthropoda; class Insecta; order Lepidoptera; family Noctuidae; genus Heliothis; species Heliothis virescens. The sequence goes on from NWSH02000517.1 coordinate 1,611,126, forward strand.
ATAGTATACTTTTCATCACGCTACAATCAATAGGAGCAGAGCAGTGAATGGAAATGTTGGGAAAACGGGAGAAATTATGACGACCCGTTGTCGCTGGCACAAGCGACATGGTCCGCGAACGAAGTCGCTGGCAGAAGCTAATTTAATAATAAAACCAAATAACACAAGGACTCGTTAATCGAATTGACCACAAAATCGATAGCTACGCAAATATTGCCACTCGAATAATTGAATTGGTTGCCAATAGAGTGTTAAACATTTTCTCCATCCTGTAATAAGGTTTCCATAATGAGGTGGAATGTAACTATGCACAAAGTATATTTATCGGCCGTTAGCAACAACCTTGGTTCAGTTATGAAACACTGCGGTTTTAATAGACGGTTGCTGTAAACTTTACACTAGTTTTCAGGTTTTGTTTGATTTTAAGAAGTTGATTATTATCGACTGAAAACAGCTTGAAATTAAGAGCGTTAACCTAATTTTATCTTATTTGAATTGTTGTAAGATTTTTTTTTCTTTCATCATAACGACAAATCCGCTTCGCTCATAACGTAGAGCGACATGTCCATAGGTCTTTCAGAAACTCTATTCGCAACAACAAAAAGCTGACGTTCCTCTCCCTTGTCCACAGTATTGCGACGAGAACCTCTCAGCCTCTCCACGTGGCCCTCGCCGTGGTGGTCCTCCTAGCCTGGCTGAGCCGGCCCGGCACCAGCGGCAGCATCCGCGGCTGGCGGGCACTGTACGTTACCGCCGTCGCCACGCACTTGGGAGCGCAAGTCTGGATGACATTAGTCTCTGGTAAGTCTAGAACTGTTTAAAAATGGCGGGATTCTTTGTGGACTACAATGAAAATGGCGGGACTGTACTTGGTTTTTATTGAAAATGGCGATAGTCATGAAGTTTCTCAATTAATATAGTGGGACTCTTGAAGATTTTTAATATGGTATGATAGTTTTGATGATGCCCAAAAAACGAAATAGGTTAATCCAAGAGTTATTCAACTCCTGAAACATTTTAGGTTTTCTAAAATTACACCCTTACTCATCGGAGCTTTAAAAAACTGAAGAGTGCCAAGAAGTCTCTGTATTTAGCTCTAGGTCTTGTTCAAAGTAATTGTTGAAAACAAATCATCCATATAAATTCGATTATTGTTCTCACAGATCAAATAATAATTATACTTTTTACTTTCTTTGTGTCAAAATCGGCATCCAGAAACTCGTTCGTTTAAATTTCGAAGAACTGTATCACGTTTCCGAGCGCGCGCATTGCGTACGTGAAGGAACGTTCGAATTAAAAAGTTACAGTCTTGTCGTTGAGTAACATCAGTTTTTATAAAAGAAGGTTGTATTGTATATTTGAAGAAGGTGGAAGTCTGTAATTGTTTTGAGATGTTATTTAAAATATGTCGCTTTAAGATTTTTCTTTTGTATTTTATGAAGAAAATACATTTTATATTACAAAACATATATTGAGAAAATGTACTCGAGACCTATAGCTCTTTATAGAATAAACCTACACAGATTTACGAAGAAGCCATAATGAGTAAGTGTCAGTGACAGACTCATAAAATGGCTGATCACGAGTGTTCGTACTCGCGGCCATTCCACTATACACGTGTGCACGGCAGAATGTATTGTAGCATGTTTACCCACTGTCTTCACGCCTTTGTTTTTCTATTATAACAACAGCCAGTATTTATCAACTATCTGTCAGTCAATGCGATCGGATATCCTTTTATGACTGTCATTTGTTTATTTAGAAATTGTCTATTCAAGATTTTTAAACTGCACGTTTACGTTTATCATAACTAGGAAGACAAAATTAGTATTCAAGTAATATAATTATCGACAAACCAAAAGCTATTAAATAAATTACATAAGCTGTAAAATAATAAGCATTTAGATCGTTATTTATTTCCTTAATGATAGTTTCCAAAGGTCTCAAAATAATAAATGTGTTTGTTTTTATGAAAAACTTTTGACCCAAAGATATGAAGGTGACAACAAGGACGGACGTGATGGGATATTAAAACAATTTCAATTATGTTTATTATTCTAGTTCCTTGTAATTGCATAACTGCCTTGTTTCTAATTTAGTAAATTATATGTTGGCGAATATGAGTTTGTGTTATTAGACCTTAGGTATGCATGATACAGGCGTGAGAAAAACTTACTGAAAGGTTTACATCAGAACTCTATCATGGAATAACCGAACCCAAGTTAAGACTCCACTCAACCAAAGTATAAATATTTCTGCACGGCAATGGACGATGGTCTTATCAGTTCATTCAAAACAGGACTTTAAACCTTAAGGTCTCCTCAGAAAGTTGAAAATCAATTGGTAGTTAGTTTTCTTCCTGTAAATTAGTTTTGGGCTTAAAAAACATTATTAACAAAGAATAACAACAAATAATTGTGTAATTATTTAATGAGAACTAATTGACGATCTCGTGTCTTCGTGCTTGAGATACCGTGATTTTGTGTGCCGTTAATTTTAAATACTTATCTCAAGTTACAAGTTAAAAACTCCTTCGACGGAACCAGTTTGTAAGATGATATTTTGATAAGAAAATCCGAGCATTTTTAGAGCCAAATTCTGGATATCTTTTTAATGGCGTTCCATTCAGATAATCTTACTCAACACGTATTTTTTTTCAGTTACAGTTTACCGGCCTTTAAGCCCAATTACAGAGTTTAAAAAAAATATATAATTTTAAAATACTGGCACGACATAAGTAACTCGACAATTAGCATATTTTCATCGCATACATAAGAAAGCAGGTGTAAATTCAAACATGTGTGATTCACGAAATAATTCATAACAAATTGCATGTTTCATTCATTATATTACAGTCAACATCCTCTTTATACGTAGGTACACTGTCGTGCAATTTAGCGGATGAATTCGCGGGCATGCCGTGTTCCGGGTGACACTGACATCTCAAATAGATTGAAATGACCTTAGTGATTTGATCCCGTGTATTATAAACTAATATAAATCTAAAATATATTAGACCTCATGTCGTATCTACGTTATGTAAACGTCTCAATTAATTATGTAAATTAAATGATGAAAAGTGTGGGAACAAACTATTGGAATTATTAGAATTTATTATTGTTAGATACATTCACAGGATTCAATATTTAATAGAGAGAATTTGCAATGTCTCTACAATCCGTAAAGGAATGAAAACAATTTAAAAACTGTTTAAGTTAATCATCAATTAAAATTTTCTTATTTTTCCCCGTTTATCCGAAAAGGAACAAAGGTACAATGATGTGTAGGAGCATCAACCCGATTCAGGGTCATTCACAAAGGTTCACCTACCAGACAGGAGTAAATATTTGTGGGGCGGGTGAACTCAGGACTACAATGTCTGTACGTGTTTTATATAATGGGAACCATGACACGGCGAATACACATGTTCACGTACTTATTGTCTTTATTGACGTACGCAGATAGAGAACTTCAAAGTATAAGACCTCTTTGCAGTAAAACCTTTTAACATATTCAAGGATGCCATTTGCATGCGCTAAAAATAAAAATATTACTTGAACAACATGTTTAAAAACTAAAACGTGGTAATTTGTCTCTACTTATCTGTTGGAGATCTTAATTAATTGTCTGACTAACAAGTATCAGATAATTTTTATTTTGTTTAAAATTGGCATTTTTTAAAATAGGCACTTTGAGCTTATTTTTTATTAATTCGTTTCTAGAAAAGTTTACGTGATATTCCCAATATTTATATTTTATAAGGAAATCATTAATTGTTTAAAATATCTGTACAAAAATTAATAATACGTTTTTCTTCGTCCACAGGTATAGTGCTATACTTCAACCTCCCTCGCCACGAATTCGGCAGAGTGCAAACGGTGCTGTTCCCGGTGTACTATGCATTTAATGCTATCATCAGCCTCCTGGCGCTGCTCGCATACTACAGGACGCAGTGCCTCACGCAGTTCGAGCAGACCTCCTGGGTACAGGTGAGGATCAAACACATTACTTAAAAAAAATATATCGCCATAAAAAAGATGGCGTGCCCTAATTTCCATTTGAGTCGAGAACAATCCTTTTTTTTCAGTAATATTATTAAACAAAACAGCCTTAACACGTAAAAAATTTAACTACTTTCATTTGAACTCTTGACAAACAGTTAAAACATGACGTATCTATATCAACTCAATAAATGCCTCCTTAAACAAAATCAGCACATACCGGGTTGTGATTTACAACAGCCCATTTGACACGAACAAAAGGTCGTAGGTCTGCAATAAACTTACAAGTATATACGTTATACAGTAATTGAACACAATATAGACATACAATTTAATGGCGCCAATGCGTTAAACGTTCGCACTTTACTTATTGTCATTGACACAAATTGAAGCTATATTATACGCTGTTTATTCGATGTTAAGCATATTTCCTAAGTAAAAGTAGGTATTTACTGAATATTTTTCGCGCTTATAGTCGACTAGCTTCTGCCCGCGACTTCGTACGCGGATCATGTCGCTTATGCCAGCGACAACGGGGTCGTCAAAATCAAAGATCTGAAGCATCTGAT
>NWSH02000517.1:1620075-1632882 GCA_002382865.2 Heliothis virescens
AACACTGAAAGAATTTTTCAAATCGGACCAGTAGTTCCTGAGATTAGCGCGTTCAAACAAACAAACAAATAAACTCTTCAGCTTTATAATATTAGTATAGATTAAAATATACTCTTAATCAACAACAATATTTATTATTTATTCGGATAAAGATTAATATTATTACGTTGATACAACTTTTAACAAATAATGCATTCATTTTCACCAAAGATTACCATAAAAACGGTTCTAGAGAGTTAATCTTAAAAGATAGACATATACTGTCGCGGACATTTTTTTAGCTTATTTCAAGGGGAATAATTCTTTCGTACATATATTTTTGGTATCTTGAACCGTTTTCGCAGCGCACGCAACGAAAGCCCTCAAGGATGAATAATTTTTCCCGTTTTTTCCACATTTTCCATTATTTCTTCGCTCCTAATAGTCGCAGCGTGATGTTATATAGCCTAAAGCCTTCCTCGATAAATAGGCTATCTAACACTGAAAGAATTTTTCAAATCGGACCAGTAGTTCCTGAGATTAGCGCGTTCAAACAAACAAACAAACAATCAAACAAACTCTTCAGCTTTATAATATTAGTACCTATAGATGAGAATTTCAATTCAGAAGTAAAGAGAAATAAATAGCATTAAGGCGTTATTTTAGTCCAACCGTGAAGTTTATTACACCCGATGGCATTTTAAGTTAATAAATTACGGATTACCATTTACCAGTATTAATCTCTCCAAAAATGTAAACCAACTTTAAAAAAATAAATATCCTTTTCATATTCTAATAAACAAACGCAATATTAATACTCACACATATTTCACCGCCATTAATTCACTGGAATTATTTCCTACTGTCAGTAACAATCAATTTCATAAGGGACTCCAGTTAACTACATAAGAAGTGCCCTTTACCAGATAAATCATATAAAGGAACGTTCTAGAAGCCGAGACAATGTGACCCGTTATCTGATGAGGGTTCACACATTCCATCAATTAATAAGATTTATTGGCCTCAGGAATTAATATATGGACGATTTTAATTAATGTCTGTGGTTCCAATTTATGTTTAGAAGTGTTAAACAAATAATTAATTTTAAAATAATGGCCGCCTTTCATTGCTCTGTATATTGAGCAAATCATGTGCGCTTCTTGTGATTGAAATTAAAGGCATTTGAAATACACGTATTTTAGTGTGTATGCCGTAAATTCCAATCAAGTTTAATTTCATTTTATGGCATTTTAACAAGTTCAAAGATGTAACTTTTTAGTACTGCGTAGTTGCTTTGATTGTTCTTATATCAAAGCAACTACGCGGTTCATACAGACACCTACAATAGTCAGCGCCACTTTCACATGTTCCAGATAAAGTTCTAGATAGCTATCTGGCAGATAGTGTCATATAAATGTTGTTATTTGACTACTTTTCTATGTCCTAGCAAATAGCTATTTAAAATAGAAACTTTTTCTGGAACCCGTGTAACCGTTAGTATCTTATATAATTTTACAAAATGTTACACTGAGAGTTAATGAACTGTCTTATCAAAAAATAAACTTAATTAGCCCAACGAGTTTGATTAATGATGATTGCAAGCAAACAGCCGCCATTACGCATGAACACATTCGCGTCCTTGCGAAGCTATAAAACATAAGTGCTGTTAAAAATACAGTATTCTTTATTGTAATCAAATGTCAGGGTAGTGCAATTGTGCAAATTATTAAATAAATAGCGTCTAGGCTGTAACCTTATGATTTTTTTATCCTAATTTATTTGGCCTTTATCAAATCAAATAATGATTTTCGTAGCTCTTTCCTAATAAGGAAAGCATAGAGCCTTGTAGCAGTATAATAAAAAGTTGCCATAAAGATAATGACAGAAGCCTCAATTCAAATTAGGAATGACCACAGACAGCTATTAACTAGTATTTTGACACAGAGTTTTAAAGGCTAATTGAGCTATACAAATATAGAATTGAAGCATGAAATAAGAACGTAATTATGTAGGTAGTTGCAAAAGACCTTTTAATGTTTATAATTGCAATTAGATATTTGAACTTGCAACACTACCAAATTGTGATGTGTGAACAAATTCAATACAGAGATCATTAATCATATAGAGAGTACATACAAGGTCTTGATTAATCTTATAAAATCTATATTTAAGTATTTTCTTACCACACAAGATATTTACTTTGTAATCTCAAGTAAATGCAAGGTTGCAATGAAAGGTCGGATTAAAAAGCATGATCTCACTCTGGATAACTGACAGATTAAAAATTAAGCGCCATTTTATTATAGGAACCGGATATAAGGAAATACCCGTTGAGATACTTTTAACTGATAACGTGACACTAGGTATTGACAACTTAGGTCATTGTACAATTCGTTTTGCACTCAGCCATTAATAAACTTTTATGCCTTCCTTGAATTATGCGAACATAGACATTATTTAGGCCTTTAGTACGGAACTTTAATTGTTCTATTGTGACCGTAATTTATTTTCCTTCGGTTCTGTGTCATAAAATTAATTGCCGATCATAAAATAAAACAATATGAACTGCAGAGGTCAAATAAGCATTCACTTGTCATTATTTAAAATGCTTTTCAGTTCCAATTAATAGTAAAATAATAATTATACTGTATCAATACATCCTAAAAACACCACCTAAGTTTAACCAAAAACACACTTTTATATCTTACCAGCTTATGCCTGCGGTTTCACCCACATGGGCCAAAAATATATTGAAGCTTCTCTTCGCCGAATTTCCCTCCTGACTGATCCGATTTGACTGAAAACTCTTGAGTTACAAACTAACACGACGTTCTTTTACGTAATACTAAATGTGGTATTTCTGTTTGTTACAGCTAGCGCTGCTGCTAGCCGTATTCAGCATCGAGTCGTACGTGCGCCTGCGCCTGGTGCGCCCCATGCTGCGCGCCAAGCACGTCAAGACGCAGATGGAAGAGGCTGCCGGTGGCGGACAAGAAGTAAGTTACTTTATTTATTTTATTTATTTATAAGTAAGGATACCAACATCTTGAGAAATAAAATAGAGAAAGAAAAGAAAGAAATAAATAAGAGAAAGAAAAAGAAAGTCACACAGAGCCTCATAATTACAAATGGCTGGAGGTAGTCAAGAGAATAAAAAAAAAATGAAAAATATTTACAAACTGAAAAAGTTTTACAATATTGATTGAGGCCCTAGACCCTACGCAAGATGCCCTGTATTGTGAAATCAAGGTTCTGCGTGCGATTTGCATACGTTTTAACAAATAATTTAGGATATCAACATGCGATTTATTTCAATATAAGTACCCATAGGTTTCTCTCCCAATAGGCTTTCTGTAGCTCTAAGAAATCGTTCGTTGCATTATCTTGCAAAGAACACTCAACTACTTAGGTACCTATTTAATAAGATTTAAATTATGCTCTAGCTCTCTGTTCTCCCCATAAATATCTCTCTCAGAACTCGTAACAAAACGTGTGTTAAAAGAAACAAATGAATCTCGTCATGTCATTGCAATAAATCATAGAACTCTATTCAAATGCTTTCTCTACAACGTGGCATTCAAATTACAAAGTTCAAGGCTAACGTTATCTGTGACACATGCTATACCAGCCATTAATTAATAAACAGTTCATTACTAAAATATAGGAATTGAATCCACTTGACAACTGTCACCTGATTCCATATCGTCCGACCCTCGAGAGCTCGTGATTCACACGTGCTATTGTTGCAAAAATTCGTATTACTGATAAATGGCATCGGCAAACGAATGCCAATGATGCAAGAAAATTGAACATTTAGCAATTGTTTACTTGGAATCAATGTTTGTTTTAATTGTTTGAAGAATCTCGGTATTATGTAATGCAGTTGCAGTTTGACGTAATTTTATTAGGGCTTATGCTTATTTGCAAGGTTTGAAACCACGTGTAAAGATAATTATCAGGTGCCTACGTCGTTAATATGAAGTACGGACTAATTCCTCATTGTCTCCGATTCGATTATCGATTCGTAATAGTCAACTATCTCATCGATACCCTTGTTACCGATTTTTACTTAATCTTGTATTTTCTTTGTTGCAGGTCGGTCGCCTAATTCTAGGTGAACTCGCACACTGTCCCCGCTACCTGCGTGTCCTGAAGACCTTCAGGACATACCACTCCAGTATAGCCATGGGCACCATGATAGCCCTCGGCTGCTCCATATACTCAACCATGATCATAGTCGATTCCATGTGCCGTTAATCGACTAATCGAGGAACCATTGGAGATAAACTAACTTTATTATATTTCCGTTGGCATGCTGTGTAAATTTTAAAGTAAGAACTTTTTGAAATTGTATTTCTATTAGATTTTTTTGGAAATTAATTAAAATTGTTGAATTGTTAACATCTGTTTTTGTAGTTCGATTTGTACGGAGTTCTAGATGAATTAATTCTCATTACTAATCAAATAATGTTAAAACTAGGTTATTGTGTGCAATGAAGATTCACTTTTAATGTAGAAACACAATGGCAATAGCTAAGTTTAGTGAATAATTTAAATCTAAAAAAAAGTTTACATAGCATGATACCACCGATAAAAATTAAGGATCGATTTCATGAATGCATAACTTTCCTAGTTCCAATTCAGGCTGTGAAGTCTGTTTCACTTCGTACGCTTTTACTGAGAAAAATAAACATAGTATTAAAGAGTGACTCGACAGGGATTTAGGAGTGTGAGGCGCTGGTCGCATGAATTGTTTCCAAGAGAAACGCTGACAGAGAATGTTCCAAATTGTATAATTTAGTTGTAAGTGACGGTAGCAGACGCGGCTAAACGCAGCGATTGTATTAATACGATTAACTCGTCCTTTTCCAGAGGATTCGTAGAAATTGTAACATCGATTTATAGGAAAATTATAACTAACTTGCCAACAACTAACATTAACAAATTAATCTTGCCAAACGTGATCGTATGTCGCAGTATCGGTTAGCCGCCGGCAGCGGGCCCAACACTAAGCTGCTTGATATTATGAAACTCATGTTGTATGCTCTCTAATTTCCTGCAATACTGCCATAGTATAGCGCTAAGCGTAGTTTTAAGTAGTTTAGACTCTCGCCAACGCATTTTGTCGCACAGTAATCGTTAAAATGCTCCTTGAACGCAGGAAGTTACGAGCACGCAACTTACGACGATTTGGTGTTGAATCAAATCGATTGTAGCTGAGCGCTACACGTCGGTCGTTCGAAGAATGTTTGAAGGTCTTCAGAACTTGCCATTAGCGATTATGCTCGCTAAGTTTTATCGTTGTGACGACTCGATTGTCTAGTCAGCAACTAATGACGCGATCGTAAAATCGCCATTTTGCGGAATCGCGTTGATGAAACCTGAGCTTAAAAGTATTGCATTTAACCAAGTTTATTGTTGCGAACCTGTTTAAATGATTACTTTTAGTCGTCAAGCAGCTTATGCCTTATTGGCAGAGGGTTTGTTTAGCTAATTTTAAGTAATATAATATTATAATGACTAAGTTTAGTTAGAAATAAATTTATTTAATCAATTAATGTGAATACATGTTAGTGATTACTGTTTACTTATTATTCGTAAATGATCTGAGTGTCTACGTGGGATTATTATTTATTTGAGACGAGAGAACGATAAAAGTATTAAAATTAAAAATAAATGATTATTATGAAAGTTTGTTGTGTTACTTGACTTTAGACCCTACTTTATCTATGGCAGGTTGGTACGCCAGCAACAACTTCCTATATTGAAATGCTTGAAAATACTAATTATCCAAGTCTAGCAAGTATACATGGAATATGTATGCTGTATACATTTAGATACCTACATAGGTACAAATTGGCAATTTATAGTGACAAATTATAATTTATCAAACCGGTAGAGACCACACTGCGCACCTTTTAATCCACTGATACAACATACCCATAATTCATTATTAGAATATTATTTCAAACCATATGTATACACTTTGTATACACCTACAAAAAACCTACGTGCATGTTCATTTTATTTTTTTACCCTTTACTGTACTAACCCAGTATAAGATAGCTCAATCGAACTCCCTACCCCTATCTCTCGTCCTGCGGGACAAATCACGCAGGAGACGTGTGGACTACTAAAGCATATCGAATGATTTAAGAAATTATTACATTTTACTACACTACAGCAATGTATGCTAGAGCATAGTTTTTAACCCCTTTTTCTTTAGAGCGAAAAAGACGGAAAGCTCTTTTGACTGTAATATACAAGTTCGCAAGCTTGCAATTTTACCCACGTCCTAATCCAATTCCCAATACCAAGCTACTCGTAGAATAAAAACTTATACTTATGTTATTCCGATATATAAGTTTTACCTCCTACTGAAAATTTCATTAAAATCCGTACAGTATTTTTTGCGTGAAATAAAAACAAATATTTATACACACATACAAACTTTCACATCTAAAATATTACTACCTACATATTGTTAGGCTTTTTTTATCAATGGGAAATCATATGATGATGGTCATAATGTTAGGCTAAGAATCAGTTTAAGCTTTCTAAATTGTTTTCTGCGTGTAATGAAATTATTGATATTGTCACTGACACTGACAGTATGCCAAGGTGTTGCTAGTAGCAATGCATTTCTACTAAAGTGTTAGAAAGACTAAGGATCTATAATTTAAAGATCAGGGCGTATTAAGCCTTGAAAGTTTTATTCATTAGATATTTTGATTACAAAAAATTATCCACACTTCTCAATTTGACAAGTCTGGCAGGGACAGTCTAGGACGGAGAAAAAAATCTAACTTGAAGGATATTTTTGCACAATAAATATTCCAACATTTTCCTCCCATTTGAATATGACACTGATGAGTCATCAGTGTCATCAGTGATGACATATTCATTCAGTATGTCAAAATGTCAACAATGACCTTACGTGGTTTCTTGTTATTAGAGTTTACAAATAATATTGCAATACACGATGATATCTAAAACTTTTACAGTCATTACAGAGATTTTATCAGTAAACATATGCTGTAGTGAACGACGCAATCATGTTATTCATAGGTAGGACAAACGAAACTGAAAAAATGAAGTGCGGTTGTAATTGGAAAATTAACACAAAAATGATCGCAGATAGATGTAAAACTGTGCTAATATTATCAAGCGTGGTGTGTACGATATCCGTTCTAATAGCCCTGCACAAATTGTTAAATTACGAAGTGAAATTAGCAAAACCGTTTGCGCCCATACCAGATGGTTTGTATGGTACTTATTTGGAGCCTATTTCTGAAGAGAATCCGGTTCCGCCCCCACTTAGATCAGTTGACAGGACTCGCGATGCCGAAGCAGTTGTTTCTCTGAACGCTGCTTTGGAAATGAAAAAGGTAGGCAAAGATGACAAAGCATTGAAATTGTTTCAACATGCTTTCGCCTTATCTCCGAAACACGCCGACATACTCAACCACTATGGTGAGTTCTTGGAAGATACGAAGAAAGATGTGGTCAAAGCTGACCAGCTTTATACTTTAGCTTTAACAAATTACCCGGAGCACACGGGTGCATTAGAGAACAGGCAGCGCACTGCCAGCATAGTGGAAAACTTAGACAGAGAGATGTTACGAAAGATTGACGAGAAGAGAGATGCACTATTGTCTATACCAGAAAGTAACTCAGCTTTAAGAAGAGCAAAGAAAGAAGCATACTTCCAGCACATTTACCACATGGTAGCTATAGAAGGAAACACCATGACACTGCAGCAGACCAGAAGTGTTTTAGAAACTAGGATAGCAGTGTCAGGGAAAAGTATAGATGAGCATAATGAAATCTTAGGTCTAGATGCAGCAATGAAGTACATTAATTCCACATTACTGTACCGTTTAAGGGCAATTACAATGGGTGATATATTGGAGATTCACAAAAGGGTATTGGGTCATGTGGACCCTATTGAGGGAGGTCAGTTTCGTAGGACACAGGTGTATGTCGGTGGACACATACCGCCTGGACCATCAGAAATACAGAAGCTGATGGTACAGTTCTTAGAATGGTTGAACTCTGAAGATGCTTTAGACTTGCATCCTGTTAGGTAAGTTATGTTATAATAAACAAAATGTTTAAAATATGAAACTCTCTTGCAGAATGATGTTGTTAAACTGAGATTCCTGTTTTTGTTATTACATGTACAAAATTATACATGATAACTCACTTCAAAAGTATTCCAAATTAAGTTGATTAAAATGGTGTATGAATACATACACATAATTAATGACTACTTGGTAAAACTTCACTAAATAGAAAGTAAAAGTTTGTGTCTCACTGAACACACTGTGTGACTTTCAAGTCTTTCTAGTTCGTTTGTTGCTCATACAATACTACTATTGAACTATGATGTTTCTGCTGCTATTATGTAGAAACTATCATAGTGCTGTAACTGTAACTATACGCAGTATAAAAGGCAAAAGCAATTTTACTATTAAGAAATAGTCTCTCTTGCAACAAAAAAAAAATTCTTACATCAAACAAAGCAGGCATTTTTCAATTCAGAAGAGTTTTGATGGATTCCTTACAACACTTTCATGACAGAGTGCCTTTAGTTAGTCTTCTAATAATAACAAATCATATATGCCCAACACATATTTATACATACACATATTATTTTCAAACAATTTCAGATATGCAGCGCTAGCCCACTATAAACTGGTTCACATACATCCCTTCATAGACGGTAACGGACGGACATCCAGGCTACTCATGAACTTGCTGCTGATGCAAGCAGGGTACCCCCCGGTGATCATCGCTAAGCAGCACCGGCACCTGTACTACCAACACCTGCAAACTGCCAACGAGGGTGATGTCAGACCTTTTGTTAGGTGAGGAATTTTCTATTATTTATATTATAATAATACCAGTTATTAAAATATACACCTGTGTTGTGTGAATGACTGGAGAATGTAAACAAATTGAATCAATTTAATATGATTGTATCCAGTTCAAGTGTATTGATGTGACACTGTGAGCTGTTTCTGGACCCCAGAAAGAAGTTCCCAGGGAACTCCTTCCTGATAAATAGCCAATGTATGTACTTTGACAGACTCTAGTCTATCTGCATACCAAATTTAATTGAAATTGGTCTAGTAGTTTTCGCGTGAAAGACCGACAGACATGCAGAGTTTTTTGAATTTAAATTTATTATATTAGTAAGGAAGCAAGGATTATTCAATCACGAGTGTTTCGCTGCGCCATTTACATGACGTCAGATTTGCAATTTGATTCATCCTTCCAAACCAATTGACCTATAGAAATACATATAAAAAAAACATTGTATGAAGTATAGTAGGTACTTGTGTACTTAGAACATAAAATGTACCATAAATTGTAATACAATAAAGTACAGTAAATATTATGCCATCCACGTGTAACTATATATTATTATTTATTTATCACCTAATAATATGTCTCCTTACGCTTGCTGAAGTAAATATGTATGAAGATTTCAGTACGTTATGGTCTGTTATAACGCCAAACTTATGTAACTTCAATGAGTAGGTGCATTGGTATTTCTATGGCTTATCGCGATCTGTGTGTATTGTTCGTCACTTGTCAATGTTTTTATACCTGTTAGAGTCATATTCTCTTCTAATAGTAATTCTTTAGATTTTAGATGATATGCTGGTATAGCGTGTATTCATGACGCGTCATAAAACCTATAAATGGTAATCTTCAGTTATTTCATCTATCTATACTCATTTTATATAACTGAGAAGTTTGTTTGCTTACTTGTACGCACTAATCTCAGGAACTACTGGACCCTACTACTGGATACTACTGGATAGCCCATTCATTGAGGAGCGATATATTTTATTACTTTTACTTTCAATAACCTAAATTCTGTCTTATTTCAGATTCATAGCGCAATGTACGGAGCGAACTCTAAACCTGTATCTATGGGCGACCAGCGAGTACTCGCACATGGTTCCCGCGATAGGCGACCCACACATACTTACTGGCGAAGGGTTTGAAGACGACATGCTGTGAATATTATCTGATAAGAGGGAAACAACGGTAACAGTGACTATTTCGTACCTAAACGAAAGTTGCAATGGTTCTTTAGATTTTAAATAGGAAATTCAACCATGACTTTTGAACTTGTATAAAACTTTTTTTATGAAATTCTAAATTCAAACAATTAGGTAAGGTCGGTAGGGGCAAGACCGAACGGTTTTTCGATGAGATGAGCAGTGTTGTGTTTGAAGACGTGTAGAACCGTACATATAAGCGTATTCTAAAATGTTTTTTGTCATGAGTAAAGAGCAAAGAATATATTTTTGTATCATATTAATACCTTCCTATTAAATCTATTCGAAAGCAGAAAAAAAAATAAGTTAAATGTTGTTATTACGAAAATATGTCTAGGGGAAAGACAAAAAGGTGATGGGGAAAGACCGAAATAGTTTCTAAAATCGTTCAAATGAATATCTGACGCTGTTGATGCTCACTAGTCTTTATTTTGAAGTGCCTAGAATACTCGGAACTACCAGTAGTGTCAAAATGCCTTGGCATAACAAAGATAAAACGAATTATTTGTTTTGTATATTTCAATCTTACCCCACCGGGGAAAGATTGAAGAAGAGGTTCCCAAACTTTTCACTACAGCTTAAAAATGAATTTAAAAAAATACTGTCAATCAAATAAATCCTTTTATTAATAATAATAATTAAAATCCACACAATTTGAAATGAAACTATGAGTTTTGAAATCGGGGTCAGATCGAAATTTTTATATGTTCTTCTTACCCCGTCAAATTTTTATGGGTGAAGATGGAAAGTTGTAATAACTCCTAAAATACGTTATAAAAACATATTTAGGTGTAATAACACGACTAAAAATTCAAAATAATGAGCAGGTATTCCAATAAAACACTCGTACCTACCTCATAAGTGAAGTTATGGAACTCGGGGGAAGATAAAAAAACTCGATTTAACTTCGTAAAAGTCACGACTCGGGTATTTAAGTTTTTAACACAACCAATCACTCGAAATGGCAAACGCTGAATGAGAAAGTTTGGCGTAACAAAATGGCGATTCTAATAATGTTGCTATCACTGCAAAATCTGCACTAAATCTGGAGTTATGGATGACATTTTGTGTTACCCCGTTTTTCATCTTGCCCCCACTGACCTTACATGTTTTTTTTAATTGAGTGCTAAAACGCCTTACAGGAAAAAATAACGAGTAGAGTATTACGGGGTTGTAAATTGAATTAAATGCTAAAAATTATGTTCTATTTTGTGTTATAATAATTATTCTATGTAAATATAACCCTTGTGGTGCATTTCGAATTGTAAATATGTGTTATGTTAGTAGTATTTTCTTCCATTGTGCTAACACGCCTGCTGGCAGGCGGCTAATGGCCCATAGACAAACGGAATGTTATAGCTATTTGTTTTATATCAAAAAGTATTGTAAAAACAATATTACTTATGAAGAACTTTATACAATGCCTTATTTTATAAATAAAAAAAATCGAAGTTCAAGACAAGTTTTTAATGTTTACAAAAAGTAGGCTAGCTTCTACAACAAAGCATAAAATACTAAAGTTTCAAAATGAAGTAATTAAGGCATTGTTTATAGGTAAATGAGATGTTGTGTGTATTAATTTATCCAATTATACGCTCATAAAAGGCCATGACAAGTTATTATAATATTAACAAAATTAACTAAAACCAAAGAAATCAATAACTTTAGTTGGCAGGTAGAGATTATGAGCTAGCAGCATTTACGCAATTGTAGAATTGTGATCTTATACTATTTGGCACAGGCAATAAGTGCTTCCACAACTATGAAAAAATACTTTTATACTGACAATCTTCATTTTGAAGCCATAAAGTTGCGATCTTTGTTACAGGAAAACAAAAATAGATACATCAAAATTGTAAATACCTATTCATTAAAAATATCACTAGGAATATGCTGTGATAATTGATAACTTATTTATAATTTTCTAATTAGAATGCACAAATTTTCGAGTGAAGTACGACTAGATGAAAATTGTTAATTTATTTTGTGTAGAATTTAGAATTTATTCAACTGGGAGTTGATAACGTCTTGCTATTTAGCGTGATTCTAAATTTTAGTTAACTATTTAATATTGTCTTTGCCATAAAAATTTACTAAAATAATTTGAGTTGAAATTCAAATGTATTTTTCTTTTATTTGCGTATTAACGCAAAATTACAATGCGCCCTTCCGCCTAAATAATAAATGTATTTTAGAATGTGTCTACAGTACTATGCTGAGGGCCGATGTGTTGTCAATATTATTTTTACCAATGTTGTGTGTATCCAAAAATATCACCAGAAGTTGCAATTTTAGAAGAACATTCAGAAAATCATTATAGAATACAGTACAAGGAAAAAATATCTAATTTAGTCAGTCATAATTTGAGGTAAACTTTATATTTCTCCTTTCCACGAAACTGCAACTCGCTGGCGATAACCTTCTATAATAAATATTAACATGTATAATCCCAATTATGTACTTATGTTTGTGTTGTCTTCCAGTATTTATGTGCGACTATTTATTTGCATTTCCACGATACCAGTACAAACTTGCTCTAAATATAGAAGCTAAGTTCTTTTAAAATTTTGTTTTATTGTATACTAGCCGTTTTCCCGCGGTTTCACTCGCGTCCCGTGGGAATTACTGCCCGTACCCGGATAAAATATAGCCTATGTCACTCGTGGATAATGTAGCTTTCGAATGGTGAAAGAATTTTTAAAATCGGTCCAGTAGTTTTTGAGCCTATTCATTACAACCAAACAAACAAACA
>NWSH02000517.1:1634964-1645600 GCA_002382865.2 Heliothis virescens
TAAAATATAGCCTATGTCACTCGTGGATAATGTAGCTTTCGAATGGTGAAAGAATTTTTAAAATCGGTCCAGTAGTTTTTGAGCCTATTCATTACAACCAAACAAACAAACAAACAAAGTTTTCCTCTTTATAATATTAGTATAGATATTCCACCTTTTGTCATTATTTCAAATGCAAATGCAATTTATTAATTTTGTAATTAATTGTGTGTATTTTATAGACAGCCTAGACTAAATCAAAAGGGTAATTTCGATAAGGTGTCCATCAATAAAACGTCAAATCAATTTTGATTAATTTATTATCATGTGCGATGTTAAAATAAAGTTTATAATAAAGCATTTAACTAGACAACTAGAGCGGGAATGCGCCGCACCTGCATTCAACACTTGTTCATTTACTCAAACACTTCTATACAAAAACTAATTCAATCCAACGCGGTTACAATCTCTATAATATTACAATTATTAAAAAAAAACATATAATAATTATAGTAAGAGAGATTTTTTTGTTCAGTACGATCAAACATCGGCGCAGCAGCCACTCTGATACAGAGGGCCGATTCGTTTTGTTTTAATTATTTATTAATAAGCGCTATCTAATAATGTTGTAAGCTATAGTATACATAGTTACCTCGGAAAGGGTCGATGTAGCCAAGGCGTGGGCTGAGGGGCTCGCACTCGTATATTCGCACAGAAATTACGCAAACATCATGATTATCGAGCCAAAATATCACTTGTAATTTCAATTAGTCTGCAGCCACATAAACAATTTCTAAATCAAGTGTAACTAGCTCCTAACGACATAACTGTTTGAGTTGTTGCTCCATGCAAATATAAGAATGCTGCAATCAAATTGTTGACTACCCCACATTTACCACGATTACGAAAAATAAATTCAAAATTAACGTTACTTTCTGAAAATAAAGCGAATACTTGTCAATCCTTCGGACCCTCGGGGTTATAGTTAAAAGCAAAGTAGACCTAGCACCAGATGAGCGGATATTAAACCACAAAAATGTTCGAGTTATGTTTATTTATTATTTCGCAGACATTTATAGTGGTTATTAATTCAGGTTACAAACGAAAAATTTATTTACGTATATTTAAAGTTGACTACGTTCTATATTCCATTCTGTGGCATGCGACGATCATCCGACCAGCAAATTGTAAACATACATTCGTAAATTGATATAAATAAGAGAAAATTCCAGAATGGAAGATAGTATTCGCGTCACGCGTGTCGTGAAGTCGCGAGCGCAGACTCGGCGACAGGAACACGAACTAATATTATATGCTCGTTCTATCACAACGTAATAAATAAGTCCCATTACAAAACAATTGAAAAAATATAATGACTGAATTGAAAAACTTACATAGTTACATAGTCTTTTAAGTAGTTTTACTATTTTTATTAATAATAAAAAATGTGTTTTTTACGATTTTTAATAGTCGACGAAGGTTTTTCTATAAAATAAATTACAATATTCATGGTAGAGTAAATATCTGTGTATAGAAATTTATCTCACCAGCCCCTAGCATGCTAGTCGATACTATTTAACACAAGACTGCATTGCCGCGGCAAACTGAACTAAACGCATTTCTAAGTAGCCTAGAATCACGATGCCGTTTAGTGCCAATTCGCCGCAGTAACACAAATGATGTGAAAAAGACAATTAAAAATGCGGGAAAGAGCTTTGCTCGAAGCCCACTTTATTGAAGTCAAATCACTGCCTACGCGCACTGATCCAGTCAGATATGAAATAAAGCGTTGACATAAATAAGCAGGAAGAGAGGTTATCTTCTTCCTTCACAATCAGTATCAGTTAGCCGATACAACAAAACTTCGGGCACTACGCTGACTGAGGAACTCCACAAACATTTATCGAGTTATACCATGCCTGGGTAAAGGCCAACGAATTCAAGCACCATAGGTAGGAAT
The DNA here is from genome assembly GCA_002382865.2 of Heliothis virescens. Taxonomy (NCBI): domain Eukaryota; kingdom Metazoa; phylum Arthropoda; class Insecta; order Lepidoptera; family Noctuidae; genus Heliothis; species Heliothis virescens. The sequence continues at coordinate 1,636,904 of NWSH02000517.1, forward strand.
TATCAGTTATGTAAAAACGTAAGACGATGAAATACTGATTTAAAAATTACATAATAAATCTTAGTGTTGTCGAGACATGATATAACTTGATAATTTTCTACTAATCTTTACATAGTCACGCCAATGTTGAAAGTCAAAAAATCAACAACAGAATTATGACTGTATTTATTATTGTATACTGAAAGATATATATTAATAAAGCGGACAGCTGTAGGAATTATCTCAACACAATGTGGTAAATGCTAAAGCTTTAAGCTGTTATATTTCAATGAGTGAAATTATGAATAATTTAAAATTTAAATGAATAATTTCTTAAATAATGACTGATAGAAATAATATTATAATCTCATCGCATGGAATGTGTCACGTCAAGATGTCCCCTACAGTTGTCCCGGACAAACATTCAACTTTTACATTTCTAGCCGAACTAAATTTACGTAATATAATATGAAAACTAAAAATTGTTTTGTGCGCGTATTTATAACGACATAAAAATATTGATAAGAGAGGTGACATAAAGTATACGTCTTCATAGGTTCGCATTGAGAGAAAGACAAAGACAGAATAGATTGAAATAATATGACAGAAATAAATTAATATTTAATATTGAAGAAAAAAATCAGTAAGAACATTAGTGAATTTCAGGTTTTAAATAAAAATAGACACATAAGCAGAAATAGTTAAACAAAATATGTCGGTTTAAATACGCACACAATAACTCTCATAGTAATTGTCATAGAATTGAATAGTTACGTTTACAACGACAGAATAACAAGCGATTTTATATGCAAAAGATATGTCAATCAATCACATGATACTCAACATTTATACATTATCGATCAATACCTTATTAGTTCATTGCGTTACGAAGATTATTCTTGTCTTGATAAATTAGTTTTTAATTGATAAGACGCCAGTAATTAAAAGCAACAAGGCAAATTTTTTTACAAGAAGATTTTTTACAATAGTCAATAACTATAACTATATGTAATATATTTTCTATGTTTAGGTGCATTTCACTGTCAAGACAAAAACAACCTTCGTTCTGCGCAAAATTATTAAAACGCAGTTTACATTGAAAAATATCTAATTTTAAAACAACTATTTCACAACATTCCGAGTACTTCGTTATGCCAAACATATTTATAACAATTTTGTCATGAAAACAAATCACAGTATTTATCCGTCAAAACCGTCAACTTGGCTAGTCGGGCAAGCGGCCAAGTTAGAACTGAAACCATCCTAAAAAGCTAGAAATATTATAAGCTATACTTGGCCACACTTGGCTTAAATCAAGCATGGCCAAGTAAGAACATGTAGGCGCCACGTAATAGATAAACACGATGGATAAAATTTTGACAGATACATTAATGCTTTAAGACATTGGCGCAACTAGGGCATTGAACAAAACGAACTTGGCCTGCGCCTTTCGACCCTTACAAACTGTTTTGTTGGGGAAATGTTGCTATGGTCAAAAAAGCGACCCTTAGGATAAAAGTTAGTCTAGGTTAAAACAAGGCTATAAGTTCGTAGCGGGTATCGGAAGCGGATCGCATGAGACTGGCGTCGGCACACATTCCCGCTGCGTCTAGTCACGCCAATAAGGAACTACGCACAATCACTGGGACCGCCTCACTGTCACGTTTGTACTTCCAAATCTCCCGGTATATAAAAATATCTACAGTTTGACAATAGGCCTTTAGCGAAAGTTAAATGCATCCAGAATTAGTGACTTAACGTTAATAGGGTAATGTCTCGCACCTTACAATTATATGAATCGATTACGTGTTAGATATCGATCGATAATCGCATCTGCCGATATCTGACACGTACTTTGCGTCAGTAGTATGAGCAAAGGGGTGAATTCACTGATTAGACCTCGCGTGGTGATAAACAAAGTGTTAGGGCATCACTCAAAACAAATTAACCTATACCGTCAATAAGTGAATTCGGACCTTTATAAGCTTTAGTACTGTGTAAATAATTACAGAAACTAAAGATTGATCTCTACTACGGACACTCGTAATAGCACGTTTAGTCTCACTCCGCATCGGTTTCGGCAGCACGACTGAGGCCGACATGCCGTTTTGGACGTTATTGAGTTAAAAATACACGTCAAAATGGCGTGTCAACGAGTCGCGGGGACAGTTGCCGGCCGCACGACCATCATTTGTGCTTCAAACATTACTAATAAACAGTCTCTCGTTTTCGACACGACGGCACATACCTCGGTATACTAAGCTTTACAATAATATCGAACAAGTGGTCACAACTCGCTCAGTTTCCGAACCGCGGGCAAATCAATCAATTGAAGCGATTATACAGTAGGCCAGCTACACACGGTCACCGAACATTGAATTTCTCACAATACTGATTACTACACAATAGTGTATAAAACACTGTAATTTCTGTGTCAGCGGTTGGTGTGACGTGCTCGACAGCCATATTGGCCGCCATCTTATACAGCGCACGAATAAATTCAATAGTCTAGTTATCGAATATCGCGATTCGTAATTTCTTACGTCAAGGATTAAAATTGATACATTACATTCGTCTTTAAACTCCGCCCTCAAAATATCCTATTTTTATGCTAACTTTCAAAATGATCAATTTTTGTACATTTTCTATCCGGAGCCTACAAGACAGCTCTCTGATGCACCTTACGGAACGGATGCATCTTTATGCGATTATATGTATTTCATAATAAGGCGAATACGAAAGGACTAGTGGTCAGTCAGTATTTTACAGGAGTGGACAGAGGGTGTCATGTTATCACTAAAACAGACCGCCGGTAGACTGTTGCACGAGTTCTATTTTATATGCGAACAATACAATACGTCACTTGGAGCACTACTCTTAGAACGAACACGAAACGAGCATACTAAGAGCAATGACCAACCACAGAGTGAGTCGAATCTGATAAAGTGTATCCTCAGGTTGAGACGGCAGGCGGCTAGTGGTGGCGCGGCGGCTGGATGCGGCGGGAGATGTGCTCCTCCTGCTGCATCTTGGCGCGGAACTCCGCCACCAGGTCGCGCGACTGCGCCAGCACCGCCAGCTGCTCGTTCAGCAGCTCCTCCCACTGCGTCGCGTACGCTGGGGAGATACCATTCTTTATTAATATAAGTCTACATATATCGTAGGCTAGGTCAAGGTAAATAGAAATTACATGACACATCCTTTAGCTAAAGATTGTTTATCAAAACGAAAAGAGTAACTTCTATTTACCCCAACCTCAGTGTAAGTCGATTATTAAGCCGTGTTTTAGTAAAAATATAAAAAGCAAGGCTGCAAATGAAAAATATAATCACCACATTAAGTTCGTCGGTTTATTTTATTAATAAGTCAATATCAATATTTGGAGTCAACAATTTTTGACAAATATTGATAGGTACTTTTAGTTTAGTAGTTGTAACGCAGAATTTTGATATTATTATGAAACCAATCAGCCCTGTGAGCGACAGCATTGGCAGCATGATGAGCGACGCGGTTATTGTGACTTTTATGATTATTCCCCCCCAAGGTCTCGTCCACTCTACATTTCTTTATTTCTTAGAATAAAACAATAACTTTGCTTACTATCAATCATTAACTTTAAATTAAAAGGCGCATTGGTTATCAATATATAATTACAATTTCCAAATGGTTTTGATATTTAGGTAGACTAATATTTAACAATTCCTGATATGTACGATTTTAAAACTATATATATTCAGCCATAATAAAACCAAAAAATGCTGTTTGGAACATGTGAATTTGTCAGCTGGAAATAAGAGCTGCTTTTATAGTGCAAAAATTTGTAACAAGTGCCATTCAATTTGTGCCTTGTGCGATTACATTTTAATTTTGCCACACATTTTGCAACTATAACTCAATATTTTTTATCTATGTGAGAATTAGTGTATTTAAAAACTCTAATGGACGGACCAAAAAGGTTGAATTCGAATTTAGAATGTTTTGCAACCAGTACCGGTGTTACAGCAACAGATATAACGCAAACCTAACAGCCGGCGCGGTCGCCGCGTGCCAACGCCGACGCTCGGCAGGAAGCGCAGCCGCTTGATGCGCGAGTGTACGCCTGACACACACAGACATGCGTGCGTACAAACACACAGACATACAATAAGCGTCAGCCAATAACGTCGTGCTTGGATGAAGGTGACATCTCCACGGATGAGGAATTCGCAATATGTGATTATTGTTGTCATGGTAAGGTCAGCGTGCTGTCGCGACTTGCATGGACACGACACGGTAACATAAACGTACGCATTAATTTCCCCGCACTAGACTTTTCCAGAAAATACGTCTCATAAATGAATGCATGACTAGAATCGCGATGATATGACCCAGAGACCCAAAGAATTTATTGAATCCAGATGCTGTGTAAAACTATGACATCACTGCAGTTCAGTCATCCGTGAAGATGGCCCGTAACATTTCTCAAAATAATGTCAACGTTTACAAAATTACAAGAAAACAAGCACCATATAAAACAGCCTTTTGGCAATACAAAACATGATCATTTCTATTTGCATTGGTAGCTGCAACTCACCGTCCTCGTCGTGCGTTACAGCGTTACAGCGCTTGTTGCAGGTAGTCGGAGATGGCCTTGTGGTTGCCCAGCACTAACACGTTACAACAACTCACCGTCCTGATCGTAGTCCACATCTCTAGTGATGCCGAGCAGCTGGTTGCAGCGTTGCAGTGCGTGTTGCAGGTAGTCGGAGATGGCCTTGTGGTTGTCCAGCACCTCCTCCTCGGCTCTCTGCATCTCGTCGATGGCCTCGTGGAACGTGTACATCTCCGCTGACATGTCGCCCTCCTGGAAATAATTGTTCTGAACATATTATTTGGACAACTGTTTTTGTCCTTGTATAAAAATACGAAAGCGTTCATGTTTAACTGTAAAACTGTTAGAATGATTGAGATGGAAGAAGAATCAGCTTTATAACTTTAGACTATCGATTTTAGACTCTCAATTTTCATTATACTGGCTAGTTTTGAACATGATTACAGGCAATTTTTTATGTGAGTCCAAGAACTAATTCTACTAAGATATTTATGAAACAACTGCTCAAATTGAAATGTCTAACTTTCACGACCATGACTAGCCAACTTAGATAAAAAAGAATGTATGTCTCACATTAAGGGACCGCAGCTGCGCGAGATCGTGCGCAGGCTCCATGTCGACATCAGGCAGCGGCTCGTCGTTGCGCCTGGCGGGGTCGGCGGTGCCGAGCTCCTTGACGCGGTCGGCGTAGCGCAGCGTGTTGAGCGAGTGCTCGCAGGAGGACAGCGCGGGGGAGATCATGGCGATCATGCACGTGCGCGACTTGTCGCCGATGAAGCTGTCGCGCAGCACCTGCGTCAGCTTCGACACGCGGAACGGCAGGTGGTTCTGCCCCTTCATGCCCAGCGCGCGGATGCATTCCTTCAGGGCCAGCAGGGATTTGTTGATCTCGGCGCTTTCCATGCCTGTGGAGTGATAAGGTGTATCCATAAAACTGATTCGGTAAACGCATTTTCTTATTAAGTTCCTAAATTTTTATTCAGAATGTTAACATTGACTGACATTTATTTAACAGTCGCTCACGTACACATAGTATCAGCGATGGTTAAAATAAAATAAATTACATACAAATATACGTGGCTTCACGTGTGTTACACATTACGACACTATACCGGACATAAGATGAGTGATCGCAAATTACATAAGAAGTGATTACAGTTCGATCGCCTAATTGTTTAGAATTCGTCCTCGTACCTAATAGACTCCAAGAATATAGTTGAGGTATGCTTCAAAGATGGACCATTTTTGAATTTTTTTTTTGGGGTAAAATTTACTTTGTTTAACTTACAGACTTTCAGTTCATTGACTTGTTCAAATGTATACAGCCAGAGTGTACATACGCGTCTGCCGGTTGGCGGAGGAGGTGTCGGCGCCGCGCTCGTTGCCGGCGAGGTCGATGAGGGAGAACTTGCCGTGCACGCGGTGCATGTATAGCTAGGGTGTACATACGCGTCTGCCGGTTGGCGGAGGAGGTGTCGGCGCCGCGCTCGTTGCCGGCGAGGTCGATGAGGGAGAACTTGCCGTGCACGCGGTGCATGTATAGCTAGGGTGTACATACGCGTCTGCCGGTTGGCGGAGGAGGTGTCGGCGCCGCGCTCGTTGCCGGCGAGGTCGATGAGGGAGAACTTGCCGTGCACGCGGTGCATGTATAGCTAGGGTGTACATACGCGTCTGCCGGTTGGCGGAGGAGGTGTCGGCGCCGCGCTCGTTGCCGGCGAGGTCGATGAGGGAGAACTTGCCGTGCACGCGGTGCATGTATAGCTAGGGTGTACATACGCGTCTGCCGGTTGGCGGAGGAGGTGTCGGCGCCGCGCTCGTTGCCGGCGAGGTCGATGAGGGAGAACTTGCCGTGCACGCGGTGCATGTATAGCTAGGGTGTACATACGCGTCTGCCGGTTGGCGGAGGAGGTGTCGGCGCCGCGCTCGTTGCCGGCGAGGTCGATGAGGGAGAACTTGCCGTGCACGCGGTGCATGTATAGCTAGGGTGTACATACGCGTCTGCCGGTTGGCGGAGGAGGTGTCGGCGCCGCGCTCGTTGCCGGCGAGGTCGATGAGGGAGAACTTGCCGTGCACGCGGTGCATGTATAGCTAGGGTGTACATACGCGTCTGCCGGTTGGCGGAGGAGGTGTCGGCGCCGCGCTCGTTGCCGGCGAGGTCGATGAGGGAGAACTTGCCGTGCACGCGGTGCATGTATAGCTAGGGTGTACATACGCGTCTGCCGGTTGGCGGAGGAGGTGTCGGCGCCGCGCTCGTTGCCGGCGAGGTCGATGAGGGAGAACTTGCCGTGCACGCGGTGCATGTATAGCTAGGGTGTACATACGCGTCTGCCGGTTGGCGGAGGAGGTGTCGGCGCCGCGCTCGTTGCCGGCGAGGTCGATGAGGGAGAACTTGCCGTGCACGCGGTGCATGTATAGCTAGGGTGTACATACGCGTCTGCCGGTTGGCGGAGGAGGTGTCGGCGCCGCGCTCGTTGCCGGCGAGGTCGATGAGGGAGAACTTGCCGTGCACGCGGTGCATGTATAGCTAGGGTGTACATACGCGTCTGCCGGTTGGCGGAGGAGGTGTCGGCGCCGCGCTCGTTGCCGGCGAGGTCGATGAGGGAGAACTTGCCGTGCACGCGGTGCATGTATAGCTAGGGTGTACATACGCGTCTGCCGGTTGGCGGAGGAGGTGTCGGCGCCGCGCTCGTTGCCGGCGAGGTCGATGAGGGAGAACTTGCCGTGCACGCGGTGCATGTATAGCTAGGGTGTACATACGCGTCTGCCGGTTGGCGGAGGAGGTGTCGGCGCCGCGCTCGTTGCCGGCGAGGTCGATGAGGGAGAACTTGCCGTGCACGCGGTGCATGTATAGCTAGGGTGTACATACGCGTCTGCCGGTTGGCGGAGGAGGTGTCGGCGCCGCGCTCGTTGCCGGCGAGGTCGATGAGGGAGAACTTGCCGTGCACGCGGTGCATGTATAGCTAGGGTGTACATACGCGTCTGCCGGTTGGCGGAGGAGGTGTCGGCGCCGCGCTCGTTGCCGGCGAGGTCGATGAGGGAGAACTTGCCGTGCACGCGGTGCATGTATAGCTAGGGTGTACATACGCGTCTGCCGGTTGGCGGAGGAGGTGTCGGCGCCGCGCTCGTTGCCGGCGAGGTCGATGAGGGAGAACTTGCCGTGCACGCGGTGCATGTATAGCTAGGGTGTACATACGCGTCTGCCGGTTGGCGGAGGAGGTGTCGGCGCCGCGCTCGTTGCCGGCGAGGTCGATGAGGGAGAACTTGCCGTGCACGCGGTGCATGTATAGCTAGGGTGTACATACGCGTCTGCCGGTTGGCGGAGGAGGTGTCGGCGCCGCGCTCGTTGCCGGCGAGGTCGATGAGGGAGAACTTGCCGTGCACGCGGTGCATGTATAGCTAGGGTGTACATACGCGTCTGCCGGTTGGCGGAGGAGGTGTCGGCGCCGCGCTCGTTGCCGGCGAGGTCGATGAGGGAGAACTTGCCGTGCACGCGGTGCATGTATAGCTAGGGTGTACATACGCGTCTGCCGGTTGGCGGAGGAGGTGTCGGCGCCGCGCTCGTTGCCGGCGAGGTCGATGAGGGAGAACTTGCCGTGCACGCGGTGCATGTATAGCTAGGGTGTACATACGCGTCTGCCGGTTGGCGGAGGAGGTGTCGGCGCCGCGCTCGTTGCCGGCGAGGTCGATGAGGGAGAACTTGCCGTGCACGCGGTGCATGTATAGCTAGGGTGTACATACGCGTCTGCCGGTTGGCGGAGGAGGTGTCGGCGCCGCGCTCGTTGCCGGCGAGGTCGATGAGGGAGAACTTGCCGTGCACGCGGTGCATGTATAGCTAGGGTGTACATACGCGTCTGCCGGTTGGCGGAGGAGGTGTCGGCGCCGCGCTCGTTGCCGGCGAGGTCGATGAGGGAGAACTTGCCGTGCACGCGGTGCATGTATAGCTAGGGTGTACATACGCGTCTGCCGGTTGGCGGAGGAGGTGTCGGCNGTATGAAAAACAAAGTTATTTTTGCTGCCCGAAAAATGTTTGTATTTTGGCTAATTGTAGGTAATAGATACGTTCATTTTTAGGGTTCCGTACCCAAAGGGTAAAACGGGACCCTATTACTAAGACTTCGTTGTCTGTC
>NWSH02000517.1:1665963-1683073 GCA_002382865.2 Heliothis virescens
ACAATGAACAAAAGATCTAATAGTTCGTTCACTGTGACGTAACAAGTCTTAAGATCAGGATTTCATTGAGTGTCAAATTACGAATCTTGAGAGCTTGATCCAAACCGCGGCATCATCTGAGATGCTGTTGATATAGGTTTATTAATTAGCGTCGATATTAAGATCCTGATCGCATCTTGAGAACTTATCAACTGATACAGCTCTTGAGATCACGATTGAGACCGATTTATTAATACGGGCCTAAGACGTGGTGCAACGAATCGCGTTGAAGGATGACCGAGCATGCAAAATTTTTATTAACCCCAAGATGGATCACACGACCTTTGAGGCCGAGATAAGGTATTATGGACAATGGACATCTTGCAGTAAGATTGCGTATTCTAATCGCTACAACATCTTCTTGGGAAATAATAATTCCATTTGTCAAAATTTCTGTATCTTCTATAACGATCGTGAAGACCATAGGAATAACTTCACTTAAATTAAATCCTACAGACTTTTTCTTCCTCTGCTTGCAAATAATTAATTGGCGTCCCAGTTTTGGACATGCCGGGTATGCAAATTATCAACTTCCTTAGTTGCTAAGGAAAACGATGCGAACCCTATAAAACCTTGACGTATACATGACGGAAATGGTAAACAGCCTTTTCTATCTTATGGTAATATACTACTTTGTCTAATCCAGGATATGTTTTACTTTCCTGGTGTATTCTTGCTTCATCATCAGCCTTTTTATCGCCCCACTGCTGGGCACAGGCCTATTCTCACACAGAGAAGGCAGTCTTTGTATATTTAAATATTGATGAAGGGGTCGCGACACCGTCTCTTGGGTCATTACCCAGCTCCTACGCAAATGATTCAGCGTGTATCCTTACGTTCTTCATAATAAGATCATAAACAAAAAGTGTCGTATTACAAACTCATTGCACGTGGGATGGGAACAAAGATTTGGTGATCAATGAACTTTATGGGTATTTGCGTTTGTAGATGCAATTAGGAACTTTTGATTTGTGGAGTCGAAGTTGTGTAAAACTTTTTGGTTTTAGTAGCGTGTTGCTCTGAAGTTGTTGGCATGTTGGAAAAGAATTGTAGGTACGATTAAAGTTATTAAACTTTACTTCGATCATAATTTAAGGAAGGAGAAATTAGATGCGTAGAGAAATTTTATAATTATACAAACACAATGAAGTTTAATTAAAACATTTAATAGGTAAAGAAAGTTTTTGCAAACAAAGACATGGCAAAATCAAGATATTTAAATTATGAAAAGAAATCATATCTGGAAAGAATTCACAATATACAAAGAAGCTATGTTGTTGTATTTGTTCTGCTAATTTAGAAATGAAGTGAAATCATAACCGCTTATTCCATTGGTTTAAACATTTTCGCCGTTATTGCACAGACGTCCATAAGCAGGCACACTATTTATTAATCAGGTTATTTACTTTAAATCGATCGATAAGACAATGGCAAACTTTATTTATAGCCCAGCCTTTATCCTCTAGAAGGTCGTTCACGAACCAAACTCGGTAATGTCAACAGCTTCAACAATTAACATAATAATACTCCGTCGAGACTTTCTGAAAAGGGAAACTTCCCCGTCTACTCCATCAGTATGCGAAACTTGCAACTCGGAATCAATTCCCCAAGACACCTTCACACTTCACCACTAAACTGAACCTTAACACAATGCATTTAGGATTAGTATTCCACAGACACCAGCACAGACAGACAAGGGGGTTGAACTTACGGCCTACAGTCGCCCGCCGCGCCTGAAGATTCGGCTGAACGCATCGCTCGTACAACACTGGCATATCGATGAAAAATATAACAAAAATAGTTGAATTTCCAACCCAAGGTCAGGTTAACAGCACTATTGTGTGTAATCCATTTGTGTGATTGGTTTAATTTGAATTTGGAACACCGGTGCCAGCCAGTGTTGTGGTACACGGCCGGTCGCGCACTGTCCGCGCGCCACTGCTCCGGCCCACACTTATAGCGATGGAACTAACGGAGTCACGTTGACCGCCCTATGTAAAATTCATACAACCCCAAAATAAAGCGGCTTAATAGCGACACGCTAGCACCATGTGTTATTATGATGATAAACATGGAAAAATGCTATATACGTCGCTTTAGGAAACCATATGTTAGGCCTGAACTTCCTGCGGTGGAAACAACTGGGGAAACAGCACTTGTTAAAGGCAAAGGTCAAGTCCAGAATAGAACTTATATGACAAAGTTAAAATGACCTTTGCAACAAAAAACGTCACGTTCTTGGTGGTTATCTAGACGGCACTAAGAAAGCTTTCCGCTATTACTTGAGGGTTTACTCAAGACTTGAGACGTGCTTCAAATTTCATCTAAGAGCTATTTTAGTGCGCGTCAAATTGCCCTGATCGAAGAATCCTCGACTGAAGGTTAGGCTTAGGTTACGAAATATCAGGAAATATATACAGTCAAAAATAAAAATACCTAGTATATATGGCTATGCACCAGTGAAGATTATGTAGGGGTGAGGTGTTTATGTAAACTTATTGATTTTTAGACGATTAACGGGATTATCTTTGTTTGAAGCAGGAAGCCCGCGAATTGGAGGCAGTATTACTTAATCTCATTAGCTAGATAATGTCATCCAGCTATATTACTGGGAATTATTTAATTAATCTATTTCATTTCTATTCTTAAGTAATGTACTTGAATGAAGTATTTTACCACCATTTGAAAAAAAGCGAGTCTTTTGTAAGTGCGAAAGGATACCACTTTAAACAGCAATTTAAGATATTAGAACATACAATTAATAAACTAGAGCTAGCAACCGCCAGCTACTAGAACAATGACACTGAACAATTCGTATAAAATAATTAAAAAGGCAGTGCAATGCACTTGTCAGTCGCATTCTCATGCGAGGCGGGAACGATAAATATATTATAACACGTCCACTAATTGTGTGAACCACCACCGGCGCCGAGCATAACTGCATAGGCACAGCACGCCATTGTTGCCTTCCAACGCTAATTGTGAAATTAATTAACGAAGAATTCTCAGATTTGGATGAATGACGGCTCCATTTAAAAGACACGACTTTTAGAAATGGCCACGATATCGTGACGGTTCCAATATGGCCGGATGAATTGCTACCAGTAAATGGCTGGAGCAGATCAATAATGGACCATTTGCATGCAATTTGGCTGTTGAGATTTTCTTCCGAGTTCGATCACATGATGTAGTCATGATTGATGTTACATCGGTTGAATAGAACCTTGCTACGATGGAATCGAGTGAAAGTGAAGTATTATTTCTACATACATAAATAAAGTTAGGTCTTTTACCTCTGCGGTTAGGCGAAATTGCATATCGTCACGGAATCTTTACAAAAATGCATTTAAAATAGTCGGTATGAATATCTAATAATGGACTCACTGCAGTGCTAATTAAGAAAATATTCACATTATTCTTTACTCCAAAACTTAAATAACTGAAAGCCAAAACCTTTAGTACTATGTCTCAGCAAACAAAAAGCTATCTTTGCTGAAGCGGTGTCTGACAATTCATGTTGGAAGCGGTGAAAGGACTACATTACTGGCAATGTATGTCACCTTTGTGGATTATACATTACCTGAACCCCTTGTGAAACATTTGATAAAGCCTGAATTGTAGATAACACCAAGGACCAAGGAGTATTTACCGTACTAAGCCGAACTAATGTTGTAGCGATGTATAGTTTGCTCAACCAACGCCCAAAACCTCCAGTATTCCTATCAATCACGATAATTATGCCACTAATGGCAAACTTCAATCAAACCTGAATGAGAATGATCCAATCTGCATGATTACGAGCCCCACAAAGTCGGTCAACAACGCGTTACAATTACGCTTACGACCTTCGTGGCAGCACAATGTCAAGTGCGGTAACGTTTCGACAATGACCCTACCTGATCAAGTGGTGTTAATGTTCGAAGATAAAAGGATAATGGCCATTTTAAGGTTGTCTCTAGTATATTAACATCAAGTTTTTAGGGTTCCGTAGCCGAATGGCAAAAAACGGAACCCTTATAGATTCGTCATGTCTGTCTGTCTGTCTGTCTGTCTGTCTGTCTGTCTGTCTGTCTGTCTGTCTGTCCGTCCGTCCGTATGTCACAGCCACTTTATTCCGAAACTATTAAGACTACACAATTCAAACTTGGTTGGTAGATGTATTACATTAACCGCTTTACGATTCTTATGCAAAAATAAAAAAATAATAATATAAGATAGGGGCTCTCCATACATGGAACTGAAACTAAAATTTTTTTTTTTCATCTAACCTATACTTGTGAGGTGTCTATAGATAGGTCTTTAAAAATGAGATTGAGGTTTCTAAAACCATTTTTTCTCAAAGTCAATCATTTCAGAGTAAGACACTTTCAAAGTGCTAAAATGTGTGTCCCCCCCCCTGTGATTTCTAAACTACCAAAGTGAAAAATCTAAAAAAAATATATGTTATAGATCCTAATAAAAACTATCAACCAAAATTGGTTTGAACGAAATACAGTCAGTAGTTTTTGAGTTATACCACTTTTTCAGTAACCGCAAACTATAACTTTGTTATTCATATATTTGTATGAAAAACAAAGTAAGTAATTTTTTATAGGTACGTTTATTTTTCATAGATAATGGATCGGAACCCTTCGTGCGCGAGTCCGACTCGCACTTGGCCGGTTTTGTATAGTTATAGAATGCTGAAAAAAAAACGATTTCGATGAATATTCTGAATAACTTAAGAGTGAGCACTGTTCAGATCATAATGCCAATATGGTGGTCTGTCATAGCCATAGCGTGTTTATGTTAAAGGCATGCAAGTGTTATGGATTGTTAATAATCAATAGAAGGTAACAATACTTTCTATAAAAAAACATAAATATAAGCTGTGTGGGTGTTTGTGTAAAAAGCCGCAGCTCAGGCATTATTCTCTTTTACTCAGACATTCAAGAAGATCAAGGGAATCTTTAACAAAATCAATATATCTTGATAAAGGAAATGCACTTTGAAAAAACAACACTGACCACATCCCAAGTGGGACAGTCAATTGGGACATTTCAGATCATGAAAGCTGCCAAATAAATCTTGCGCAATCGATTGACGCAACTCTGAGGGTATGTGAGTGGACACGCGATTGGGGTGACCACCATCTACCTACTGGACGGCCAACGAACTTAATTTTTCATATTGTAGTAATTGGTTACAGGTGGCGAGCGGTAGGTTATGGACAAGGGCATGCCGAATATAGACTGAAGAAAGTATTTTATGCGTCAGAATATAATTTATAAACCATGAAAGGTGAAGTAAAATATTTTATTCTAATAAAAGTGAGGTTTTTTCTTGAGTTTCACAAACTAAACTGGAAAAGTAGTGTCATTTCGAAACGCTACTTTAACAAGAGCACTTAGATGCCTCGGGCCCAAGGGGAGAGTGAGGATGCTTCCCAATGAGAGGGGACCTAACTAACCCGAGGCTACCTCTAAGGGCACGTTAAAACAGGACCAGAATACAAATATTCGTAAATCGAAGGGTTACCCTGCGAAATTACACCCTTGAAGACATGATCATTAGTGACTACGTTTTTTCATACAATAGAAATAATGTTCCGACTTATTAAATTGGTGCAGCGCGGCTTGCGACATAATTACCATTTTAACTGACTTCCTAAAAAACAGAGGGTTGCTGCTGTATTTATTGTCAGTGTCACATAAAAATCAATACGTAGATAAAAATTTACATAATCGAATGCAGCAGTAATTCGATGTATTTTTTTATCATCGACTATATCTATTTCGTGACCGGTGAAAATAGCTTCCAGCTATAGAGCGGTATCAGATAAGTGAAAGTATTAAGAACATGATAACAATTGATTTGGCAAGGTATTTTGATAAGGAAAGGTCAACAAAACATACACATACACAACATTATGGCTAAATGCTTTCTCTTTCGTGAGTGGGGGGGGGTCCAAAATTAATCTCTATAAAAACCTAAAAATGAGTGTCATAGAATTGAAATATAACAGGACTGGCTATGTCTTTCACATGGATAGTGGCCATTAGAACTGATTTGTGGTTCGTGACGCTGCAGTTAAGACACGATTGACTATAGTACTTTGATGACCCTACACCGTTCGTATCCACGTATGTAATAAAGACCTTTGAAATTGCCGAGATACAGTAAGCCCCAGTTTTATCCTATTACACAGTTTTGTTCACCTGGTAAACCATGTTTGTCTGATAAATATCTCGAATACTTAAATTGTCGCAAGTGACACAATTAGGAGTTCAACGACATTTGGGTAGGACAAAGAACTGCGGACCAATATTGATAGAACTGAAATTAACCTAGATATGGGTCTTAGTTAACATGAATGTTATCTTTTAGGTACTGGGGTAAGTTTTGCTCTGTACGAGGACGCCTGGAATATTTTCTTTAAAATATTCTGACAAAAGACGTAAAATAAACCTCTCCTAGCGGAATTCACTGGAATATGTGTTACCTCTACAAAAGTTACGTAGGTGCACTTATGTTTACTACCGTGCCGGAATTTGCTCCAGAATTTCAGAGTCTTGTCTCTGTCGTGCCAATTCTTTAATTAAAGTAATTTTTTAAAGTATCTGAACACCAGAATTCGACCGTAGTGTCCATGAAGATGGTCACCCTAGTTATCCTAAGCTTCTGTATCTATAAATTGCAAAAGTGCAGCCTGGGCTTAGAGAGCCGTACCCAATAAATTGTAACTCAGGGTGGCACTTGGGGCTTACCGTACCATCGCTTACGAAGACTAGCACCTGACTTTTCTATAAGTTTCAGGGGAAATACGCTCTTTGTGTACTTCTCCACACAGCCTGATTTTTATTTCTGTAAGGCTTGAAGTTTCATTAGCTAAATCGTCTGCTAAATCTTTGGTATATCATTCTGGCACAAAACAATTCATTCTTTCAAATTCTGACAAAAACGAATCAATGACCACACAAACAGGAACAAATCGACCAGTTTCCCAGTAACATACGAGTATAACAGTAGCCTATGATTCTGACAATCATTTCGCGTGTCCCACCTGTCTGACAAACAAATGACCCGCGACCGTTGAACCCGGCCAGACGCAGCGACGCTCATGCACAACGAATCAACCTAGCTGTCTCACTCTAACCTGATAAAGATGTGTGTATTATGTGAGTAATACCTACTCGTATTTCCTTAATTCTCTGGTAAGATGAGTTGGCGCTATAGATTTTGCTTGGCGGAAAGCAGATATTGGATGGGAACATGGAATTTTTAGATCAGATTGATATCTCTATTGCGCTGAACTAAAGAGCTCTGTCATCGGTCGTATACATTACATCCAAAAATGAAAGTATGTCGATAGCTTAAAGCTTAGTTCGTCCAAGTCATCTTCATCTTTAACCTGGCTATTCTATCAGAGATAAGTTCACGATCACATCACAATACATTCATTTCAAAGACTTCTTAGCTCATACAACACTCTTCGGACAATCTGTTTGTTTACAATGGGCCAAGGATTCCTTTCTAAGAATGATATGATTATTCCTATTGCAAAAGGAAAAATACCTGATACTTATAGTTATCTAGATTCTGTCTAGGTTAACGTAATGCAGTAGATAACGACCTGATGAGTCATCGCGTGTTGTTCCCGCTCATTGCAATGCATTACCGATATTCGTAGACATTATTGTGATGAATGTTTGTTGAAGTTTATGACAGTAATTTGAGGAATAAACATTTTTGAAGGATCGATCTTATCGTAGAAATTCTACTTATTACTGACGTAAAAATCTGATGGGATAGAGTGCTTAAATCCTAAATGACTTTGCTCATCAAGAGAGTAATGATTAAACAGCACCAATCAAAACTGCCTTCGCCATGCAAAAATAAATTTTAGGTTCATATTTTTACATTGAGATTTAGTTCGTGGCGATACACAAAAAAACACCTAAATGTAAAAGGACACCAAATACCTACGCCTAGTCACACATTACCGCGACACAGATGCCAAAAATATACCCAAATCCAGGAGTCACAAAGGAAATCACGAACAATACGAATCATCAGCTAAAATGGAACTGAAATATGTTAGTGAAGCCGAGAGAGCACACGTCATGCCAGTTCAAGATCGCCATTAAGATTGCCGACCGACCGTTAGGGCAACGTCGCCTCATTAGAACGTCTTAACTCTTTGGAGACATTGTTATTACTTGCCAGTTGCAACACTTTAAAAGGAGGTTTATTCAGGAGTGACGTCACTGTTTACGGTTTTGGAGAATACTTCTTTGGGTTAATTACTTAGGAAAATAGTTCAGCCCAAAGTCAGAAAACCACAAACAAAATAATGCAAAACAGAAAGCCTATTGATGATGAATATTATTTAGAAGGATGATGTCAGAGTCTTGACTATGCTACGTCAAAGTTACATTGAGCATTGAAGTACGTAGTAGATACCTTAATATTTTTTTAGCAGTCGACATATTTGAGAGAAGCATAAACTGATTCCCTATACATTGAAGAAATTGATGAACTAAAAATCTGGGATAGTGTCATCCAGATTCGTCAATGATGATAAATTAAAGAAAATAATATGTTTTAAATGTTGAGATTTTGGTACCTGATCCTAATACATTGCACTCGAGTGTATTAGAATATTCGCATAACATTGCAGTATGATTCACAGACAGCAAAACAGTTGTATGACTAAATATAAACAGGATTCGTTCGTCCTTTTGGAGATGGCGTTGCAAAACCCGAGTTTGTTACTAATAAACAATGCTTTAACATTGAAGCAGCCTTTTCTCGATTTTGGCTTACTACATGACACATATTTAATGCAATTGCATAAAATCAATATTAGAACAATGTTTATCAATCATGAATGGTTTAATTCATTACTCATTCCCATCCGGTAATTACTTTTTCGCTGTTGACATTTTCGATAAATACAGAATGGAGGACTCACCTTTTGTCGCCACCGGTATGGATTGCCGCGTCATATCCTATAACAGAAAACTTTCATTAATCAACTTCACACTTTAATTATTACACGCTAAATAATAAATAAAAAGCCGCAGGACAGGGAAACGAAAAAGAATAAGATCTATTTACAAAATTCTCTGATAGCCCTCAATCCGAAAGTGCGATAGATTGAAGAAAATATTCACATCACAAGAATTATCGAAACTAAATATTTTCAAAGAAATCACCTGTCTACCAACCAAACGTATGTAGAACAATACGTCGATGTAACACGAAATATAAACGAAAATAAGCATTCCATTCTAAAATTCATTAAAGCTTACAAAATAATAGTAACAGCGGAAACGATCAACTTAGATAGTGTTATTGTTGTCTATGCCCGCATCAATATTACATTTTCATTTGGCAACACAGATATCAAACAGCTTTCGAAAAAGCCTCTTGTAGCCATATATGCGGGTATTTCAGTAATGTAACTCTACGACAGTTGAATAATATGGAACGAATTGTTTTCACTTTTTGGGACATGGGACGGCACCACGCCCTCCTGATATTGGTGTTGACACCTTCACAAATGATCCTTTCAAACTTCGTAACCATGAATCGATAGTAAAACTGTGATATGTATCTGATACACTGGCACAGAACATTTAATTGCTGTTCGACAAAAATACACTGACATCATTTTATGCTCTATAGATACTTGAAGTTCGATTTAGTTCCAACATTATCGTTGGGCTTTATGTGTTTTTGAATCATTACATGTTCCATTCCATTTGGTTGTTATAAATACTGGAATGGAGCTTTGGTCTAGAGTACACAGGTCTTTCAAGGTAGAACCTAAATCAATACAGGTTTACAGGTCTTCTAAATATTCTCCAGCAGTTAAACCCAACCCTTGATTAATGCAAATCCGTGGCCCACTAACCGAGTTTTTCACAACCGAGTTACGAGCCGAGCTAACTGCTTAACTTTGTAAAAGCTATCGACCAACTCCTATGTACTGAAAGAGATACCACAATGATACAGCTAAAAGCAAATATTCATAGTTCGATAGCTTTTGTTATGTATGACTGCGCAAATACTATCAATTTGGAGCAAAGGCCCTATTCCTGCTTCCATTCATGCGTACACTAGAAACCTATTTGATAAAATGTATTAACTAATCCATTTTCAGGAAATATCGAATACTAACAGAATGTAAAACTGTTATTTTATATTAACCCAAAAGTTTTATGCAGTTTTTCTAAATATTTATGAACTGTCAACTTTATGCCTGGAGAAATATTCAGTCAATATCCATGATGGCCAAAAAGGTCCTAACTTTTTTATTGTTCTACCAATCTTATCGAAAAGGACATGATTGTTATCTTCAGCGTTTCATACTATCGGGACACACCCAAAGTGAGCCAGAAACCAGGCCAATGGTACGTTGGTCCGGGCTTCCTTATTCACGGCACCTCACGGGTACTTCCTTCGCGAAATGCAATATAAACCCACTTTGATGGCTCTCTTCCTGTTTATCTGAGTGCAGTGGAGATTTGTATCTTTATTTGCTACGATTTATGAGTTTAGACTCCAGCAAGTATGACAAAGTTGTAGTTCTAAGAAGTGTCTTAGATCAGTATGATTTATTAGAACGTCATTTTGTATACTACAGTTTCTGAACGAAGAGCTAGCAATTGAATATTGTAAATGCAAGAAATCCAAACTGATCCTTGAGTAACCTCTCTATTGTCAAATTTAGGAAATCTTCTCAAAGGTTTTACTTTAGGTAAGTTACAGTTCCTGCCAAACCCCTTCAAATCGTTGTCCAAAAGAACCTAAAAAAATAGATAACTTATCTCCATTTAACGCGAGGTAGAAAGCAATTAGCGGGAAGCAATTTATCACGGTCTGGAGGCGAGGCAATGAATGGCGCCCAACGCCAGGACTCTAATCTCTTCCAGTGCACTGGATGCCGCACAGCCAATTTCCCAGACGACGGTAAACCGCTAAATCGTTAAACTGTTAAGTGAAAATACGCTCAAGTGAGAAAGAGGTTTTATTTAATGTAGGAGAAATGTCTTGCAAAAGTGCCACTAATGCTTGGTGGACAGATAAAGATCATGCCTCTTTAATATCTCCTTGAGCCTTAATGTCTTCTATAAAACCAGACTTACATTGCTACCAAAGCAAAAAAAAATTTAAGCGACTTTACTCTTAAATTTTTTTTTGCTTAAATTACATTTAACCCAGAAATAATTGCTTCAGTACAAACCAATTGTCAGTTATTGCGAATTTCAACAAAGCAAATCCAAAATAACGTATTTAGAAGAGCTGATTCTATAATTAGATGCACTTTAATCATACAGGTATTTATCTTATCTGCAATTGCGCACGCTTCCTATTGATAAACATATTTATGCATGTAAGTCATCAGAATTGACACAATTTACTAATAAGGAAACATGTTTTAACTTGATCATGTTAATTAATTAATATTAATTTCGTATTTTGATTTGATGAGTGACATTATGATTTTATTAGGTCTCTAAAAACTCTTGAATAAAACTTGAAGCTCAAGACACTTAGAGCTCACATTCTCGTTGCATTATTGTTTTTATACTTTTAAATCGAGATGATACATAAATGTTTATACTCAACGATCATGTTTATGATTTCCACGATAAGTATAGTCGGAAAATAGCATTTAAATGGATTTTAAAACAGACACACTTTTAGTATGCACATATTTCTGTCTTACCATTCTTGAGAATATTTTGCTTTGAGAAATCTCGTATCTTTATTTACTTAAATTAAACAAACAAAGGAAAAGAATCCATAAAACAACATGGAAGATTAAGAGGAACCTCCTAACAAAACCCGCGATCGTCTTATCCAAGTGGTTCAATGACGCTAGCTGATTACAGTAACAACGAGATGTGTGTTACGTTTGAACAATAAATATAATGTCTACACGTGTGGACAGTTTTATATGTCCTTAATACTACTACTGCAATTTATTTATCATCATCTTGTACATCGTCATTACCTGTCTGGGAAGAATTGAAATGGTTTTGGGAAGTTTGAGCGTTGTCTACACCTCCCTCTTCAGTTGATTATAAACTTCGAAATTGTTTGGTACTATTATATGTTTGGCCATATCAATTAGTAATGTGACTCTTACTACAGCTACCTATCACCTTCTTAAAGTGAACATTAATACTTTTGCTTGAATGGATTAAATAAAAAACACATAAAATTAACTAGGCACTGAACAATAAACTGGTAGATTTTCACTTAAATCTAATACATTCCTTTTGAACACTTGTCTTTTAAATATTCCTAAGACATTATTCACGATGCGTCCATCTACATGGACCTTGGTAAGAATCCGTAATAAGTATTAATTAGCTTTGCTATTACGTATTCCTCTTGCAAGTTACTTTCTTTCAATGTCAGTAGCGTTACGTTCGTGCCTATTAATTAATCGTTCATCAATTTGAAGTGCACGTGGAAAGTTTTCTATTGCGCAATAGTAGTATTTGTACAGTTGTTAAAATTACTTTTAATTGGCGTATTGCTTAGTTGTGCAGTGATCCTATTTAAATCGTAACTACGATTGATATATTTCCTTAATTAATGTCTGGTTATTTAAAAGCAAAATTTTCATAAAGATTCAAAATATAATAAAAAAAAACACTCAAGGCAACGAAATTAATTATTTCGCAAGTCCAAAACATTCAGGTATTTTTTATAGCACAGCTCTTAAAACCACAAAGCTTAAGCTGATTCAATTACGCCGAAACAGGCGAATGCAATTGGTCATTTGCTTCACAAAACGTAAGAAAATTTCCGTTAAAAGCCGATAAGACAGTCACAGCGGCGTGGGAAGATGAATCATCAGTTGATGTCATTGTCGACGACCAAATCAGACTTATTGTAAACACCTGATAAATGGGCCATAAAAACACTATTTTTGAACATCTACTCAACCCAATTACAATTTGGATTTCTAGTTTAACTTATAACAAAATTTTACATTCGGTCAAAATGAATGAGTGCAACAAATATACAGTACATTAACATTATACACTACTACATTAAAATGATTGGATCGAATTTTTGTTACGCCAAAGCCGCTGCGCAAACCGTATCGCATTGTCGACTGAGTTATAACAGGCGTGACAAAAGCACAATCCATTACATTCAAACAAAACACCATAACAAGCCGTTCGTGTGCAAATCATAGATCGTGGAGCAACGTAATCGAAAAAGTGTGAAAATAATAAAAAATAAGGTGGTATCGGAGCGACGCAGCACTGGGTGCGTGCGCGTCCGGCTCCGGCGTGCGAATGATGCGTTTAGTAAGTGCGTAAACTGTACCGATCGTGAGTTGCGCACGGGCAGCGTGTGTCCGGAGTCCGCGGCCGCGTCGCCCTCGGCGCTCTCCCGCAGGAAGCCGCCGTCGTCCGACGACGAGCCGGACGGGTCCTTCGCGGCCATGTCAAACATACACGTGCCAATGATACATGACAAAACACGGTGCAACCACTTACTGGACGCTCCGGAGCTTCGCCCTCCAGCTGCGTTTATTTTTATTATCAACAGACACAAACGAAGTGCGTCCCTAATGGACTAGGTACGAGTTGAAAGTGAAACTGAAATGCTTGCACGGCTGTGTAGAAAATCGATGAGTCCGGTGTCCGGCATGCGTCAAACCATACAAGTTGGAAGGTCGTCTATATGTCTAACCATCAATCATCGTGGGACCGGGAGCCGGCCACTACTTAGCACGCGACCACCAGCCGGTGCTTTCGTAAACATCGACATTATCTAGGTACATGTCACTTAACTACCGCTGTGTGTGTTTATCCATATCTAAACAGTGTTCGAGCTTCGTGATTATGATTACACAGCGGCGTGCTCTAACAACTACGTCGCCTTGGTAACGGTGCATTTTACAAAAGAAAAAACATTTCGTCAAGCGATGATCGCTACCGAGCTAGCTGCAAATAGTCACCTGCCAACTGTAGATGTATGGGAACATTTCTACATTTTCTCCAGCGATTGTGCTACTACCGTGACACTGATGCTATTTCTGTCGCGCATTGACATCACGTATACTTTCTTTACACTGCACCTTTTGGTGTAAACCAACTGTTAAATGAGTGTTTTAGAGAAGTTCATAATGAGTATAACAATATTAAGATGCGACAGGTGTCGTGGCGTCATGGGCGGACAGCACATTCGCCTCACGCGGATATGTCAGCACAACTGTGGCGTGGCGTCTATTAGCAACTGTTCTCCACAACCCAAACAATGAGAGTGATCGCGGCTTGGTACGCGATTCGGACGCCCTTACTAATCGATAAAACTAACTAAAGCTTTCATTTAGCTTTATCGCTAAAGTTAACAATCGATTAGAGGCGCAAACTGTAGGCGAAAGCAAGCAAATGGCGACTGCAGGCTTTCAGCAAAAATTAGGTCGATTTGACCTTTGTTGTAGCCGTGAGGAAATGCTTTAAGGTCTGGTCACATCGCATTTTTACACGTTGCGTTTCTTGTACGCTTCGTTAAGGCAGTTGGCAATTTAATGTCGCAACTGTTTCAAATGTTTGCAGAAATAAAAATATTTAGATTCATAAAATATATATTGAAGGCATTCCAGATTAACTGAATCGGTTCTAGAGGTTTGTTAAATATCGACTTACTTAATTCTTAAATTATGTTGCTACAAAAACGCAGTGTTGCAACTTAGGAGCCACCGATCCGTGCCAAACAATATGAGCAGACCTTAACCAGTAGAATTTATTGCACTGAACTTTATAATACAGTTAACGCGGCTACATAAATTGGACTGTAATGAAAGCAAGGCTGCCGCGTTTCTGCATTACCTATATGTAATAATGTATTCATTGTTGTTAATATTAATTTCAAAACAGTCGTGATGCAATCAGTAATTGCAGATTAACACGGTCTGTGGGTATAAGAATGAATGAAATCATTTTGTTATATCACCGACTATATGATACTATTAGTAATATATAGCTGATTCAAGCATGAAACTAATTTATCACGGTTTGCGGAGCTATGAATCTAGAAAAAAGTTTCACTCTAACATGAATTTCAAGCAAATTCATAACTGGTAAATCAATCGATCACGCTTGACGAAGTTTTTCAGATAAAAACACTAGCATTATTTATATTCGTATTGTAGTGCTCGAATGATTCGTATGGTTTTCTAAAATGATCGTATTTAGCAGGCATAATGAACATGTTATCTAACCGATCACGCTTGACGAAAAACTGGCAACTATAAACTGCTAATAGACCCACTTGTTATTGGAGTACTAGGCGCGCATAAGTTGAGAGGAGATCACTCT
Organism: Heliothis virescens; assembly: GCA_002382865.2. NCBI lineage: Eukaryota > Metazoa > Arthropoda > Insecta > Lepidoptera > Noctuidae > Heliothis > Heliothis virescens. The sequence continues at coordinate 1,681,341 of NWSH02000517.1, forward strand.
TACCCTGGCGAGTTTGTTGGGCATTGGCTGTAGATGTGGTGTGTGGTGCCTGGGTCCGACTGCGAGCTCCGGGTTGAGGGCCAGGATGGCGTCAATCTCCACCTCCTTGCCCTTGGTCTCGCCACGCTCGTACCATTCCACTGTGACCGATCTCGTCTCCAAATTGACCCCGGAGACGATCGCCGAATGGATCCGGCCTGGAAATTATAATATGCACCAATTAATACAAGGTCCTTATTTACCACTGTAAAGAATGTATGTTCCTATTCAAAAATATTTCACATTTTACTTGAGTCAGTTCAAAATAATACAAAAGGCAGCCAAGTAATGTCCTCTAGTAAAGGCTGTGCAAACAAACGTGTGTATGCAAATCCATCGATAAATTTAAACAGTTGCTTTATGAAGATTTGCCTGCGAAAACATGAAACATTGGTACGAGCAACATTTCTGTACATAGTAAACTACCCAAAACGTTTATTCAAAATGAAATTATTGCCAACGAAAATGGCTGGTTTGCTTTTGCTTGCTACACCCTAAACTTTGTGCATCCCGGTTGAGGAGTTTGGAAACAATTTTGGGCAAGGAATAGCATGTCTTGCGGTTAAGACTACTTCAATATTACAGCTGAAAGTTATTACTGCAGTGTCGTAAACGAAATTGTAGCCCCTATTTGCGTTTTGCCAAACCGCTGTTTTCGCATTCCCAATCAATGAATAGTAAGGCCAATCACACAAGAGTCCAATACAAAACGTGTGTCAAGGCTAGAAGATAAGGGAACAGTTAAGTCACAGTTTAATTAAACAGCTGCAGTAGCATCTATACGTAGCTATATGTCCATAGGGGGCAGGATAGTCTGCGACAAAAGGGGGAGTGACTAGACGCATTAAATAAACTGCCTTGTGTGGCTGCGCGGTTTATAAAAATGTAGGGAGTTGTTGTTTTTCAATATGATACCAGTCTGTGTTTATTGGATAAATATCCGCTTCATGTGTCTGTTCTATACTATAGTTACTGACAAAATTGTACATAAGTGCTAAGGTATAAAAGTTTTGCAAGCATGGGCCCAGACACGAATAAAAACCTTGCCCTATTTTTTTTTTTAAATTGGTAAATTTTAGGCAATATATTCAAATATACATAGACAAAGTCGTACCTGGCACAGGCTATTCAACCTGCATAAAATTCAGACGGACATAAACGATATGAAACACATTGACAACATACCTAGTAAATATTCTAGCGTTTACGGACGACATTCACAGATGTTAAAAGTCACAACATACCACAAGTTGAAGGATTATTGATTATGACTAACAAAAGAGAAAAAAAAACCGGCCAAGTGCGAGTCGGACTCGCACACGAAGGGTTCCGTTCCAATATCTATGAAAAATAAACGTACTTATTACCTACAATTAGCCAAAACACAAATATATGAATAACAAAGTTATAATTTGCGGTTACTGAAAAAGAGCTATATCTCAAAAACCACTAACTGTATCTTGTTCAAACCAATTTTGGTTAGTAGTTTTTATTGAGATCTATAACATATATTTTTTTTAGATTTTTCACTTTGGTAGTTTAGAAATTACAGGGGGGGGGACACACATTTTGGCACTTTGGGAATGTCTTACTCTAAAATGATTGACTTTAGGAAAAAATGGTTTTAGAAACCTCAATCTCATTTTTAAAGACCTATCTATAGACACCCCACAAGTATAGGTTAGATGAAAAAA
>NWSH02000517.1:1714177-1737414 GCA_002382865.2 Heliothis virescens
TTACACTTTTTTCCTAAGAATCATTATTTCGGAGATACAGCGATGCAAAATGTTGAAAAAGTTGTATTCTTTATAATATGCACGCACACGTTTCCGCGCCACCAGTGACGTAGTGTAGTAGACTTTTTCAACATTTTGCATCGCTGTATCTCCGAAATAATGATTCTTAGGAAAAAAGTGTGAACACAATTTGTATAGATAATTTCATAATAAATAATTTTGTCTCACCTATTTTTATTATAAAACTTACCGTTTAGCTGGAAAACTCAAAAAACCGATTTTTGCAACCTTTGACCTTGAATAACTTTTTTTCCACACTTCGGATTGATGTGGATAATTGACAAATTGTGTATAATAGGGCTCCCAACATTCATGCCAATTTTTAGCAAGGTGCGAATTAATGTAACCTTCAATGTCTATTTTGACCGGACTATCTAACGCCCATAACAAATTGACAACACCAAATCTAAAATCTGCAGAAGCTGGTTCATAGCTGTTTTGGATGGTCCACAAAAAATAAAGCAATATTTTCGTATGAACATATTTATTATAATTTGTGACGTGTCTAGGCCACTAGGACTACCATTTATTCAAATAGTCCATTAATAGTAACGCCTACGTGGGGCGCTGATGACATCAGTACAATCGAAAGTGGGTTTTTATCTCGCTCGGATCAGTACTGCAATTAACGGAATGAAACGTCGCACTAATTATCAGCTGATCGGCTAACATGCGACTTGAGCAAGTCTCACAATCCTTGGAAATCCAGAGCTTGTTCAAGGAATGATCATTAATTACTATGATAAGTAAACAGACTATAAAGATAACTCGACCGTTGTCAGTGCAATTTTTTCGACTAAGCACTAAAAAAAAGATTCTTAACTCCATTTTCAGATGGATACAATGACCCTAAGCAAATTACTGTTATTGTTCTAGAATCTAGTAATTAGAGAGACGAGACGATTAATGAAAAAAATCTATTATCAATGAGGTCAACGTCTTTTGGTAGAGTTCGCGGTTTTATCGATAAATTAGTGAATTACCGTGCTCAATCAACCACGACATAAGAAACAAGCATGATGCTAAGTGGTCTAACTAGATCGGATGAACATGGCAAAGCAAAGAGGAAATTCATATTTTAGACGAACCATTTGGAAGCAACCTTGAACAAAAAGTTTTGGGAAAATTCGATTTTGCAGTAATCGTAGCTTTTGGAGGATACTATCTAAGACATCAAAGATATGATAAGAACACGATCTGGCACCTTCCGAATCTTCCAATACAAATATACAACACATTAACAAAGATACAAATATCTTCATACGTCAAATATACTTTATATGGAATTCAGCTCCTCCAAATCGTATATGGCTAATAAAACACTAAACAGCCAATTATTACTCCATACGCAGAAATAATAGACGTTAATTGGAAACAGCACGCTTGTTGACAGCACAAGAATTATTCTCCTAATCCTTCACAAAGTCAAGCAATATCAATTGCATTCACAACAAGCAAGTCGCATAAAATATGATTCGTCAAGTTGCCTGTTAGAACGGATTGAATAGTGTCGGCGCTTGAACAAGAGGACTATGAAGCTGAGACACCCACGTACGGAGTGCGAATATAGTCTTGTATCAAGAAGGCTGAATAGTTTCATTATAAGCTGTTGGTCCTAAGCCGTGAGTAACACCCGGAAATTGGTGTTGACAGCTTCTCAACAACATTAGAAGTTCAAAATTGTAGGTCAGTAACAACAGCATCGAAGAGAAATGTTACAGAAAGTGGGATATAAAATCTAAGCCGAAAAGCCCATAAACCTGTCACAGTACAAGTTCAAATGCGATTTATAATATCAATGTCTATGATTAAAGTATAAAAACGTTGTTAGTACTGTTACGTCGGTTTCTCGTTTCGTATGTCGGTCACCGGCGAGCGAGGGAAGCCGTTCTACAATGACTCACTACTTGTTCGGAGCGTTGCCACGCGTACCATTCCGGGGACCTTCGTGCGCTGTTTTGCTGCCGATATAATTGATATAAATAAAAACACCGGAAAATTTTACGTGACCTAATAGCATACAACGATGAAAATTCTACCATAGTATAAAATGCCGTTAAAGAGGTTTTTGATTCGAACGGCATTCAAATCTTCGCTTTTGCAATTATAAAACCTCGTATTATGCTGTGCAAAAGGTTCCTACTTGCACAAGTCAGAACCTTTAGCATTTCTCTTTGAAGGCTTTAAAGGCTGCCGTCTTCAAAGAAAACTCTTGAATATGGACGTTTACTGAGAGAATTGACGGGTCTCATTGCTCTCAGTAATTTACATAGACGGTTGCTTTCTCGGACAAGATTGACATCCTTTACAATGAGGAATCTTAATGAACTCTAACTAGGCTTTCTAGTCTTTTATGTTTATTAATGGATGGCATAAATACTGATACACAATTGAGAGCTTCTTTCACTAAAAGCTTAATTTATTGCCTAGTCTACACAATAGAGTTGAAAAATGACTAAAAGGGTAACATAATATTTATTCATGAATGCGGAGGGCAGAGGCCCTCGTCTCGTCGGCGCAACCTTGGAAAGGCTCGTGGGCGACCAGGAAGTGGTTTCACACGAAGCACGAACATGAGCTTGTTGTCTCGTGAATTGTTACCGTAGCGTAGTTTCCTCCAACATCAATTATGAAACGATCTAGATAGACTAGACCGAATGTCGTAACTGAGTAACGTTGGAGCAAAAGCATTCTAATAAATATTGGAATGCGAAGTCTATAACACAATTGGAATGCGTGAATTGCATCATAACAATACCAGCTGTCTAACTCTCTGTAGAACATGTTAGGTATCTGGAATATTTTCTACAATTAAAAAGGTACAGATAAAGCTGAGACAAATAATTTATCTTGCAACTTTAACCTCAAGATTAAATAAAACTGCTACCAAAAATTCTTCCCGATCGCTTGGACCAGTTGGTTGTAACCTTGGCTATTTATTACCATGCGTGGCACAGGGGCAATATTGATGGTTTCCTGTGGTGTATGCAGTATGCTCGCATTCGACACGTCAGATAAGTATTCTAAATTAAACTTGACAGCTTTTTAGCCTTCATTAATTTAGCAAATAGAGAAGACCCGTTGTACGAAAAAATATATCGAAGTACATAAATATTTTGAGTAAGTAAATAGGAGATGATAATTTAACAGTTAAGTAAAGGTTTAATCTATTATGAGTCAAAAACACAAGTTAAATCAATAAATCGTTCCTACATAAACCAACAGAAATGGAAGACCCGAGGCGGTTGGCGCTTACGGCTTACGCCCACTTTTAAGATTGGTCATTGAATAACAACATTCAAGTGATTTATTGTAAGAGGTCTAAGGAGTTACTTGACTGCCAATACCACAACTATGAAATAAAAAAAAAACAATACTGGCTCAGTATTAAACCTGATAACAAGTTTTATAAAACATATTCGTTCGAGTTTTCTAAGAAAAAAATAAATCAACATTATATGACATCATAGTTAAAATAAACCGGTATTTTTAAAACTAAGCTCGTAATAAGCAATTAATGGCAACACAATCGTCCCGCGCTGTCGCTGCGGTCGGCGCGTGCGCCGGTCGTGCCGTATATGGAGCTGGCGGTACGCAACAAGGCCGCGCACTCGACTGCCGCAGCCAACGCCATCATTGTATTTAAAATATATTTTAACTCCTCAACTAGCCATGGAACTGAGTAACGAATTTGGGATGAATAACAAGGAAATCAGATCACAAAATGCAGACAAAAGTTTCATCTCACTTTTCAATTATGTCTGATGGTGGCAGTGTGATTTATTTTTATTTTTCAAACTTTATTCTAAAAAGAAAAAGTGACAGACTCAATTTTGTTGTGGTTATTTATATAGAAACTAATAATAAATTTTATGACTGCAATCTTGTTCCTGGTTTATTAAAATGAAATTACTGTAATAATTTGTAATTTATAGGAAAATCATTTTATCTTCCTCTAGAATCTCATTTCCTGAATAAAATGTGTTTGATGGCAAAAATCCTATCCTACTATAAAAATAATTGACATTACTGCACACCTATCAGCCATAGATCTCCACAACTCGGCTGTAATGTATATCTATACTTATAATAAATCTGTAGAGAGCTCAATTCTGAACATTAAATATATTTCCAAAATAACTATCAGGGGGTGATTAAGGATCGACACTGATGCCAAAAATGCAATCAGTAGAATTTTTGTCTGTCTGTATAACCGTTATAGAAACAAAAACTACGGGACGGATTTTAATGAAACTTGGTACAATTATTACTCATACTCCTGAGCAAGTTATAGGATACTTTTCATCACGCTACAATCAATAGGAGCCGAGCAGTTAAGGGAAATGTTGAGAAAACGGGAGAAAATCTGCGAACGAAGTCGCTGGCAGAAGCTAGTGTATAATAAAACCAGTATGATTACATCTCAAATAAATTCTTTATTAAAATAAGCAACTTCTTGCGAGTTGATTTAATTTGATAATTTTTAGATCACTGGTTTTTAGTAATAGGCTCAACTTGAACAATTTTTTTAATGTTTGGTTTTTGAAATAACATTATTTCTAGAAATATGACTAATTATGGCTTGTTTGAGTATGAAATTGAGTATTTGCAAATGTTTTTCCTAGTATTGTTTCCACATTTCCACACTTACAATAGTAAAATTTTAGGAATGTTTCTTTGTAGAGGAAATCAGTAGATTATGCATAAAGCAGTGTCATTTCCATACCTTTGAGTAGGTAATCAGAGAACACTTCTAAAGTTTGCTCTTCGTTAATTTCACAAATCCTTACAAAAATTATACCTAAATGCAAACGTAACATCAAACCTACAGAACAATTCTATTTGAAATAAAGTTTACAGAGAGTTTAGAGCTTGAGAAAGGCTATGGGTGATTTTTTACCCGGTTATGGGAAGTGGTCTTCTCGGGACGTGGAAGAAACGGCAAGAAACAGCTAGTAATTAAATATGTGACTCAGACTGCAGGATGAAACAAGTTGATTTCACTGTTTATGCTTCTACTACAACACTGAAACTAAATGTTTCAACACAAAGCAAATAAACTAAGATTTTCATAAGCAAACAAAAAGTAATCAGTTTTTAGCCTTTTATGTATGTTTGATAACAAGACTAGGTCATGAGTGTCATGTTTGAATATTCTGTTGGAATTAGTCAACTATTGGTGATGATTCATACTGCTCTTCTTAAAACTCCTATTGGAACTTGAATTATAAGAATTTCTTATTACAGAACATACATCAGTTTCTAAAATTGGGTTATGAATACACCCAACAAATCGTTTCACTTTCTTGAGTAATATTGTATCAGATAATTGGCAAACGGATATAGCAAATCAATTCAGTGCCAGTGCCTTCAGGTAAAAGCAGTTCCTTGGCCTACCAAGTGAATCATAGGATACCCTCAAGTCATCGACCGCAGCACACTGCATCGCCAACCAACACGCCAGCGGATTCAGGGGAAATACACACAAATTGTAGATATTTTATGTACGTTAGCACTTACCATCTGTTCTTTTTATGTTGATATTAATTCCGGACTGAATCTTTATTGTACCGTCATCCATTTTCGCACAAATTTAGGCACCACATACACTAAATAACATTATTTCTCAAAGAACCTTTGTTCAAAAATAGTCTAACACATTGAGAAATTACACATGAGAACCGGTGAAAATTACAAAATAAATTTCTACACCCAGATTGACAGTTATATCGAGCTAGCTACACACTTCAGACTGGAACGTTTGAAATTTGTTTCACTACAAGAGTCAAATCAATCACTTTAAATTATTGGTTTTTAAAAGAACGCGATTGATTTGAAAATTGTAAATGTATAAAGTAAATAAAAACTGAAAAAACCAGAAATGTTCAAATTATTTCGGTTATAAACGCGAAATTCTAAAATTATCAGTTTGTGAGTTTGCCAATGCGTCGAAACGAAAACGTTTCGTTGCCAGTTGCAAAAAAATATTTATGGAAAAACAAAGTTTTTGGGTGACTAATTGATATCACAATTTTGAGATTTACTAAATAAATATATTCTTTTATTTTGAGATACCTTTATTTTATGAGAGTTTTAGGAAAGACGTGAACTTATTATGAGTACGCTAGCTTTAATCTTGGATTGATACCACATCTCAATATCAGACAATACCCATCACTAGAAACATAGACAACAGAAGAAGCAACCAGCCCTCCTCCTGTCAATCAATTTGTCAATTTCAACGCTGTTGCTGTTCAATAGTTTTGTAAGGAATCGCATCAATTAAATATTTAAGAAGATACTATTTTATTAAGAAAATAATGGACAGTGAGCACAAACTGTCGCATAAAGCCAAAAAACGTATCAAGGAAGTAAAGAGGAAAGCTAGACCCGGTAAGTGAGCGGCCCCTACCCTAATGATAATTGACACACTTTCCACAAGCAGCATTAATGTAGACAAAATATATTTGTTTTGATGGAAATTCTTTATTAGGACTAACAAACTAAACATCCCTAAGGCAGAGAGTAGTAAAATACTTATCATCAAGCAGTAATTTATGGCTTTCTAGAATGATGTTCGAAAGCGTGGTATCCGCTTATCACGATTTCTTTCGTGATGATATCCTAAGTCCCTATACCTGAAGCATCACGATTATGATAAGAGAGAGAACACTGACTAATACAGAAATCATCGAAGTCTAAGTATAAAAGATAGAGAAGTAATGACTTGATCGAAAATGTTGGTTAATTAATTTCCAAGAAACCTTGAGAGCAATGAAAGGTGTTGCATGGCATGACAGTTATATTCAAGAAAGTATTGAATCTTGATTTCTCTTGGTACTGTACATCAGATTGTACTACAGTATTACTGCTATTACATTACTTGTTAATTACAAAATAAATACTGAGTGATGTGGTGTGTTCTGTTTAAATAAGTTTACAAAGTTAATTTACACATCCATTTTACTTAAATAGCAATACTTTGAAACCTGATCTTTTTTTTTTTCAAAACTGCCAATTTCTTGGTTATATGATTCAATGCTTCTTCTTAGAAATAAAATCTGAAATGTTAATAAACCATAGAGAAGGATATGTATTGTAATCATATTGTGTATGTGTGGTATATTGAAATACACCATTAGCATTAAATAATAAATCAATTGCACATTTCATGCACCATGTAGCACAACTGAATATCATATATTATACCGTTACCATATATGCTGCTGCAGTAATATGTTATGGAAATATGCACTATTATTATGCAATATGTATGATGTCATAGTATAAGTTTTATTGGATGTTTTATGCACATGTCATTAAAGAGGCTGACTCTTTCTATCAATCATAGTTATCCTTAAATTGATTGGCTAATATTTTTAGTAATTACTAGTACACATAAAGTAAAACTAGACAAGTCGTTAAAATGAGCTATACAACCTAATTTTTGTTACAGAATTAGCAGACAAGTACCAATGGACAGCCTTGAAGTATGCAACAAACTTTGACGAATTTCTCAAATGCAATGACAATGTTGACAGAATCAGTGAAAACGAGGTGACACCAGAAGAATTTATAGAGAAATATGAAAAAATATACAAACCTGTAGTTATAACCAATGTACAGACTAATTGGAAGGCAAATCACAAATGGACTTTAGATAGACTTGCCAAAAAGTATAGGAACCAGAAGTTCAAGTGCGGTGAAGACAATGAGGGTTACAGTGTTAAGATGAAAATGAAGTATTATGTAGAGTATATGAGGACAACGACTGATGACAGTCCGCTTTATATTTTTGATAGCAGTTTTGGTGAGCATGTGAGGAGAAAGAAACTTTTGGAAGATTATGAAGCTCCTTTGTATTTTAGGGATGATTTGTTTAAGTACTGCGGTGAGGAAAGGAGACCTCCTTATCGCTGGTTTGTGATGGGACCACAGCGCTCTGGTACTGGTATCCATATAGACCCTCTTGGTACCAGTGCTTGGAATGCTTTGGTTTTTGGACATAAAAGATGGTGCTTATTCCCAACCCAGACCCCTAGAGAGCTGATAAAGGTGACTGGGGCTATGGGAGGGAAACAAAGAGACGAAGCTGTCACATGGTTCAAACTTATTTATCCTAAGACACAGTTAGAAACATGGCCCAAAGAATTTAAACCTGTATGTATCAAACTTTATGTCTTCATTAGATTTATAATATTTTAAATGTACAAGTTATAAATTATCTATTTTTTTATTATAGGTGGAGATTCTTCAGAAGCCGGGTGAAACTGTGTTCGTTCCGGGAGGCTGGTGGCATGTCGTCCTCAATCTGGACGACACTGTGGCTGTCACTCAAAACTTTTGCAGCCGCACCAACTTCCCCGTTGTCTGGCACAAAACCGTTCGCGGCCGCCCGAAACTCTCCAAAAAGTGGATCAAAGTGTTGGAGACCAAAGAACCGGACTTGTACAAGATCGCTAGTAGCATGGACTTGAGCCAAGGCACTGGCGTGGCTTCAGACAGCTCATCTAATAGCAGCTCGTCGAGTAGCGACAGCGACAGCAGCTCTTCAGACAGTTCGGAAGAAGACAGTGGTCAAGAAAGCATCACTGCCCACAAGAAAAAGAGACGAAGAAAAATGTAGAAGGACCAAAGCGCCTTATATCATGCATAAGTAATCATGAATACCAATATTCATAAAGAGGTAATATCAAATAGAAATTTATATCATAAGTGTAAGCCCATTTTGTATTACTAGACATAATGACTAATAAAATTTTTACTTGTTGTTTTCATAGTGAACAGTATATTTCTTTTGTTAATTGACAACACAATTCTTTATGAATAAAGTATTATCGTATATCTTTTGATATTTTCATTTAACATCTAACCTAACTTATAATAAATACTCTACCAGTGCACAAAACTCTACCAATGCACAAAACTCTACCAATGCACAAAGCTCTACCAGTGCACAAAGCTCTATACCAGTGCACAAAACTCTACCAATGCACAAAACTCTCTACCAATGCATAAAACTCTCTACCAATGCACAAAACTCTCTACCAATGCACAAAACTCTCTACCAATGCACAAAACTCTCTACCAATGCACAAAACTCTCTACCAATGCACAAAACTCTCTACCAATGCACAAAACTCTCTACCAATGCACAAAACTCTCTACCAATGCACAAAACTCTCTACCAATGCACAAAACTCTCTACCAATGCACAAAACTCTCTACCAATGCACAAAACTCTCTACCAATGCACAAAACTCTCTACCAATGCACAAAACTCTCTACCAATGCACAAAACTCTCTACCAATGCACAAAACTCTCTACCAATGCACAAAACTCTCTACCAATGCACAAAACTCTCTACCAATGCACAAAACTCTCTACCAATGCACAAAACTCTCTACCAATGCACAAAACTCTCTACCAATGCACAAAACTCTCTACCAATGCACAAAACTCTCTACCAATGCACAAAACTCTCTACCAATGCACAAAACTCTCTACCAATGCACAAAACTCTCTACCAATGCACAAAACTCTCTACCAATGCACAAAACTCTCTACCAATGCACAAAACTCTCTACCAATGCACAAAACTCTCTACCAATGCACAAAACTCTCTACCAATGCACAAAACTCTCTACCAATGCACAAAACTCTCTACCAATGCACAAAACTCTCTACCAATGCACAAAACTCTCTACCAATGCACAAAACTCTCTACCAATGCACAAAACTCTCTACCAATGCACAAAACTCTCTACCAATGCACAAAACTCTCTACCAATGCACAAAACTCTCTACCAATGCACAAAACTCTCTACCAATGCACAAAACTCTCTACCAATGCACAAAACTCTCTACCAATGCACAAAACTCTCTACCAATGCACAAAACTCTCTACCAATGCACAAAACTCTCTACCAATGCACAAAACTCTCTACCAATGCACAAAACTCTCTACCAATGCACAAAACTCTCTACCAATGCACAAAACTCTCTACCAATGCACAAAACTCTCTACCAATGCACAAAACTCTCTACCAATGCACAAAACTCTCTACCAATGCACAAAACTCTCTACCAATGCACAAAACTCTCTACCAATGCACAAAACTCTCTACCAATGCACAAAACTCTCTACCAATGCACAAAACTCTCTACCAATGCACAAAACTCTCTACCAATGCACAAAACTCTCTACCAATGCACAAAACTCTCTACCAATGCACAAAACTCTCTACCAATGCACAAAACTCTCTACCAATGCACAAAACTCTCTACCAATGCACAAAACTCTCTACCAATGCACAAAACTCTCTACCAATGCACAAAACTCTCTACCAATGCACAAAACTCTCTACCAATGCACAAAACTCTCTACCAATGCACAAAACTCTCTACCAATGCACAAAACTCTCTACCAATGCACAAAACTCTCTACCAATGCACAAAACTCTCTACCAATGCAAAAAACTCTCTACCAATGCACAAAACTCTCTACCAATGCACTAAACTCTCTACCAGTGCACAAAGCTCTCTACCACTGCATAAAGTTCTTGATCAGTGTATATAACTTTCTATAGGTGTTCAGCAATAGCTCTTTCTTGAGATTCTTGTTTTCATAGCCAACTTAATTTATACGACTGGTCAATGTTTAATTTTAGGATTCGTAATTTAGATTTTTGGTTATAAATAAAATTTCCTAGAACTACGGAAAAGCTTGAAGCCAACTCTGTAAACATTTATGTGAACTTTACTAAAATCAATAAAATATGCGCATCACTAAAAACGTCAGACGGAGCGACTGGCACTCTAGTTTTTTAGTCTATGGTTGAGCAGCCATTTGTTATCCTTGCTAAAGTTTCCGTGTAAAGTCTGATCAAAATGCTGAAATCAGCTTCTGGTGCACTGGCCAATGTCCTGAGAAGGTCCCTGGTGCCGGCGACGAGAGCCAGCGTTGTTCCCCTGAGGCGGTCGCACGGCGGCCCCGTCGAATCCGATGAGGATTTTGATAACAGGTTAGCCTCTTGTCGGAAATTTTGACGTTATGTAACTGAAAATTGTGTTAATCTTGTCGGTGATTTACTACTTTCAATAAGTTAGACCGATGTTTTGTTGTACGTCTTACTGTGTGTCTTTACCTATACAGTTAAGCCTTTATAGATAATAATGTTGGATGATACGAAATTAGTACTTTTTGAGTATTTAACCTCAGCTCCTTGACAATTACACATGTATAATTTGTAAAATAACCGATTGGTAGATACAGCCTCAAAAATGTTATCTGCTGAATATTGATTTTTATATCTAGGCCACATCACCAGAATTTCAGTCACACAGTAGTAGTCAGTATTGATTTTCTTATTTGAGTATAGATCACCTTGTATGCAGTTTTCCTTGTTATCTTTCGAAATAAAAAAATGGATGTTTCACTGTTCCAATTATACAAAAGCGTGCTATGATAAAACAATTACAACTTATAAATTCATGCACTTCAAAAGTTCAGATCTGCATTTAAAATCAGTTTTCGTGGAAGAAAAAAAGTTTTTTTTTGCAATTCCCGGATAATCTGGAAACAAAATGAAATCATATCAAATAAAACTGTACCTCAGTAGCTCATCATCATCATCTGCCTAGCCTTTTCCGATCTATGTTGAGGTCGGCTTCCAGTCTAACTTGATGCAACTTAGAACCAGAGTTTTACATCAAACAACGGCCTATCTGATCTTGGCAACCCACTCGTGCAACCTGATACCCCTTAGTATAACTATAATGACACACCCCTGTAGGTAAAAATAAAAGCAAAAGATTTTCTTTATTTTTCTTCAGCTTGAGCTTTTTTTCACATCCATGATGGTATCCTAGTCGATTGCCGGTCATGGTGGCTGTTCTCATATAAGGAGATCAGCCAGCTGCGCAGAATATATTATAGTCCACAAGCATTTTCGCAGACAGAGGTGCACTCCCTATTCCCTCACTCTCATAACCCGATGGTGCTCTCTGATACACAGGTGAATCAATCACCAACTGCGGGCTGCTTTGTGAAAGTTTCTAAAACCCACAAAGCGATTTCAAATTTAACTATAGTTTGGTTCAGAGCAAAGGAGACTTTTATTAAAGATCACTTCCTTTCTCTAATAATTTTTGTAATCTCTTTTTTCAGATATGAGGCCTTCTTCAACAGGAAAGACATTGACGGATGGGAAATCCGCAAAGGTATGAATGATCTGTGCGGCATGGACCTTGTCCCCGACCCAAAGATCATCAAGGCAGCGCTGCACGCCTGCAGGAGAGTCAATGACTACGCACTCGCCGTCAGGTTCATTGAGGCCTGCAAAGACAAGTGTGGTAACAAAGTCAATGAAATCTACCCCTACATCATCCAGGAAATTAAGCCCACATTAACAGAACTTGGCATTGAAACTCCCGAGGAGCTTGGCTACGACAAACCAGAACTAGCTTTAGAGAATGTTTATGACATGTAAGGTCGCCGTTAAATATCAAATTAAGCTGTAGAGAATTTGTATAATAGTTTTGTTGTCGAGTTTTTACTTTACTTTTAAATGTGGGAAGCTGCGTCTTCAACTAGTAGTATTCTTATTCCATCATTCGAAAATCGACATGCTTGTCTAATGTTTAAACATTAGAGAATATGCTATAATTATGAATGTGTTTCATTTTTCTATGATTTCTGTCACCCCTTTTATACAATGTCTTGTCGGTACCTAGTATATGTTATATTTACCAATAAAGATTAACAGTATTACATCACTTTCTTTTGTAAGTAGATGGCTTTTTATAAGTGAATAAAGTAGAGGAGGATCTTCTAATGTATAAATGATAATACTGAGTAGCATGACGAAAATGTCAACATCAATGTGTGTGGAGGAGTTATGACACCTTTGTAGCAGCTACATAAAAAGATCTAAACATAACAGAAATAACATTGGTCTCCATTGTTTCGACAACAATGGCGTGTCACAGAGTAGTTTCCAGTCTCACACAGATATGTTAATAGAAGTCTTATCACTTTGATTTTTAATGAAGCTGTACCTACCTAAGAGCCTTTTTACTATCACGCGTGTTTGCACTCGCATGCAGGCTTAATATAGCCAATTATTTTTTGATCGAGGGCGCGGGAATGGCACCTATAGGTAAGTATAGACCAAATGCCGGTGCCCGTGTCCGTAATTTATCGATCTAACCCTCGTGGACTATGGAATTTGACAGGTTATATAAAATACTAACTACATGAACTATTTCTGCACAATCGGATACAAAGTAGCTATACATAGTGTAGTAGCAACCCGTCCTGGATAAATGGGCTATCTAACACGAGACTATTTTTCAAATCGGACCAGTAGTACTGAGCGTGCGAGCAAACTCTAGCTTTATTGTTTGTATAGCTATAGTTGGAGGAAGAGTAGTAAGGAAAACAAAAACATGTACGTAAATACTTTAATGATTGCCATATTCACACAGTCATACCATTATTTACAATCACAAATCGTACTTAACAACAAAATTGTGCTATATCATGCTATCATAGAGGACAAAACATAAACGTTCTATGGTAAATAAACAAAAATAAAATATGTACGAGTAAAAACAAAGCTAAATAAATTAAATATTCGTTCGTGTCTTTTACAATTAAAATAAAAATAATATTTCGCTCATGAACTGCACTTTTGTACTTTTCTATGACCTCTACCTTACGCATTAGTCCCGACTATAAATCTTATTATTTAACGTGAATTACATTGAAAACCCTATTTAGTATAGGGTTATTGTAAATGAATCCCAATGTTTAATGCTGGACAATACTGACTAGGAAACTGACTACATTCAGTTTCGTACAGACATCACAAATTGAAGTAAGTCTATACATTTATAAGATTTAAACACCGACAAGTCCTAACGTCATGATCTATGTAGTAACCCTGCGCAGGAATTATAATATTGTTCATTTAACGAATTTATATTACAGAGGACTATTTAAATTACATTTATTTTACAAAACTTACTTATAGAAAAGTTTTGGTAAAGTTCTTAAATATATTTCACTCGGACTAGAGTAGGTTTCCTTTGACTTGGTTTAGACTAGAATAAATAAATAGGTTGGTATAACAAACATAAGTTAAACTAAACACAAAACAACAAATGTACAACAAACTCGCATCAATTAAATTAGAGGAATGTTACGAATTATTATGTTACGTATATTTATGTAGGAAACTCCTTGCACGAATGCTTCGTGAATGATTAAACCGCACAAGAAATTATCTATACAAAATAAAACGCGGCTGGTATATATTGCACAAATCTGTTCCCCACCTAACTTAGATTTGCATCTAAAATAAATTAGTCTTATTTTTCATATCAATAAATTAATAAGTTACATACATCGAAATAATTAAAATAATTTAATCCCATTTCATGGCAAAATTTTAAGCCTATATAATGGTAAATTTATTTCTAGAATTCAAAACCACTCCAAAATCACTGGACTTCATTGCTATACGTTAATATTGGTGTTACGGTGGCTCCGCACACTTAACGTCCAATTCAAGCACCGCGCGTGAACTTCAGCGCGCAGCACGTGCGCCACAGGCGTCAAGAGTTTTTATTAAATAGATTTTAGACTTCACTCGATCATACCATCTGGTACAGCTTCCGACCATAGCATAACAATAACAGTTTCGTACGCCTCGCCTTCCGAGTCGCGTAGTGAATCAAATCGTCACCTTTGGTGCCTATAACTTTCATGTTTGGAACTGTCATCCATCGCCTTTGTAATCTGTATGCGTATTCAGGTATATGTAATAATCGCTTGCGGCTGTGGGGGTGGTGTGGTGTGTGTGGGGTTATGTGCCGTCGCTCATGAGCTCGGGGCAGTCCGGGGCTGCGTCAGGCGGCGGGGTGGACGCCACCAGGGTTAGCAGCTAGGAGTCAGCGACCACCGCGTCGCGTTCAGCCTTTACCTGCTGTAAGAATACAGTGTAGATTACTATACATGGAATTAGGACGCACAGATAATCAGACTAGCACTTATCAGGAATGATAACGATAATGCCGTGGTATGTTAGTACCCTAGCATGTCCAGTGTCCTAGATAACTGATAAGTAATTTATAGTTACTTATTCAATTACAGATAAGCGGATTAGAATACTCTGTAATCTCTAATCCTAGTGACTAGTGTTCTCTCACCAAAGCAAGTAGTTGGAGCTCGTCAACATTAAGTCTAGTGCCACGTTAGGCCATTACAGCGTGGTTTGTGGCACTGCACTCCACAGCTAAGCCATATAATTCTTTAACATAAGAACATGCGCAAGCTTCACCACACTATGCCGACGAAGTCAATTTGCATACTGAACACCATCTTTTTATCTTAAAATATTACCACGAACGAAGACTGAAACTTAGCGACACCAAAAAGCTATACAGTAAAGTTGTTTGATACTGACCATGGCCTTGGTGAGGACCTGCGCGTCCTTGAGGCTGAGCACCTGCAGCACCTGCGCGTCGCCGCCGGCCTGCAGCATGACCTGCGCCACGCCGCCACTCATGCCCAGCGCCTCCAGGCCCTCGCCCTGCTCCACCTGGTTACCGAACTGCTACACTATATAGTACTGAGCTAACCGAGCTATTGACTCTTATTTATACGTTTCTTTACAAAGGAGTTTAGAACAACTCTAAAAAATTGTAACACGACTATTTTTAGGGTAAAAATTATTAAACAGTAAACACTACGGCGAGTTGCACCATTTAACAGTATAAAATCAAATCGCCGATTTGACCAATGGGTGGCAATTTCACAGCTGGTTATGGTTTGGTTTACTTTATACATAAATGGTGCAACTGACGCTAATTTTGCTAGCGACTACAATCTAACGTTTTCACACTATAAAAAAAAACAAGCAGCAAAATAAAATACACACCTGTCATGCGAACAAACAGTGAGTGAAGCATCGATTCGTGCGAATAAAACAAAACAGTACATTCACGTATTTATTGCGTCACACGTAGACACGAGATAAAACCGTTCCTACTCTCTTACGACACCGAGTGCTCTCTAATACTGGGACTTAAGGACCATTGTCCACGTAATGAGCACGCTATCGTCAATTGACGATTGCTTGCACCTTTCTTTGACAATGAGAACACCAGACAAAATAATTATACTATAGAATGTGATGAACGTATTTTTATACGCATGCTAATTCGGCCGCATAGATACGGACCTTCTCTCAGCATTCTTTACTCTGTTCCAACGGAAAATGAAATAAATCGTCAATTGGTGATAGCGTGCGGTTTGCATAAGTAGTTCTAATGGATATAAATAAGTCAGTGTCGTATTAGAGCACATGTAACAATACTACAACACAAAACATAACAGGGTTCAAACTCAAAATAAAATATACAATGCTAGCTGTGCCTCAGAACTTGTCAAATGTACAGACTATGTATAATACTTTACACTATTGTATAACCCATGGCAATAATTTTATAAACTGAATTACTAAATGTACAGATTCATTCTATTGAAAACGAAATTCAATATGTATTTATAAAAAAATCGTTCTGAGGCACAAAACATAACTAAACAAAATCATAATACAGGCAACTAAAAGGTAACATTTCATACAAATGTGATGTACTAACGGTACAGTCTTTGGCACGTATTACTAATTATTATGGCAGTAAGTTATATGGCAAACTGTAATAAATACAAAGCAACAAGCTGCGGCGCAGACGACGTACAAAAAATCCGTGTCATTTGGCAGATCGCGTTGAAAATAGAATGTTTGCTTCAGTGAAAGTAAATGCGCTTTCAGTAAAATTTGCTATGGAGGATTTTTTATATTTTTTTAAATAAATTCTGTACTGTATTTTTTACAGGATTTTATCCAGCAGTAGACTTCTTTCATCTGAAACGACGACGATGACTGCATTTCTTGTTTGCATTCAGAGAGAAAATTTGTGTGCCACATACTCGATCACGTAAAAAGTGCGTCGTCTGCGTCGCACCTTATAATGTTGTCAGAGACAATAATCGTAAACAACACAAACCAAATCATTCCTCAATCGTATAAAAATAAAATATACATATAGACAATTATTAAATTCTTCATCATTCATATTATTTCTAGGCACTTTGAACTCATCTTTTTTGAGCCAAATTGGACTATACGACTAAGTTTGGCAATATTTGCACTATTAAAGTATCTTGCATACAAAAATATTGGTTTAATAATATAACAACAACAACTGGGTATTTAAAACCGTGGCTGAGGCAAGTTTTCTAACCTAAAGCGAGTCAGACTATGGGCAAATATTTTCATTCCCATACTGTGATTATTACAGCTTTGGACACCTGTCTTTGAAGGTTAGCATAAAAAATAGGTTCTAGGCAATAAATACAACGTGGAATAAAATAAGCACTGTGTGCAAAGTAAAATAGACAATACTATATTAATACTAGCTCAAGCAGTCGGCTATTACACTTCACTGGATTTATGTGAAAGTAAATCTTTATTCCATAGAGAATTTTACTTTCCACGTAACACGACGTTCCGCATACAAATTAAGGCTCTTTAAATTTGTGGAAGCGTATTAGACGTCCACAATAAAGGCTATTAATAAATAAACTATGACACATACACAGGGCCGGATTAACCTGTCATGGGCCTGTAGGCAATAAAATTTTTGAGCCCCTTTTCTTACCTACTCTGACTAAGTAAATCATGTGATGTATTTTTTTGCCTTCTTCCCACATTCCTTAATACAATCCCGATCTAGGCATGGATGACATGACGTCCTAACGCGGGTTGGCTCCGTGTAAATGCAGAACAGAGTGACCTGCGCAGCCCACGCGTAGAGTACGCGTACGTTTGTCTAGTCAGTCTATTCTACTTCTATTAAGAGTTTAAATACACACAAAGCACAAAGTTTTTTCCAATTCGCTGTCGTAAAACGCTCGTGCCTAATAGCATCCAACGAATCGGGGATTATCTCGTCGTAAAACGAGATAAACCGTCCAAACGCGTTCCAAAAAGGTTTAAAAATACGGATAAAAAAAACCGTATTTTTAAACCTTTTTCANGCCGGATTAACCTGTCATGGGCCTGTAGGCAATAAAATTTTTGGGCCCCTTTTCTTACCTACTCTGACTAAGTAAATCATGTGATGTATTTTTTTGCCTTCTTCCCACATTCCTTAATACAATCCCGATCTAGGCATGGATGACATGACGTCCTAACGCGGGTTGGCTCCGTGTAAATACAGAACAGAGTGACCCGCGCAGCCCACGCGTAGAGTACGCGTACGTTTGTCTAGTCAGTCTATTCTACTTCTATTAAGAGTTTAAATACACACAAAGCACAAAGTTTTTTCCAATTCGCTGTCGTAAAACGCTCGTGCCTAATAGCATCCAACGAATCGGGGATTATCTCGTCGTAAAACGAGATAAACCGTCCAAACGCGTTCCAAAAAGGTTTAAAAATACGGATAAAAAAAACCGTATTTTTAAACCTTTTTCATGGAGAGACCCCCTTTCTATGAAGAAATATTTAGCGACCCCCCCTGTGTTTGAAGAAGAAATCAAAAGTATTTAAAACAGTGTTTTTAAACGCTTTTAAAGAGGAGTTGCAAAACTTTGGGAAATGCATTTTAGTAGAAAAAACAATGAAACTATTTTAACTAGTTAACTAAAGGACAGACTAATAGATCGCAAAGGTAAATAATTGACCAGGTTGCAGTAAGTCCAAATCACAAAATGTCTACATAGCTGTTCAGTCTTCGTCTCATACAGTGGCGTAGCGTGGCTATCCGCCACCGGGGGCGGGAGACAAAGGTCATTGGGCGAATTGGACCCGCTTTGCGAAAAGTAGCGGACATGAATGAAAATGGTTTTAATTTAAAAGGAATAATAAGACCTTTCATTGTATATAAATATTTCATTAAAATTCCATGGAGAAGAATGTACAGAATCGTTTAAAAATATATAATAATCAAATGATTTCAGAGGATTGTATAGGTCACAACGCTAATTTGCATTGCTAACCGACTTCTCAAAAGAAGGAAGATCTTAATTTTAATGTTCAGGATCTGATGATGAACTGGAAATCCTGAAAAATCGAGGGCAACTCTAGAAAATTGTAGGCGCACATGGAGTAAAAACTTGACATGTCACACAATGGCAGTCAAACCTTTCTCTGTGCAAAGATCCCGCCAATACGAATTAAATGAGCCCAAACACGTAGTAATTGCTACATACCTATGAGGAGTTCTCTTGACTTACTGTCGTCTCCATCTTCAGGTTAGGTCCAAACTTCTCGGTCATGGTGACTCACTCGATATACCGACTAACATCAATTTTTACTTGGTGCATGCCTACAATTTTCGAGAATTGCCCTCGACTACTCAGAGTTTCCATCATCAGATCCTGGCCAGATGATAATGAGGCTAATCGGTGAGTTTTCTCTTACATAATAAAGAGAGAATTTTTCAAATTGGCCCAATTCTGATAGTGGTTTATCCTCATTGATATAGGGATTATAACTGGGGTTTACACTTGATTTTCTCGAGATTCCCATGCCTCACATTGATGCGACTAATGCCATAGTAAATCAGAGCCTTAGGTCATTACACCGTGCTATATTTCGTTTGTGTCCGCCGTGGGTATAGTTTCGATACAAAGGTGCCCAGTGACCTTTGCCGCCCTCGACTTTAGATGTAGTATAATGTAAGTGTCGAAGTGCATTCAGCCTTTAAAAACGTTGTGGGCATATCACAAATAAGAAGAAAAAGTTTGGAATTGAAATGGAGGGAGCGAAGCGAGCGCGAATTTTTTTTTAGTTTTTAGATGATAAAGGTAAACACTGTAAAAGAAGTGCATGATAGAAAAGTTGCGAGCGAAGCGATCGCGAAATTTTTCCAGTTTCAGGATTTAAAATAAACAACTTTTTTTAGGTAAGACTGTATTGATTTTTGGCAAATCCCAAAAAATATACATCGTGTAGCCTCTGAAGGCGCAAGTGAAAAAAGCGTGATTTTTTAAAAGTTTGCGCGACTTTTTAGAAAAATTTATTCTCAGGGTATCAAAGGACTACCCACAGAAAAACAGTAGGATGTAATTGGAGGATGCGAGCGAAGCGAGCGCGATTTTTTTAGTTTAATGGGCAAAAAGAAGAACAGGAAGTAACTAGAGGACGCGAACGAAGCGAGCGCGAAATTTTTGCAAAAATCGGGTTGCAACCTGTCTTTATATAATGTAAAAATGAGAGTAACTTTGAAAATTTCAGTGCGATTATCATTTTCTGGTAATGATTTAGGGGCCCCGGGGCACTGCCCCGGGGGCCTTCGTAACCGCCACTGGGTGTATGTGAAAATCATAAGTCTTCAAACACAGAGCACACTTAAACTTTTTTTAAATTTACCTTACAATCGCAAAACTCATATCACATATTGTAATTAAAGATTATGTAGGTATTCCAAAAATTTGTGAACTACAAATTATTATAAAGCTACGAAAGCTTACAGAAAACACGCAACGAATCGGGAATTCCCCCAACGTGAATGAAGTCCNATTCTCAGGGTATCAAAGGACTAAACATAGAAAAACAGTAGGATGTAATTGGAGGATGCGAGCGAAGCGAGCGCGATTTTTTTAGTTTAATGGGCAAAAAGAAGAACAGGAAGTAACTAGAGGACGCGAACGAAGCGAGCGCGAAATTTTTGCAAAAATCGGGTTGCAACCTGTCTTTATATAATGTAAAAATGAGAGTAACTTTGAAAATTTCAGTGCGATTATCATTTTCTGGTAATGATTTAGGGGCCCCGGGGCACTGCCCCGGGGGCCTTCGTAACCGCCACTGGGTGTATGTGAAAATCATAAGTCTTCAAACACAGAGCACACTTAAACTTTTTTTAAATTTACCTTACAATCGCAAAACTCATATCACATATTGTAATTAAAGATTATGTAGGTATTCCAAAAATTTGTGAACTACAAATTATTATAAAGCTACGAAAGCTTACAGAAAACACGCAACGAATCGGGAATTCCCCCAACGTGAATGAAGTCCAGTTGCGTTCCGAAGGATTACATTAGTTCTAATATTAGATATTAGATGGTTTTGTATGTATAAAGTGTTACATGCGTTGAAAAAAAAGAATAGTTTTGTTGATTATCATTTTCGTTCTATCCATAAAACTTTTTTTGCGGACTGCATTGCTGTAGGCGGGGCCCCTGTCGGTGCTGGGCCCCTAGGCAGTTGCCTAATCTGCCTTAAGGTTAATCCGGCTCTGCACATACACATGCATTTGGCAGTAGCTAGCTCACTAAAAATTATACCTTGGTAACTTAAAACAAATCACACACGACACAAACTAAAATTTCTACCTCGCAATTTAATAAAAAAAAAATATCGAAATTAATCGTGGTTTGAATTCTATCATAATTCGTTTCACATCATGGTTAAAAATAAATTGTCAACATTATTGTAATCAATTTAAATCTATGAACTGTCCGTTATTTTAATATGTACTTGTTAATTTTATATAGCCATAATATACTATATCAAGCAAAATCTTAGGCATAATTGCATTTGGTACTTAGCTACTAAATAGCTCTATATCTATTATTTTTTAGAACCATTAGCACTTAGAGATCGACAATAATACACGTCTATCGTCTATATACAAAAATATCACAATTGCCTTATGGACACCATTTTAATCTACGAAACTATCGCAGTTTCGTCATATCATTAGAAGTAATTAGTATATATTAACTTATTTATACTTATAGTATATATCTTTGTGTAAATATTATGAAGCACGCTTCATTTGTTAGACTAGTGGGTAGTGTATTGCACTAGTGGACGAATTACATAATCTATGTTGAAATTACTAAATTAATTGAGGAAATAAATAATACCTCTTTATGTTGTCGCTAACATCACATGCAAATAATTTATCTTACTTATACTTTCGCTCATAAATGACCTGCTAGACGTTGTATTTTTGGCAATATTTTTCAAAGGAACTCTAAGTTTTCAACGAATCATTAAGAAAACTACTATGCGTTTTCATATGATTTCATAAACGGGAAACTGTATGGATCTAAAATATTTGGGTATTCCACACAGGACAGTAAAAATACTTCAGTAAATTTTCTCAAGCTTGTTCCATGTCTTTATAGACCTTCAACAGTATTCAATACCATTTTAGAGTCACCTACACAAAGGTCGCTAGACATTCAAACAGTTATAAAACCCATTCATCGTCAATCCAGAATCGAGCTCATGAAACACTCAAACACAGGGATAGCAAGCAATCTACTGTATCAGTGAGCATGGACAGTATATACTGATAACAAAGAATGCAGTAATCGAAATTTTTGGGATTTTCACTTTTTGCAAGAAATGGGATCCCAAGGTTTATATACATGAAAAAAATCATAAAAAAGTTCCCGGAACTATGTTCTTTTAGCCAAGGATTTTCTCAGTACCTACACATACATGTTCCTCAAAGTAAAATTCGAAATAAACGCTAAAAAAAAAGTATATTTTTAGCGTTTATCTCGAAAATCGCCATTTTGCGATTACTGCATTCTACGTTATCACGGCAAAATAAGTGCAGGTATATATGAGACTAGGCGATATGGTCGGGCGGTTCCAGTTTGGGCCGCACCTGCACGAGCGGCGCCACGCAGACGCCGTCCTGCTGCTGCATGGACGCCACCATGGACTGGTAGACCGATGCTGATACTGGTACCGTGATCACGCCTGATACTGATACTGGGTAGCCTGGAATGTATTGTAATTTGTATTAAGAGGTGTGAGACCAATAGTGGGTGAGAATAATAATTTATTTTTTATGTAAAAAGAAATGATTTTAATTTATACAACGCAGCAAAAAGGCGTGTTCGTAATTTTTTAATAATCATTATGTAGATTTTTTGCCGCACTAAAAACCCAAGATATAAATTAGCAGGTGATAAATTTTTAATTAAGGGAATCTCTAATTTGTCGAGGACTTGAACACTGACGGCATTAAAATGGCCCCGTGTCGAGTAAAAAATAAACAAGTGAAATCTAGACAGTAAGGGGATACCGCACGATCTCTTTTGAAGCGGCATGCCTCCTAGCCGGATCCCCACCATGGG